>JAMXDE010000027.1:600000-837340 GCA_026770025.1 Craspedostauros australis
AATCCATATGTGATCAAACAGAGATCAAGATTAGGCAAGACCAGGAGAGATGAAGAAAGACCCAAAGGCAAGAATAACACGGAGTATCGTGTAGATCAACATGCCATCTTGGGCAATGTTTTAGAAAAGACTGCAAGAGAAACCACAAGGTAATCGAGCAGCACGTTAGCAACCGTGCATTAGGCACCATCATTAGAAATAGGAGATCATCATCTCATAATCCAAACTCAATCATCAATTGACACACCAACTAATAGCAACAACAACAACACCAAACACACCGACTCCACCTCTTGGCTTGATCACCCTGGCGGCGTAGTAAGTGCAGTGTTTGGTGCTCCCCTCTTGTCCTGTGTGTAATTGCTGATTATCATGGATGGCGACGGAGAAACTGAAACAGGCAATTTCGCGCCTAGTAGAGCTACTCAAGGCTAAGTATGAAGCAGACGGGGAGGAGGAAAACGATGATGCTGTGGATGCCAATGACGAAAGCTACCACGACAATGATGATCCCAGTGACGTCATCGCACAGCATGAACGCACAGCCGATTCCCTGTTGCATGCGCTTGGACTGATTGTTGTGTTCCTCAAATGGGAATTCACTGCCTCGCACATGCAGCTTCAGTGTGACGATATCAACATCTAGATCGAAATTAGGTACCCATCTCCCATGACTGAAACGTGATTCACTATTTTTTGATTCGACTCGATTTGAGAGTATAGTCGAGTGAGTCTTGATACACGATTGATATTCGGTCACTACGGTCATCGAACATGACGTAGGCACTGACATCATCGTATGACGTCAGAGGATCGGTCATTGTGATCCTCGGAATCGAGATTATGTTTTAGTCATGGTACACTGACCTGTCTAGCCATGCCGAGTGCATCATCGAGCACGTGGCAACAATACTTAGGATCCAGAACAACATCGTCAGAGGTGATGCATGCACCTTGTCGACGTAGACGGATCAATCCATATGTGATCAAACAGAGATCAAGATTAGGCAAGACCAGGAGAGATGAAGAAAGACCCAAAGGCAAGAATAACACGGAGTATCGTGTAGATCAACATGCCATCTTGGGCAATGTTTTAGAAAAGACTGCAAGAGAAACCACAAGGTAATCGAGCAGCACGTTAGCAACCGTGCATTAGGCACCATCATTAGAAATAGGAGATCATCATCTCATAATCCAAACTCAATCATCAATTGACACACCAACTAATAGCAACAACAACAACACCAAACACACCGACTCCACCTCTTGGCTTGATCACCCTGGCGGCGTAGTAAGTGCAGTGTTTGGTGCTCCCCTCTTGTCCTGTGTGTAATTGCTGATTATCATGGATGGCGACGGAGAAACTGAAACAGGCAATTTCGCGCCTAGTAGAGCTACTCAAGGCTAAGTATGAAGCAGACGGGGAGGAGGAAAACGATGATGCTGTGGATGCCAATGACGAAAGCTACCACGACAATGATGATCCCAGTGACGTCATCGCACAGCATGAACGCACAGCCGATTCCCTGTTGCATGCGCTTGGACTGATTGTTGTGTTCCTCAAATGGGAATTCACTGCCTCGCACATGCAGCTTCAGTGTGACGATATCAACATCTAGATCGAAATTAGGTACCCATCTCCCATGACTGAAACGTGATTCACTATTTTTTGATTCGACTCGATTTGAGAGTATAGTCGAGTGAGTCTTGATACACGATTGATATTCGGTCACTACGGTCATCGAACATGACGTAGGCACTGACATCATCGTATGACGTCAGAGGATCGGTCATTGTGATCCTCGGAATCGAGATTATGTTTTAGTCATGGTACACTGACCTGTCTAGCCATGCCGAGTGCATCATCGAGCACGTGGCAACAATACTTAGGATCCAGAACAACATCGTCAGAGGTGATGCATGCACCTTGTCGACGTAGACGGATCAATCCATATGTGATCAAACAGAGATCAAGATTAGGCAAGACCAGGAGAGATGAAGAAAGACCCAAAGGCAAGAATAACACGGAGTATCGTGTAGATCAACATGCCATCTTGGGCAATGTTTTAGAAAAGACTGCAAGAGAAACCACAAGGTAATCGAGCAGCACGTTAGCAACCGTGCATTAGGCACCATCATTAGAAATAGGAGATCATCATCTCATAATCCAAACTCAATCATCAATTGACACACCAACTAATAGCAACAACAACAACACCAAACACACCGACTCCACCTCTTGGCTTGATCACCCTGGCGGCGTAGTAAGTGCAGTGTTTGGTGCTCCCCTCTTGTCCTGTGTGTAATTGCTGATTATCATGGATGGCGACGGAGAAACTGAAACAGGCAATTTCGCGCCTAGTAGAGCTACTCAAGGCTAAGTATGAAGCAGACGGGGAGGAGGAAAACGATGATGCTGTGGATGCCAATGACGAAAGCTACCACGACAATGATGATCCCAGTGACGTCATCGCACAGCATGAACGCACAGCCGATTCCCTGTTGCATGCGCTTGGACTGATTGTTGTGTTCCTCAAATGGGAATTCACTGCCTCGCACATGCAGCTTCAGTGTGACGATATCAACATCTAGATCGAAATTAGGTACCCATCTCCCATGACTGAAACGTGATTCACTATTTTTTGATTCGACTCGATTTGAGAGTATAGTCGAGTGAGTCTTGATACACGATTGATATTCGGTCACTACGGTCATCGAACATGACGTAGGCACTGACATCATCGTATGACGTCAGAGGATCGGTCATTGTGATCCTCGGAATCGAGATTATGTTTTAGTCATGGTACACTGACCTGTCTAGCCATGCCGAGTGCATCATCGAGCACGTGGCAACAATACTTAGGATCCAGAACAACATCGTCAGAGGTGATGCATGCACCTTGTCGACGTAGACGGATCAATCCATATGTGATCAAACAGAGATCAAGATTAGGCAAGACCAGGAGAGATGAAGAAAGACCCAAAGGCAAGAATAACACGGAGTATCGTGTAGATCAACATGCCATCTTGGGCAATGTTTTAGAAAAGACTGCAAGAGAAACCACAAGGTAATCGAGCAGCACGTTAGCAACCGTGCATTAGGCACCATCATTAGAAATAGGAGATCATCATCTCATAATCCTAACTCAATCATCAATTGAACACAACCTATTAGAACAACAACAAACACCAAACATCTCCAACTCCACCTGACGGATTGATCACCCTGGCGGCGTAGTAAGTGCAGTGTTTGGTGCCCCATTTCCTGTGTGTAATTGCTGATTATCAGACGATCCAATGCACTCGGCCGCGTTCGCTCTCACTGCCAACAAGGAGAAGAAGAAGGGAACAACCACATCAACCAATCAACGCAAACCACGCACCAACAAGCACAAGCGCAAGAAGAACACTCTCACAAATGACATTCCTGTGGTCATGACAAACGAACAACCACGTAAAGTATGCAACCGTTGTGGCGCAGCAATGCGATTTGTGAATGATCGTTTTGTCCCTTTTGTCAAAATGCTTAAGGACAACGAACTCGCAGAACACAAGGACGAATTGCAATCAATGCTTGCGGCGGCGCCGGGATTCGCCAACGAAATTGTTAACTACATGGCTCACAAAGTGCGTGCAAAAGTGCAATTCGGACAAATCGCCTTTTATCAATCCCAGCTCAATGAAAAGCCTGAAAGAGCCTATGTGGTACTTGACCATAAGCAAAAAATTCTACCGACAGGCCAAGGCGAAGCCCAACAAGAATATTGGGGGAAGAAGGGGATGTCACTGCTTGGGGCAATGGTCATCACGTGTCGCAACGACATTTTCACTTATCGGTTCATCGACATTGTGGTCGATGGAAGACCGACGCAAGACACACTTCAAGTTGGTGGACTACTTGACATCGTGCAACAAAAGGTCAAAGACATTTACCCATCCGTGACTGAAATCATCCTACAGAGCGATAACGCGTGTTGTTTTGCCAGTCACGAGCACATCGCGCTCATCACGTCCAAACTGAACAAGAACCTCAGGCAACGAAACGCGGCCAAAATCATCGCGTGGATTTACACGGAGGCCCAAACTGGTAAGAGCATGCTGGACACCCACTTCGCGTACATCACACGTGTACTGCGAAAATACGTGCAAAGTGGCAAGGACATCAAGACCCCGCTGCAACTCTTCGAGGCACTGGTTGCCGGTAACATCGCAGGCACGACAACAGTACTTGTCAACGCGTCGTCCCTTGAAGGCAACATCACGACGTTTCCAGGCGCACCAAAACGACGATTCTGTGCAAGTGGACAACAGGTACGTCAAACTCACGAGGTGAAGTATGACGATGACCAGGCGCGGTTGGTGGCTGCATCTGGCATCACCGAAGACGTCGTGGTGAAGAGCACCGAATGGGAGGGCTGGAGTATCAACGAGTTGGGTGTCATCGCGGACAAAACATTCACGTCCGACAAGCCGGCAATTACGTCCGAATCATTCAGGAAGACGGACAAGACGCGCAAAATGGGGCGTACAGCAACAGAGAGCAAGGCGTTCGCGATCGGCAAAGCCCTCCAAGACGGACAACGACACCTACCGTCCGATCACACCACAGCGTTCCAAGACCAGACAGCAGGAACAGAACACCCACCACTCGCGGTAAAAGGCTGGGCAAGCAAAACAGCACGGACCAACGCCAAACTACCAGACTACATCGCGGCGAAATTGAAGGACATCTGCAAAGCGTCCGCGAAGGATCCGAAAAACAGACCATCCGAGCACGAAGCACACGAGCAATTGATGGGCAACGAAAGAACCAAAACTGACTGGTACGTACAACTGCACGCAAGTCCCATGCGCGTGAAAGCGTCGCTGTTTGCAGCGTACGGTGCCAAGCAACGCAAACAAAACCAGGAGGCTGTGCTCACCAAGACAGAAACCAACACAACAAACAAAGCAACAGCAGCATCCGCAATTGTGGCAATCCACAATGCACCAGCGAAAACAGAGGAAGAGCAGAGAGAAGAGGAGTTGCAGAGAGAAGAAGAGCAATTGGAGAATCAGAGGTGGTGTGATGCTCACACCATGAAGGCGAACACAGAAAGTGAGGCTGTGTTGGATGATGAGACGGAAATTTTGTGATGGCTGTGCGTCACCGCAATAACACTAGTTGTGGAGTTTTGTGGGGGATGAGTCGTGATACGTAGACTACTCTAGAGAGCATCCAAAATCCATCCAAACATCTGCTTATCATGCTATATCTCAATAATACATGGTTTACAATTAAATATATACATTGCATTCGTACACATGACTATCAATGAATCAGAATATCGGAGGTAGATTGAAATAGAAGTTATTTTTATTGTCATGTTGGTCCACCACACTGTTGTGTGGTGGATTCACAAAATTCTCGATCAAGCAATGTTGCCCTCCCCTCAGCACCCATGATCATCATCATCATTCTGGTATTTCTGCAAACTGCGCACCACAATGGCTCTGTATGCTCCCCATCTATCCACTTTATGAAGGACAGAACATTTCTGCCACATTGCATGCCCCAAAGTGTCGATACACTGAAAAAAAAGCGATTTCAAAAAACGATTTGCAAGCCGGACGCGGTATGGATACGGATCCATACCTCATCCACATGACCCTTTCAGCCCCTCCACGTGCCCCTCGTGCATTACCACACTCCCTGGCGACGCGCTGATGCATCCAGAGGGGGCTGGGCATGAATGGTACCAATGGTACACCTCCATATGATGACGCCGTTGTTTTTTTGGGCGCCCCACCAAAAAATGACCTGTCTGTACTCATTCGAGGCCGCAGCCTCTTCCAGACAATATCGAAGGCGCAAACTTTGTCAGGACCATCTCCCGTTGGTGGCGCACGCATCTTGTACGGGTGAATTGGCGATTGGGTGGCTTGATAATGCCTCCCCCTCACTGCCCAAGCCATGTGATGAGTACGCCGCGACCCGCCCAACAAAACTCTTGCCCTCCACCTTTTCCTCCGCGCGGACACCTTCCCAATCCTCCCCGACCCTCAAACTTCGTGTGCGCGTTGGTGATGCCCTCTTGGATGCGCCTTGCCCATTCGTAGGTGTTGGTGTGCCCTGTGCATGGAGTACACAGGCTACATCCAACGAGCCAATTTGCCGCATTTTGGAGACGTTTGCGCGGAGGCCTGCGGCGGCCCCAAATCAACCGCTCTCGCAGCCTCCGCTCGTCCACCCACCAAGGGTTGCATGGCGGTGACGGCGATGTGCTTGGATTTGTCGGTGGACCGCTGGTTGGTGCGGCGCCGAGGATGCCGTTGGACGGCCATTGTGGGATTTTTTTTGGGTTTCCACCATCGTCATGTTGTTGTTTCGAGTTTGGCGCTCTCAACCAGTCGCACATCTTGGGGTCTGAGGCAATTATCAACTATTGTACCAACATGAACGAAGGCAGCATGACACAAAACACTTCGGGAGTACCAACCACACTCAACCCTTCCGTCACGACGAAACGCAGTTGATGATGATTCACATCGTGCTGTGATTGGTGGTTCATGACGCAGCAGCCAGTTTGGTGACGTAGATCACGGATCATGCAAACACTGGATAGAGTGGATGTAAACGCGCACTCACCGCTTCTCCCCAAACTCTACAACTAGCGCTATCGTGGAGGAGGTGTGGGATGGTCTCATCGGAACACCTCAAAAGGAGACTAAACAATTCAAAATCGGAACAAACTTGCTGAAACAAAGAACAGCAAAGGGTTAACTTGGATCGATGTAGTCGTAGCCAAAAGGCTGAAACCCGAACGAGATGGACGAATGTGCAAATCCATCGGTCCATAAAACTTAAAATACGGCCAACCTCGGAACTGGAATGGATTGGTATATGTTTTAGATCTATAAAGATTGCGAATATGTGCTTAGTTTGAAAATCCCAGAAATTCGACTCCACTCTTCATTTCAAACGATTGGTCGACTCACTGATCGGGCTCATAGGTCAAGAGATTTGTTGTTGGTGAGGCAATTGTAATGACTCACTCATGCGTGAAGAAGAAAGCACTGTCATTCTGCACTGCTGCGTTTGTGGATCAGCACTTCAAAGATGCGACCAACTCCGTAGGCAAGCATGCCTCCGATTCCTGCGATTGCGAGGTTCTCCACAGCGGATGCAATGCAGCTCCCTCGCGTCGCCCATGACTTGATGCCTCCGACGAGTAGGAGGCAAGAACATGTCGCCACAGTGGACGCAACAAGCCCCGCCATAGTCGTTTCGCACACCACGAACGGCAGGACAGATGGCAACGCTCCCAGAAAGAAGAGCAACCCGGAAGTTCCAGCAGCTGCCATTGGAGAGCGTTGCTCTTCATCAATCATGCCGAATTCCAGCGCGATCATTATCTTGAGCAAAGCTTCCGAGTCTCGATCGTAGTGATCCAGAAGTTGCTGGTGAAGCGAAGCATGCTTCTTGGTGATGCCGATCATTTGCAGCAGTTCGCTCACTTCCTTCAGCTCTTCGGCACGAAAGTCTTCGATGTGCTGTCTCTCCAGTTCTTTCTCACCCAGCATGACCTCGTTCTGCGACTTTGTGGCGACGAATTCACCAGCGCTCATTGACACGGCTCCGGCCAGTGCACCGGAAATGGATGTCAGGAGGACGTCAGTTGGTGATAGGCCGCTGGCGACAACGCCCACAACTAGCAGGTAGGTGGATATGAGACCATCGTTGACACCAAGGATGATGTCTCGCCAGTACTGCCTGAAGAGAAAAAGGAATCGTTCAGGAGCATCCATGTGTACGTGTATGCATGCATGCATGGATTTATGCATGTTTGGTATCATTCGGGCACCATACCATATCATATCATATCAGAATATGTGTGAGTATTACGACGTCCGATAGACATCGTCGACGCCATGTGTTTGCAGATACGTGTGTGAAGAGTGGAGGATCAACAGGTTTCAGAGAGAGCAGAGTAGCTGAGCAGTGATGTTGGCTGGCGCGTCGTTATGGCCTGGCCAAAGGGGAGTTCAGGGAAGTGCGATAGGTGGGGTCGCGCCCGGGTTTGTTTTCGATTCCAATAGTGCTCGAATACTCGTATGTGTGCACGAGACAGCAGCATTTTTCATTCGACGCTCTTCTTCTATTCGGCTTTGTTCGCTCGCTTTGCAGGCTTTCAACCCCATCCAAATGGAGGTTCGAGTTGCGATCGTACTCGTATGGTGCAAGACGAACAGTCGTACGTACCTGTGTCCTCCCAAATGATCTTCTCGTTGACTGTTGGTCTCCATCCTTCTGTTGCCATGGCGACTTAAATGCCTGATCAACCTCCGGCGTTGATGTGTTTCTTGGCTTCCTTTCTCATTGACAATGGCACCGTAGGTGGACGTCGCCCCAAGTGGTATCTCCATCGACGATTCCTCTTTTGTGGCCTGGACGCTTTGATCCGAGCTCATTGTCGGCGATGTGTACGATCTATGGTGCTCGTATTGTACGTGTGTTGGGACGAGGGGACTGTTGTGTCTGGCCTTTGGAGAAGGTCTTTGCTTCGATGGGTTCGACGCTTTGAATGGTTGGACTTGACTGGCTAGAGAAAAGATTTGAAATGAGACGAACATGGCATCCAAGCCATGGTGTCTGCGTTGGTCTGGAAATGTTGCGAGACGCTGTCGTCGCCAGAGATGGTGTTGCTGTGGCGGTTGATGTCGACATTTTGTGAGGTGTTGATGTGGTCGGTTCGCTTCGCAAACAACAACGAATTGGCAAAACAGGAACTCACATCAACAACACAAAAGAAGCGAACGAGAACCCTGCATTGTTGGTGTTGGTGTCCACGAGCTACTTCGATTTAGCGGTGCGAGGTCTGATGGAATGGTGCGTCAGATCCAGACATCTCCACCCATCACCTCCTGCCACAGACTGCCACCCATTCATCCTTCATCAAACATCGGACGTTGGACATTGGACATCACGTTCACAATCACATTCACATTCACATTCACATTCACAATCACAACCACAGTCCAAGCAGAACCCAACAACATGAAGCTGAGACTCTCCTGCATTGCGCTATCTCTCACCGTCCTTGCGGCCTCGCGGCGTTGCCAAAGCATGGCAGTTGGCAGCAGCGCTGCGAGCGGCACCAAGGGCGGTCCCGGCCATCCCATGCCACCTTTGACCACGACGAAAGACCACCTTCCGTTGGCTGGCAAGGCAATGGCCTATCTGGATGCATCACCTGACCCATTCCATTGCGTCAAAGCGTCGGTTGACATGCTGGAGGATGCAGGATTCGAAGAGCTGGACGACTTCGAGCCTTACGCCGGAAAAATCCAACCAGGTGCGTCTTGGGACGGTACAGGACGGCGCGAACGCAGCGAATAGATCCTCCTTGTTGGCTGTGATGGTTCCGTCTGCAATGTGGAGAATCGCGGGCTCTCGCATTGTCGTTGATCGAACGTCGTGCAACATCTGCAGAGTAGAGAACTCCCGAGGACATTTGTCACTCAGCAAAGCACTACTCTATTCGTACTTACCGTTTCACTGTTGACCTCGCATGAATGCGAGATTCGTACAGGAATGACAACGAAGTCGATCCCTTCCTGGGAGTTTTGCAGAGTACCTGTTCCGCCGAATGCGCCGTACTCCGTTGGGCTCGGGGGAACTTACGTACCAATAATACTCCATGCTTGAACACGGTCTAACCTCTCCCTCCTCGATCCATCAATCGGCTGTGTCAAATTCATAGGCGGAAGATACTATTTCACCAGGAATAAGTCCACATTAGTGGCCTTTTCAGTTGGAGACGATTTTGCGCCAGGAAAGGGAGGATTCCATGTCATCGGCGGGCACACCGATTCTCCCAACTTGAAAGTGAAGCCGAGATCCAAGAGATCTGGCAAAACCGCCAAGACTATTCAAATTGGTGCAGAATGTTACGGCGGTGGACTGTGGCACACCTGGTTTGATCGGGATCTGGGTTTGAGTGGCAGAGTCCTTGTTCGCAACGCCGAAACTGGAGGGATTGAGCAAAAGCTGGTGAAGATCGACCGTGCTGTGCTACGCGTTCCAAACTTGGCAATCCATCTGCAGACCGCGAAGGAACGAGAGGGATTTGCAGCGAACAAGGAGGATCATTTGTCCCCTATCATCGCCATGGCGGCACAAAAGGCGCTGGCAGAAGGCACTCCGTCATCAACCGACGGCGATTCCAAGTCGGTTGAAGATAAGGCGAAGGATGGATGGTCGCACTTCCAGGAGCCGTTGTTGCTGCGTCTGCTGGCGGCTGAATTGGAAATCCCGAGCGACCAGATCGTCGATTTCGAGCTGAATTTGTTTGACATCCAGAAGGCGTCGCTCGGTGGCGTTCATTCCGAATTCATCCATTCTGCCAGATTGGACAACCTTGCCAGCTGCTTCTTGGCCGTTCAGGCGCTTGTCGAGCATGTCAGCGATGAAACGAACGCGTCAGGATCCAGCTCCGATGTGTCGATGATCGTCCTTTACGATCACGAGGAGGTTGGGAGCTCCAGCGCAACTGGAGCAGCTTCGCCCATTCTCAAGGAAGCTGTGCAGCGGGTCTCGTCTGCCTTGTCGGTGTCGAACCCAGGATCGGCAGAGGCCACATCGCACTGGTCCATGGCGGACGCATACGAGGCGACCATCCACCGTTCCTTCGTTCTCAGCAGCGACCAGGCGCACGCTCTGCACCCAAACTACGCATCCAAGCACGAGCAATCTCACCAACCCCAGATGAATGGCGGCATGGTGATCAAGCGGAATGCCAATCAAAGATATGCCACCAACGGCGTGACCGGTGTCCTGATGCGGGAGGTCGCACGCAAGGCTGGTCTGAGGGAACCGCAAGAGTTCATCGTGCGGCAAGACTGTGGGTGCGGATCGACGATCGGACCCTTGATCAGCGCCGCCACCGGCATCCGAGCCATCGACATGGGCTGTCCTCAGCTCAGCATGCACTCCATCCGCGAGACAATGGGAGTGTGTGACTTGACGAACGGCCTCGACCTGTTCAAGGCATTCTTCAAGCATTTCCGTGAGGCTGATGATCTCGTCGAGCAGTAGGGGGATGGACAGAAGGGGAGAGAGAGAGAGAGAGAGAGTGGATGTTGTCCGTATCTGATAATATTTACTCTAGAGCGCTTTACCTGCTACTTTCGGCAATGATGTGGCTGTAAAAGATGCTCAAGGCCCAGCCGATCACGACCCAGGTTTGCCATTTCTTCAGCCCTGCTGCTGGGTCATGGAGCAACAGAAAAGGCCACGGACAATGACCTTTCATTTGGGCTTCACTTTCGCTTGAAATTGGGTTGTGAGTGCTTTGTTGATGATGATGCTGCTTCTGCTTCTGCTGCTGCTGCTGCTGCTGCTGTTGGCTCTGTGCATGGGGATCAGCAGACGACTTGCGCTTCAAGAATGGGCACTCGGCTGCTGCCGCCTCTTCCGCTGCTTCTTCTGCGGTCTGTTGTTCGTCTGCCTTGGCGCCGCCACTCTTTCCATCGCCTTGCTTGACGGCTTCGTCCGCCATGTCATATACTTCCCTCAATGGCCGCACCGCCGCGCCGACAACACCACCGGCGACATCCAATTCTTCAAAGATGCGCACGTTCAACCCGAACGCAATGTTCGCTTCGTGAACGAAGTCAGAGATCAGCGATTCTGGGCTGCCGGGAAGTGAACTGCAATCCTTGCCCAATTCATCCAACGCGGCCCTGTAGTGGTCCTTAAACACCTTGAAACTTGGAACGTTTTGGAACTCGTAGAAGGCCAGGCCTTCCTTGCCGTTGTCAAGTTTCAGCGCGCGTTTGGCGATCCTGGCGAGCACTTTGCCACCGCTGAGATCTCCGAGGTATCGCGTGTATGCATGGGAGAGGAGCAAGATTGGGTTGGTTCGAGAAATATGATCCAGTCTATCCATGTAGTCTCTTGTGGCTGGTGAGATTGGCAAGGGGAGGTTGTTGGCGTCGCCGTCGTCACCGGCATCTTCGTCGTCGCCCCAACCGATCCAAAAGTCGACATCTTCGTACAGGGCGCTCGTGCGGTAAAGCTCTTTGGGGAAATGGAGAGTCGGAAAGCGGGTTGGACCATGGAGATCGCAGCACTCTTCGAGTTTCTTGTAGACGTGATAGAAGCCCCACACGTAGTGGGTGTACAATTCTCGGTCAATCTTCCCACGGACAAAGTTCTTGACGAAATGGACCTGCTCCGCCTGGTCATGAGAGAGCTTGGTTCCCGTTTGCAATGCCTGCGAGAGTCTGCGCTGGGATTTCGTCGCCGAGGACTGCTGACGGTTGCCCGCATCGTCTTTTCCATCGTCGACGGTGGTCTGTGGAGCGGTGCTCACGGGGATTGCTTCCTGCAAGGGTGTTGCCATTGCTGCTGCTGTTGCTATTGCTGCTGCCGTCACCATGCCATCTGGATCGTTGCTAAGATACGATTCCGCCGAGCTGGACTCGCTGCCTTCACTGTGGTCGCTATTTTCGATGGTCTTGAGAATGCTGCGTCGACCATGGACCCTTGCATCCTCTTCAATCAATTTGGCCATGATGCCCATCATGGAGTAGCTGTCCATCAGCTCAGAAAAGGATGTATTTTCTCCCAGCTGGAACTTGGCAGAGAGGCGTTGCTTGACTGGGCAAGACCCCCACAGGTTGTCCTGGCCTCCGTTTGAGCTCACGCTATCACGTGAAGGTTGTTGTTGTTGTTGTTGTTGCTGTTGGTCATTGTTGTCGCCTTTTTGTGTGGGATCTTTTTGTTGGTTCTGTGGCGCGTGTACCTGCATGGAGCTGTGGAAGCCGTGGAGCGATTGCACGAACTCCGTCTGCTGCCAGTGGGACTCGGGCACTCGGACGATGAGGTCCTGCAGCTCGTCAGATGTCTTGACTTGCGCGAAAGGGCAGCTCGTGGGTCCTGCGCTGGCAGAGACACTTGCTGTGGATGCGGACGTTACGATTGTCCCGTCGGTGCGCGTGTCGTCATGATGAGTTGTTGCTGCATTGCTGGCAGCGGGGGTAGCATCAATGCCATTATCAACCGCAGCAGCCGCAGCAGCGAATGCCGGGCATTTCTGAATGGCGTTCCGCAGCTGAAGGCGCTGTGCCTCATCGTTGAAGCCGAATACATGAGGGGCGCTTTGCGGTGAAATGCCGTCACCAGCCATCTCTTCGCTCCCCGTGTGGTTCTCGTTCGGGTGCTGCTGCGACTTCTTCTCCTTCTCCTGCCTTGCGAATGGGCACTTCGAGGCTTCCATGTTGCTACGCGCACTCGTACTCGTACTCAAAGGACTCATCCTTCCTGTTTTCCTTTGTGTTTCCGCGAAGCTTCTGGGTGTTTGATCGAGGAGAGTAGATCGTGGAAGTGCGGAGTATTCAATGCCGAAACCCTGTATTGATGGTATTCTATTCTATCCTATCCCACTCAACCCTGCTTTGTCTGCACTGTTTGATTGTATTCGTAGAATATATAATAATGGGTTGAATCACTGCTCTCTCTCTCTCTCTCTCTCTGGAGTGCTCTCCCTTTGCGACAACAGTTTGCCTTTTGCCGAGGTTGTGGCAGCTGGGTGGCCTTCGTCCTCCCTTCTGTCGTTTGGACACGATCCCCGATTGCGATTGCAACGGTTTCGACAACAACAAGAAACGATGACAAACGATGACACGCAACAACCGCGATGCGATGGTTGCAACGTGCCACGTCCGTCTCTGGGCAGAACATGCGCTTGGAATGAGGAAGATGCGTGGCAGCCTCGTGTCGTGGTCGTGTTGTGTCACAGTTTCTTCTTCGGCTTGGTTCTCGTAAAGTCCCTTCTTGAAGCTCTGCGTGCGGCTGAATCGCCGGACTCAACCTGTCGTTTCTCCAAGCACAAATGATAAGAAATCTATTTTGACCGCGTATCCCGTATGTTGGTACTGCATGAGTCCCAATCGGAACACAGCGCAGCGCGACGTTCTTGGCCAAAATGACCGCGCAGAACAAGCACCCAGCGACATTGACGCGAACCAAGACAGCAACGCAGCAGCAGCAGCAGCAGCAGCAGCAGCAGCAACAAGATCATCACCACCAACTGTCCAGCAGCCACCACGACAGCGACGATGGCGAGAGCAGCGAAGCGCCAAACCCACCGAAACTCCTCCTCGGCACCCGTTCTGTCGTGTCTCGACACAGAGCTCCGCAAAAACTGCGTACCTTCCAGATCGCCACAACCGCGCTGTGCTGTATAGAACCACCTTCATCAGGACACCGACAGGGGGATCTGAAAGCCGAAAGCTGAACGCTGAACACCGGACAACAACCGCAAGGACCTTGAGATTGCTGGTGTGCGTACCCATCCACAGTTGGCACACCAACCAAAAAAACACAGCGCCAACACGGACAGCAACAAAAGCACGAACTCGAGGAAAGCCCCCGCCTTCTTGTGATCTTTGTTACGGCAAGAAACACCCAAAATCCCGCGCCTAAACATGAAATTTAGTCGGAAAGGATCGTCAAGCAAGAAAAAGGTGAGCAACTGATGACATCGTCCGTGCCGCTGGGTGCTGGTTGCTGCCTTGGGCGTTTGTTTGGCGTCGCTTCTCTGTGCCTTGCCTCCAGCCTTCTGATGGTCTTTGTGTACGCGTGCACGCGCATGCACATGTGCACACAAAAAGACGGCTTTGGTTTTCGTTCCTTGGCAAGCTTCGTCACAACACGAGCGGAGCCCAATCCATCTGTCTTCTCCCGTCGTTTGGTGACTGTCCATCTGCGGACCACCTTGCCACGCTGCGCCGCCTTGCATCGCACACACCACGTTATCAATACTCTTGTCCATTCTCTTGCGCTACCTGCATCCTCTAAACCACATCAATTGCCATATCAATTGCCACACGTATCAATCGCTCCATCGATACCTGCAACAATACAATACCAAATCGAAATCGAAATCGGATCGGATCAACCCAGAACGAAGAAGCGGCGTCTCCTCCACCACCACCCTCAGCAGACAAAGCAGCTGCATCTAGAGGTGCCCGCAACCGGCCACAGACCAACCAAAACATGAACGCTCCAGGAGGAATGCCCGGCAGTTCGAACCGGCAACAGGACCGCCCGCAACCCATGACCGCGGCAGCAGCGGCAGCGTCCAACGACCCCACCAGCATCCAGGTGCAGCAGCCTGGCCTGGACCGCACCGCGCTCAAGGAGCTGTCCGCTCTGCGAGATGCACCCCCTGCCAGACGGGAAGAGCTCTTCATCATGAAGCTCCAGCTCTGCTCCGTCATCTTCTCCTTCGACGATCCGACCATGGACAAGCGGGGCAAGGACATGAAGCGCCAGACTCTGCTGGAGCTCGTGGACTACGTCAACACTCCAGCCGGGCAGAAGATCTTCACGGAGTCCGTCATGGGAGACCTGATGCCCATGGTGTCCGCAAACGTGTGCCGGGCACTGCCACCTGCAACCGACGACTTCGATCCCGAGGAGGACGAGCCAGTTCTGGAGCCCTCTTGGCCGCACCTGCAGGTTGCCTACGAATTCTTCCTGCGCTTCGTCGTCTCCGCCGAGGTCAACGCCAAGGTGGCCAAGAAGTACGTCGACCAGAAGTTCTGCCTGCAGCTTGTGGAGCTGTTCGACAGCGAGGACCCACGCGAACGTGACTACCTCAAAACCATCCTGCACCGCATTTATGGAAAGTTCATGTCGCACCGATCCTTCATCCGTCGAGCCATTTCCAACGCCTTCTACCGCTTCGTCTACGAGACCGAGCGCCACAACGGAATCGGCGAGCTGTTGGAGATTTTGGGATCGATTATCAACGGCTTCGCCATCCCTCTCAAGCGGGAGCACTTGCAGTTCCTCGTCCGCGCCCTCATCCCGCTGCACAAGCCCAAGTGCGTTGCACTCTACCATCAGCAGCTCTCCTACTGCATCATCCAATACGTCGAGAAGGATGCTGATACCGCAACCCCGATTTTGAACGGCTTCTTCAAGTGCTGGCCATGGTCCTGCTCAGGAAAGCAGGTCATGTTCCTGAATGAGCTGGAGGAGATCCTGGAATTGCTGGGAGCCGACCAGCTTGCGCTCGTCTCGGACATGCTCTTCACCAATCTGGCGCGCTGCCTCGATAGCGATCACTTCCAGGTCGTGGAACGCGCCCTCTTTCTCTGGAACAACGAGCATCTTGTCAACTCGGGATGCTTGTCTCGTTTGAACGCCCAGGCTGTCCTGCCACTGATTTACGGCCCGCTGTACAAGAATTCGTCCGGTCATTGGAACGCGACCGTTGAAGGTCTGGCCCAGAACGTCCTCAAGATGTACATGGAGTACGACCTCGTGCTTTACGACAAGTGCACATCAGCATACTTCCGTGACGAAGAAGAGGCCAAGCGCAAGCTTGAGGTCCTGTCTGATCGCTGGAATGCCATCGAAGACTTGGCTGCAGAGAATGGGCCAAACAACAACTTGCTCGCGGCGTACTAGAGCAATCAATCAATCATCAGTCTCCCAATACGAGTACATTCCCTCCGGGGTGCTTGACGCTCAAAGATCATTCATAGCACCTCATCGCACCGCAATTCTTCGATAGGAGTCTCTGGCCCTGCCAACACCGCGATAGGAGCGTAAGTGTTGCCGTCGTCAGGCAAGAAAAAGGAGGAGGAGGGGGTCTTCACGTGTGTACGCGTACTTGGTCACCACAAACAAACATAATACAGATGCGAAGACTGCACTCTATGCGGAGAATGGGACCGTGAACTTGTTCTGATGAAGGGGAAACGCCACTGATCCATCCTGCCCAATGCTGTGAAAAGATAAGTCGTCGCACAGACAGCGATAGAGCAGTGGCGACTCGACTCGAGCACAAGTAAGGTAGAGGAGTCTGCACTGATCTAACCAAGACAATATTCGTTTCATTTCGAGTGTTGTGCCAGTATCGGTGTCGCATTTTCTCTCATCCGCGCGAACTGGTGAGGCACGCCGCGAGTTACCGGCTCGTAACTACCAATACTCTACCCTCCCCTGGAGACTTCCTGCACCCCGCAGTAGGCCATGAAATCCTCCACCTGGTCCGGGATCCAATGGATGTCGCGGCCGTGTGGGTGCACCCAAGCCATCTTCCAGAACTTTGTGGCACCTGACGAAGGTGTCGTTGCTTGTTCCGTCATGTTCGTTTTGGTTTTAGTTGCGCCCACCGTATCGTCCGAGGCACCTTCTGTGGTAGACTTGCTATCTGAACTACAAGGTGGATGGTTAGAGTCATTGGCGATCGCATGGACTGATGGATCCCAAAGATGGATGGACCACAAGCACCAGTGGTGGACAAACTGGTGCGGGATATCGCTGCCATTGCTATTGTTTGTGTCGTCACCATCGTCGTCACCATCATCATCCATGTTCCAACGCGGTGGCTCCGATTGTACCCACATAACCTTTCGGCCAGTTCTGCGGGCCCACGCCCCGATGTAGTTCTCCATGGAAAGTCCTTCATCCTCCAGGTAGGTGGTCATGTACGTATTGTAGATCACCACCATGGGGCGTGTCGCCGCCGTCTTTTCTGATATATCCTGCTGCCAACGATGTTGGTGCTCCCCGTCTTCTGCGCCTGCTGCGGCTTCTTCAGCTTGGCTGGTGCTCCATTCCACATCGAGACGATTCAAAAAGCCCGGTAACCCATGGGGTAAGCTGGCTGCGTCGACGTGGATTGGCATGCCAAAACCATGACTTGTCTGGGTTGAGCCATTGGGAGTTGATCCAGGAACACGGGAGCGAAGCGATTGAATTGCAGTTTCCTGTGTTTTTCGGAAGGCTGCCATGCCTTCCTCCAGGCGCTCGAGTCGCTCCTTTTGGTCAGGCCAGATGAAGCATTTCAAGAAGCATTCGGTGGCATCACCACGGTCGGTGATCGATGTTGCAGCCGCATGTTTTGGCGAACGGATGCTCGCGGTGCTCCCATACAGCGGAATGGGGTTAAGATCGCAGCCGTTGCGCGAAACGATCTTGAGACAGTCGAGCTCCATAGCGTGTGCCGGAAATGAGATAAACGGTTGCGCATGGGCGATGAATTGGGAATCCGTCGCACCTCCGAACGAAAATGACGCGCCCTCTGCCTGTTTGGATGTGGTGTCACCAAATTGAAACGTGAAACGGCGCTGCTCCGCCACCAGGTTCAATCCTGCGCTCGATCCCAGGTCCACCAAATGCACGCCAGCTTCTGGATCGTGAGCTGTCCCATTGACAAGGAGCAACGTGGGGAACAGCCAAAACATGCCACGGGCTGTTTCGTTGGTTTGGACTGTGCTGTTCTTAATCATTTCGGTGACACCATCGACGTTTTCGTGAAGGGCATCCCAGAACGTCTCCAGCAAAATTTGATTATCCTGTCTGTTAACTGGTGCTGTCTGCGTCTCTTCCGATGGTGGGTAGTAAAGAGCATGAAGCTTCATGGTTGCTGTGATCTCTTCGGAATCGCCATCAACATCATCGGTACTGGCATCAGTCTTGGCTGTGGCGCCTGTGGCAGTTGCAACGGTACCGGTACCAATGCATTCCATCAGGACTGATCGGTGGACTCCTGCCATCAGCAGGAGGGATACCTCCAGCGGGCTGCGCTTTGCAGATGCGTGCAGAACCTTGTCGATAGTTGGTCTGAGCTCCGAGTACCTGTATGCGCTCTCGTTGATCGTTTTCTCATGCATGGTGGAGATGTGGCTGCCGACGGTGGCGCTCAGGGCTTCCTGATCCTTGGGATCCTTCGAAGCTTTGAAGCTGGCATGATGTTCAAATCGGTCTGCCAATGCACTATAGATTACCTGATACATGGGCGAGAATGGCGAAGTCTTCGGTTCCGCTTGCGTCCGTAGGTAGGAGACGAGTTCTGTTGTCGGTCTCGATGCCAACATGGTTCGTAATGAAGGCCGCATCCTGCGAGGTGCGAATAGCAACAAGTGCAGTGCAGCGGAGTTGAGTTGAGTGAAGTGGAGTTGAGGTACGAATCGGCGACGTGCACTCGTCAGCTCTGATTTGCTCTGTGAATGCAACCTCGTGGAAAGTAGTGTATGACGATGATCACGAGGAGAGCAGTCGATGCAAAACTTCGATGGAGCGGGTTGGCATGAGATGGTGGGTGCGTATGTAACGGGAAGAGAGCATGCACATGCACTGGACGACCTAGATTATGTATGGTACGATACCCTTTTTTCAATGAGCTATGAACGACCAGTCAGAGAGACCTGGCGACTGTATGGTTGCTCAAACACGCTGCGCAGAGCCCCGTATTTGCCTCTTTCCCCTGTTCCGTACTGTTCCTGGAACCATCCCGGTGTCATGTTTCGTTGCGACGAGAGGCCCTTTTGCTGCGGCAGCTGCATCGGTCGCGACCGCAATTGCGACTGCAATTGCGATTCCGACTGCTCTTTTTGCCGATTGTTCCATGTTTGTTGGCATGGTGTTTGATTGCGCCAAACCTGCACCAACATGAGATCGGGGATATCAGGTTCGGATTGTGCTCGACAAGGGTTCGGATTTGGTGTGTTCTGATTCACAGTGACGAACGATTGATGCGACTCATTTGGTCTCCACGTGGAATGGGTTTCGGCAAAGATGATGCCCCAGGCCACGACACCAACCAGCACCACCTCTGTGATGCTGTGAGTGATGACATCAATAGTGGCAATGGTAGCGTTGGCCAAAGACGGCAACTCTGCTCGACCACCACTATTTGAACCACTGGCAACCATAACAACAGCAACAGCAACAGCAACAAAGACGAACGGGAACGCGAACCAGAGCAAATCAAATCCACTTCCACACAAGAATCAGCATGAACCACTCCGCACGTCCCAGTGGTCGTTCCATGATCATGGCAACCATGGCCACGTTCATTGTTGCCACTTCGAGACTCCCTCTCCCGAAGCACCGTGGCATGAGGTTGGTAGAGGCCTTCCAGGTCTCCCGGGTGCCCCATGTCGTTCGGCCAACGACCGCTTCTCGGCAAACCTCAAGATTGTTCTCCTCCACTTCTCTGCCCGAGATCAGCGCCATGCGCGCAGGTGAGATCAAGAAGGAGTTGGAGAGCTACGGAGTTTCGACCAAGGCCTTCCTGGAGAAGTCGGAACTCGTCTCCGCGCTCAAGAAGGCCAGATCGGACGGCATGACGCCGAAGGCGGCAGCTTCTACCGCCTCCACGACGGCTGACGCCGGCACTAGCAGTAGCAGTGGCACCGCTGCCAAGCAGGAGAACGACGACGGCCGGCCACGCGAAATTCGGTTGCAGGAGGAGATGGATAAATGCAAAGCCATGAAGGCTTCCGAGCTCAAGAAGGAACTCGAGGAGCGAGGTGTGTCCACGAAGACCTTCTTTGAGAAGTCGGAATTCGTCAAGGCGTTGGCCGAAGCGCGTGTGGATGGTGTCCAGAAGAAGGATGAGGAAGAAACCGTGTATGCCGACGTCGAGGTGCTGACGGATGATTCCTCTGGACCGCGCGCGAAGTCATCGGATCAGCAGCAGCAACAACAACAGCAATCGTCGTCGTCTCCGTTCGGAGGAGGCGGTGCAGCAGGTGGCAATCCTTTCGGTGATATGGGAGGAATGGGTGGCATGGGTGGAATGGGTGGCATGGGTGGAATGGCTGACATGTTGAAGAATATGGGTGGCATGGGCGGTATGGGCGGTATGGGCGGTGGCAACCCATTCGGTGGAATGGGCGGCATGGGTGGCATGGGTGACACGATGGGCAAAGCGCAAGAGCTCATGAAGAACCCTGAGGTCATGGAGATAATGCGGGAGGCACAGTCGAACCCAAAGATCATGCAGGCCATGACCGAATGCATGTCGAACCCGGCCGCATTCGCCAAGTACCAAAGCGACCCAGAGATTGCACGAGTCATCAACAAGCTGCGTAAGTTCATTTGAGAGCATTGGCGCATCAGCTCAACCAATACAACGAACACGAGTGTCACGATGGAGAGAAGAACGTGCGTATCGGTGGAGTGTACGAGTACTGATAGAGAACTTGAGTATATCATAGTAATATGACACTCTCCGAGTATTAGCATTCTGTTCTGCTTCACCCCACTCAAACGAACACCAAAGCAAGAGGACGACACAATTCCTCCGCATTTTTGCAGATGAAAATACGCAGTTGCAATCGATGTTCCCCTTCCTCCACAAGCTCCGCAGTTGCAGTTCACGCAATTAGGTGTTTCTTGCGCGTGAAGAAGGCCACTTGAAACAAGTGACGTACGTATCACGCCGCGCTCGTATCCGTACAGAACGAAATTAGGTGCCACGCGTTGCTATTCATATCCAAGGATGAGAAGAAGGCAATCAGAATAAACTCCACTGGTGGATTGCCAGGGTGTTTCGGCGGCTTCACAACTTGTTGGGGTTCTACTCGTACTTGTTGTGTTAAGGTGATGTGGTGTATTTTCCCGGCGCGTGTACTCGTACATACGTATCTGCCCTCGCTTGCTTCTTGCTGGCGCATTTCTTTTTTCTGCTGCTCACCAAGGGTGGAGCTTACAGGAGGTCCTTTTCGAAGGCGAACTCCTCCTCGTCGGAGTCGAGCTCTTCGCCGGACTTGATCTTGGCCTTGACCTTCTTGAGGAGCTGCTTCTCCTCCTTCTTGGAGAGCTTCTTCTTTTCTTGCTTGATCTCGACCTTGTTACCGGCGGCATCAGTCATCTCCTTGAGCTGCTGCTGGTCGTTGATCTTGGTGTCCTGCTTCAACATCCAGTCGGCATCTCCCTTGGTCTCCAGATGTCCGGCGTCCATGACCCATGTCTCCGGGCACAGCTGCGAGACGAACTCGTTGTTGTGGGAAATGATGATGATACCTCCCTCGAACGACTCGATGGCGCTGGCAAGGCCACCGAGAGACTCGCGGTCGAGGTAGTTGGTTGGCTCGTCCAGGATGACGATGTGAGGCTGCATCCACATGGCAGCGGCAATGACGACCTTCACCTTCTGTCCTCCAGAGAGGGCGGACATACGGTAGTGGGTTCCGAACTCACGGGCGAGTCCGCATCCCTCCAAATGCTCTTCGACGTTCTTGGTGGAGAGCGGGCGCACGTAGACACCAGCAAGCTGGGCGAGCTTGAGATCGACGGCCTTCATGGCCTTCTCCCATCCCATCTTCTTGAGGGTCTTGGCTCCAAGGTACTCGCCGGAGTCCACGGATGATCCGGAGTACTTGACTTCGTATTCGTAGTCCTTGCTTTTGTTTTGCTTACGTCCCCCGACAAGCTCAGAGACGACCTTCTTGATCTTCTGGATCTTGCCGGAGGCCTCGTCGATGATCTGAAGCTCGAATGGAGTCTTCTGGAGCTTGAGCTCCTCGTCAGTGAACTGCATGGAAACCTTGACCAAGGATTCCTTGTCCTCACCGCCGTTGGCGAAGCGCCATCGGATGTACTCGTTTGGTGTCTTGTCCAAGTGGCTCTCGATGTGATGGAAAGCGTGCTGGGCGACGTAAGCGATACGGGCGTTGGGGTGCTTCCACACATCTCCGATCTGTGGCATGATCTCTCCGACGAGGAGCTTGATCATGGTGGACTTTCCGGCACCGTTCTCGCCGATGCAAGCAACACGAGAGGAGAGGGAGACCTGGACGCTGATGTTGAAGAGGGTTGGGCTGTCGTTTCCTGGGTAGGTGAAGGTGCACTTCTGCATCTTCATGAGGGCCTTACCCTTGGAACGGACTCCCTCAATCGGGCCTGGGTTGGGGAACCTGAACTTGAGCTTGGATCCCTTGAGGGTGAAGTAGGCACGGGCGGCTGGATTGGTCTTGACGTACTCATCCAAGTTACCCTTGTAGGTGCGGAGCTTCAGGTTGTCGAAGGCAAGGATGTTGGTACAGCAATCGTTGAGGAGACCGGAGTCGTGACTCACGATGATCGAGGTGACGCCATCGAGGGAGTTGAGGTAGGTCTTCACCCACGCGACGTTGATCACATCCAAGTGATTGGTAGGCTCATCCAGGAGAAGGATATCGGCCTTCTGAAGCATGGCACGGGCCAGCGCAAGCTTCATGCGCCATCCTCCGGAGAGGGTGGACACGGCGTGATCTGGCTTGGCCTTGCCATCTGGAGTAAATCCGACGGTGGAGAGCACCTCGCGGATCTGAGCGACTTCGATTCCCATGGCCTTGATCTTTTCGTCGGCGGCGACGTAATCGACGCAGGACAAGTGAGACTGCTCTCCCTGGATATCGGCCTCGACGAAGACGGTGCGGACCTGGGTGACATCTGGGAAACCCTCGACCTGGTTGTTGGCGATGGATCTCATGAGGGTGGTCTTACCGCAATCGTTGGCTCCCAAAAGACCGTAGTTACGTCCACGGAGCAGCTTCATCTTGGTGTTGTGGAGAAGGATCTTGGTACCGTAGGCGAGGGTGAACAGGCAGTTGCACAACTCCTCGGCATCATCGTCATCATCATCCTCGTCTGGGATCTCGAGCATCTTTTCGGCCTCGACACGGACCTCCTCGATGTACTTCTCAGCGTCGGCCTTGGAGAAGTAGGACTCGACAATCGGAACGATGTTGTTTGTCCACTGGATGTCCTCCATGAAGTGCAAGTCCATCATGCACGTGGCGACGGTGCAGGCGAACTTGATGGTCTCAAGCTTGCCGCCATCGGCACCCTCGGACTTGAAACTCTTGAGGAAGAGATCCTCGAGCTTGGAGACATCTCCACGGACGGAGGCCTGCTTGTCGGCGAGGCCCTTGAGGCGGTTCAGCTGGGACACGGCACGCTCGGTGACGGCACGGGCCTCGGGATCGGCGATGGAGCTGGCGTTGGTCTCGAGGGCTGGCAACAGGAGCGGGAGGAAAGGAGCGGCATCGAGCGGGTTGTCAACGAGCTTGCTCATGTTGTCAATAATGACGGAGGACTGGCGCTTGGTGGCGGTTGTCTTCTCGCGGAGTCCGCGGAGGAGGAGCGGCACGACCATGGCGAGGGCTGGGGACTCGACGGACTGCACGAAGGTGACTCCGGCCATCTTGTGCATGATCTCCGGCACCTCCTTTGGCTTGGTGATGGCGGTGAGGATCTGCTTGGTCATGTGCTCGATATCCTTGTTACCGACAACGGCCAAGGCGTTCTTCATGGCAGCGGTGGCGGCGACCTTGACCTGCTTCTTGGTGTCCCACATGCATGCGGTAACCTCTGGAACGATCAAAGGAAGGGCATCTCCGAGCTGCTTTGGAGCACTTGTGCTGAATCGGGCAATGCATTGCAGGGAGAGTTCGCGGATTGGCCACTTCTTCTCGACTGGGAGGGCGGCGAAGAGGGCAGGGAGCAGCGCCTTCATACCGAATGGCGTGATGTTGTCGCAGATGGCGAAGGCGGTCTCCTTGGCGGCGGTCTTGACATCCTTGCTCTTGTGGTTGGCCTGCTCCATGCCTGCGATTCGCACAAGTTAAGGTTCACAGTCGCGCATCATCACAAGTAACCAAATCAAGAAAAATATGCGTTTGGGAGGTGAGTTGGTGGTCAATTCAATAGGTCATCATTTCTCATTCCAACTTTTGGTGTCAACATCGAGCGCGCTTTGTCCAGAATCGAATCCCATCAATGATGCTCCCCCATCGAATGCAGCAACGATCGATGCTCGCGCATGCATTGTGCTGAACACGACCGCGAAGAAACTTACATGCTCCCAAGCATTCCTTGGTGAATTGTTGGGCCGCTGGGCACCCCTCAGCGAGTGCCTTGGCTGTCTTGAGACCTGCGAGGGCCTCAGCATCAGTCTTGCTTCCGCATCGGGCGGCCAGGGTGCCGATGTTGGCGGCGAGACCGGACTTCTCAACTCCCTCGGACTTGACGGTGTCGACGACAGAGGCGGCGTCGTCGAGAGTGAGGGCTGCCAATTTAGCTTCCAAAGACATGGTTTCTGTTTTCAACTGGTTGGGCTTGTTGGTTTTCCCTTGCTGTTGTTTTGGAGTTGTTTGGCATTGTTCGGCATTGTTCATGCGAGCAGGAGATGGCGAGGAATCCGCGTGTGATGCACAATGGAAATCATGCAAATGGATGTAGAGCGAAAGCAATTGCGGAATTGAAAAGACGACAGTTCGGTGAGCGTCATTAGCGGTCGACAATCACCGCTTTGGGGGTCTTCCTGTTCGGAGAGATCCAAGCGTGTGCACGGCGGAGACAATAATGGCTGGATGGAGGGGACGTGGCGGCGCCGAATCTCGTTGGGGGTTTGCAAGGAGCATCACCTCGTGTGATCTCAAGCTGTGACATGGCATGATGTAACATAACATGAGATGTTGTGGCAGGACCTCCGATGGGTGTCCTCAGCAATGTCTTCCCGAGAATCATCACAAGACGACGAGATGTCTCCGCGAATCTTTCATCGACGACCGCAGAATTCTTTCTCGACTGCGACCTTGGTCAGCGTCAGCGGCAGCGGCAGAGGAGCATGGTCAGATCATGCCAGGGTCCTCCATGTGCTGCTACTGCATCTACTGATACGACGCTTCCGTTGTTTCGTCGCGTCCTCGCTGTTCGTCTCACTCGTGGTGAACGTACCTCAGAAGTTGAGAATGGGTCAGGGAGTTGATTTTATGAGAACTGCGGGAGTTGCTCTTCGCGCAGTTGCCGCCGTCTTTTTTGTTGACGCTGTTGTGATTGTTGTGATTGTTGTGGTGGCCGCGCACCATCCACACCACGATGGTGCTCGTGGCGGCAGTGGTCGTGGTGGGGAAGCAGCGCATTGCTCTCTCTCTCTCTTCATGGGCGGAGTGCACGAGTACGAAGACGCCACACGTATGCGCAGCTCGTGGGTTGATTGGTTGGTTGGTCAGTGTTCCGCGGAAAGACCGAAAAAGACTCATTGTTGTTTTCAGTGGCCTGCAGCGACACAGCGGAGGCACACGTTCGGACGTGGAGATGATCGGTATTCGCACCTGAATAAAGTCGAATGATACGTACGTCGACGGTGACGCTCATTGTCCAATCATAATCAATCCCATGTGACGAATGAAGTTGCAGCAAGCTCATAACCAAATGGTCTGCCAACACGAAACGACCACTCTTTTTTGTCACCACGACACATTTTTTCTCGGCTTTGTGGTGACTCCGTGGAGGCCACAATCCGGCTGATCGGATTCGATCAGATGGATGAGTGGATGGAGATTTGGCGACCACATGCCAACGTTTCTGCGAACGGTCAGCAAACACAATTCATGTATTGAGTGAGTAGGTATAGTTGTGTGAAGGCAGTGTTAGTCGTATAGTACGCTCTGTTCTAGAGAGTTAGGTTGTGCAGATGGATGTCCGATGTGTGCCCGTCATGCTAGCATCCACTCCTTACAATATTATGAACAAGTAGGAAGGAAGGAAAGAAGGATGGATGGATGGATGGATGCATGCATGCATGCATGCCATGGAGGAAGCTGCTCGTGCTAGTTCTTCTCTGTTTCAGCCGATGTCTTTTGCACAAGCAAGACAATGGAGGAGCAACTTCCCTCCACACATTGCACTTGCCGGAGCCGACAGGTGTACCAGTAGCCACGCTACTGGATGAAATGTTTTCGTGGAGGCAACATCTGCGGCATAATCCCGAAACTATGCGGATTCTCCAACAACACGAACAAAAAGAAATCAACTCATATCACTGGTGCTTCGGATGCAGCCAGAAGGGATGTCTCCAAGCCTATTTCTTCCGTACAAGTAGAGCATGCACATACGAGGAGGTTGTAAGATGCTTTACTTCAGCTGCGGTCATTTTCATCTCTCTTTCTGCAGCTCTGATGGCACGAGAGCGCGGCGCAGGAGAATGATGTCTCCACTGCGACAAAAGAAGTTCCCCAGAGCACTCCAAGATGGCCAAAGTGTTCTTCTGCCTTGTCGTCGAGGTAAAGATCTATAATAGAACGTACTCCATTGTGCTCGTTGCTCCACTTCCTTCTTCTCCTCCCTCTGAAGGTACGCCAAGAGATGGGCGGAGTGTTGCTGCTTGGAGAATGTTGCCGGACTCGGTTCAGTGAACCATTCTCGCTCAACGTGTCCATAGGTGCTTCTATGGGTTGAGGCAGGACTTTGACAAACGCGCCGTCAACTAGAGTCATCATATACCTCAACAGTCTGCGCATTAGTAATCTGCTAGGACTCTACTCCACTCTACTCTAATACTCCACATCACTTGCAAACCTTGGCCAAGATTCTGCGATCGCAGAGAATCTATTGCACTCCCGTGAGTTCGTGATTGGGAATGAGTCTTGTCACAGAAGAGTCACGGACGAACAAACCAAACGAAACGTGGACCACGAGCAACACTGGACACAACACAACACCGACCATAACACGACAACTCTGCCAACGCACCAACAATGGCCAAAAAGCCTCAGGAAGGAGCGGCAGACACCAACGGAACGGAAGTATAGTACCTCCGTGCAGTCGGTCGTACACATAGAAGGTCAATTGCTCCAGAGAGTAGAGAGCACTCGACTCTGGTCAGGAAGCACCGGTGTTGGAGGGGAGGATTGCAAGAGAGGAGAGACAGGCTCACCCACTCATTCCAGCACTTCGACTTGCAGCAAGAAGACGAATCATGGCGAAGTCGTACGCAGGCCAAGTGAGGGGTCGGCGCAGGGCTCCCAGTCCCAACTCCATCCTCGACCGCAAGGCCTTGAAGCAGGCGTTGGATGACGAGGGCATCGCCGTCAAGAAGATCCACATGGACGCATTCTACCAGGCGATGCATCGACAGCACTACCCATCGTTGCGGAGGTTTGTGGACAATTACTACGCGTACGAGCGTGGTGAGGATGTGGAGAATGACATGAATGGTCCGAATGCCGGCTCAACAGCAGGATTATCTGCAGGCCCAACTGCAGGTTCAACTGCTGGAGGCATGATCGCAAGACCGCTGAAGAACAAAATCACTTCGCGCAAGAACAAGAACCGCTCGCAGCTGCCCAAGGTGTTGCTGGAGTACCTCACAACCACGCAGGATTTCGTCACGACCACGTCGACGATCAGGGAGCGCATCACCTCGAAGGACCGCTCCACCACCAAGCTCATCGTGCAGCTGCATGACGGTCAGGTGGTGGAGAGCGTCATCATGCGCTACGCCAAGAAAGGCTCGGGCCGTGCCAGTCTCTGCGTCTCGTCGCAGTGCGGCTGCGCAATGGGCTGCACATTCTGCGCCACCGGCACCATGGGGCTCTCCGGAAACCTCACGACCGGCGAGATCCTGGAGCAGCTCGTCCACGCGGATTACGTCCTGGCGGAGGAGCACATGCGGCGCGAGGATAAGTCAAAGAAGATCGATCTGGTGCGCAACGTCGTCTTCATGGGGATGGGAGAGCCGTTGGACAACTACGGCAACGTCGTCGAAGCTTGTCGCGGCATGATGGATCGCAAGCGATGGAATTTGGCGCACGGCCGCGTCACGGTGTCGACCGTCGGTCTCGTTTCGCAAATTCGCAAGCTCACCGCCGACCTTCCGGAAGTCGGTCTGGCGTTGAGTCTGCATGCGCCCAACCAAGAGGCCCGAACCGCCATCGTGCCAACGGCCGCCCGCTACCCCATCGAAGACCTCATCGATGCCCTTGACGGTCACATGATGGCCTACCTCAGGAGACGCGTGGGGGGTAATTACACCAAGGAGGAACGCGCCAAAGAGAGTGCGAGGCGCCGTGCCATGATTGAATACGTCATGCGTAAGTTCTATGTGGGTGTTGCCACTGCAGCTATGTCTGTGGCGTCTGCAATGTTCTTGGCGCCTGCGAATGCATTCGTTTCCAATCCAAGGACAGCGAAGGGAATCATCAAGGTTCTCCCTGTCTCTCTCTCTCTCGTTTCCTCCAAGTGATTCTGCCGTTATTCGAAGCATCTCCAGTACATGCGTATGTGCATGTATATGTATATGTGCACATGTATGTGTGTGTGCTCATTCATGGTCCGTCGACATGCTCGATTCTTTCCCACGTCTACTCATGCTGCATGCTCCACTCCTCACTCGATTCCTAACTCATCTCAATCGCATGCCTTGACGATTCTGCGTTGTTGCTTTCTCTTGGAACCGCCCAAAATCATCTCACCTATGTACGAGTACAGTCGAGGGAGAGTCATCGACATTCAAGTGTGCCCACCAACTTGGAAAGCTGTGCGAAAATCGTCAACTGGTCGTCAACCTCATCCCGTACAATGCAACTGACGTCAAGGACAAGCTGCGCTGTCCCAGCGATGAGCACATGCAGGAATTCAAGAAGATTGTCTCATCTTACGGCGCGTTTTGCACCATCCGCAGGACTATGGGAGCGGACATTGCTGGGGCCTGCGGACAGCTCGTCAAGAAGACGCAAGGGGGTGAAGGCGCCCCGGCCGTTGTCAGTACAAAGAACGATGAAAGAACACCCCTTCAACATGACCTGGCTACGCACCTGGACATCGAGGACGTCATGTTGCCGCATGCTTCTTCTGCTTCTGCCACGAGCGTGACCACTACCGGCGCTGTCACTCCCGCAGCCCACCCCAACGAAACGGCGGACCATTCAGCGAGTGAAGAAGTGGAGAAAGATGATGTGCGCACGGGAAGAAGCATGCTGAGCTCTTCTTCGGTGCCGTCAAGGCAACCGTGGCTGTCGTCTCTGTCCAACCAAGAGCTGTACTCCATCGAGAATATCCTCACCGTTGCCACTGCGGTGGCGGCATCATCCTTTCTGGCATCATCCGTCATTCTTCTCCGCAAGAAACGCTAGCACACAAACACAACAAACGGTCTGAAGAGCAGGCGTTCGAGTGCGCGTCATATCAACTCATGCAATACGCTGCGCATCGTGCGACGCTGTCTGCTCTACTCTGCGTTATTGTAGAGTTGAGATAGATGCGGAACAGAAACGCGGTTGTGAGAACATTGTGATAATCAGCACGGTAGCAGTTCTTGTTCGTGGTGTAGTAGTAGAGTGGTATGGTGGAGAAGAGTACTCTTGTTGGTGTAGTCTTTGCTTGTATTCCCTATTTTTTATTGTTGGCGTTGTCTTGTTTTGGTATGGTACGACTATGGTATTGGGTAGCGGCATGTCGCGCAACATGGTATGATTTGATTTCATCGTTCTTTTCGGTGATTCTCCTCGTCTCACGTTCAGCGTGGCATGGTCGAATGCACCGGCTCGTTCGTACGTGGTCTCGATCCAACCGTTCCATTCTCTGACAACAAGCATAAATGGCCCTCCTTTCATTCGCGGAACGAGTTCAGTTCATCATTCGTCGTCGTTTGTCAGGTCTCAATTGGAAGCTCTCAACTCCGGTGTTGCATACGCCTTCATTGTGCGAGTGCTCTGCCACGGAGGTGCATGGAGTGGGAGGGTTTGATTCCGTTGCAGAGAATGGAAATTGCGATGGTTGTTGCGAAGGCAGAACGCGTGTGTGCTGTTGCTGCGTGCCAACATAGCGTGCTCGATCAGCGTCATCACTTGCTGTTGTGCTCATTCCCCCTTCCCACATGCCGGTAGCCGCCCTCTTTGGCTGACGACGTCGTGCCGCAACCAGCTGAGCGTCTTCTCGCTCATGCTCCTGCTGCTCGCTCTGCAGCTGCTGTTGTTGTCGCAGCTCTTGCGCAATCCTGCGCCTTTGCGTCTGTTCCTTCATTACGTGTCGCCGCCGAAGCAGCTTTCTGTGGACCAGGTACGGTTGGTTAGTCACTGTTGGAGTTGATGTCGTGATACAAGAGCCGGTGCGATTTGGTCAAATTCGAGTCGACGGGCGGTGAGCAAAGATGGTAATGTTGAGTTGACAGATGAATGACAAATGACGAATGTTTGAGCGAACTTAGGGTCCACATCATCAAGCGGTGGCACTTTCTGCATATGCAAGTTTTGCGTCTGGACGTTCATGCTGCCACAGTCTTGTGAAGGTATGTGCGCACCAACAAGCATCCTGGACGGCGGAGAACACTTACCGCATGTATCCGTAGCGAACAAATACGCGAGGAAGTCATCTCCGTTGCTTGCTGCGTCGCTCCGCTGGGACAACGATGGACACTGCGAGAATGCAGGCGTTTGTGATTCCGAGCCCTGTTTGGCAGATGTGACGCCCGCATCCATTTGTGCTGATTGGTTCAGGATCGTAGTGTGGGTTGCGCAGTGCTGTGGACAGAGTGGCATTGCAACAACCGATGTCATCTTGCTTTGCTCTGTTCGATGGCGATGGTTATCACGTGTGATGGCGGGGTCGAATCCGATTGCGGGTATGTACTCGAAAGTGCCCGTTGATGTATCTTCGAATGCTCTCGTGCTAGCGAAAGAAAGAGTCTGCGCTTGGTTCTGTCCTGTCGATCTGTTGTCTTTTCGTTTCTTCTTGCTCTTCGTGTATCTTGGTGGGTCAACTTTGTTGTCGTTTCTGAACAAAGAGATTGCTGTTCTTGAGAAAATTGATGTTGTAGAACTGTGGCTGATCCCAGCAGTAGCTCGTATTGGTTGGAAGGCTGCGTTTTATTATGAATTCGAGGCGCAGCAATAACTCAGGAAAGAGCGATGATGGCGTCGTGGGATGATTTGTATCCACTGCGAAGTTATGGGGGTTGGTGTTGTTGCCACTGGTTCTGATGTTGTTGGTGCTGATGGCCGCAGAGTATTTTTGTTTTTGCTTGTGTCTGCGTTTGTTTCGATGGTGGTTCTCAATTGGTGCCTCTGATTTGTTTTGATGGCATCGGGTAGCATCCGTTGTGGTTGTGCACAGTGTGGCAACGGAATGCTGCTGAGTTTGAATTTGTGAGGAGTTTGAATTTTGATTGTTCGAACAGCACCGGCAACGACTCAGCTCCATAAACGAGATGACGTCATGAGACATTGTGATTTAACACATTCTAACGTTTCAGTTGGATGAAACAGTTTGAAGCAACAAGCAAACCTGTGTCCAAGATGTCAACGGGCAGAAGTGCAGTAACTGTCACACAACGGATCACCCAAAAAGCCAATCCACACCAACCACAAAAACTCCAAGAGGAGAACCTCACTCCAACTCACCCCAGGCAATCCGCCACTTCGGAATTTGTCGCCTGTGTCGTATCTAACAGAATAGTATTGTATCTGCATTCAAGCACAAATGCAGTTAGAGCACTGCACGATGGAACGTGGTGCCCTCGAGTGATGGAGTCTGTGCAACAGCCAATCAGGTTTGAATCTAAATTTGATGTCTGCTGAGTACACGGAATTTCTCTTGCTTGTGCGATTTGGCACATCACCTCATGTGACATCAACGAAGTCATGGCTCTTGCAGCGGTTTTCAATTTGAAACAGCAAAACGACAACAGGGGCGTCTCTCACATTGTTGTTCCCAGCATGATGTACCACCCCGTAGAGTTCGGGTGGGGAAGCCCATCTTCCACCCCGCTGCGTGCAAAGACGGAGGCAGAATTCCAGCTCATTGCTGTGCTGCGGCATGGCGTCCATTGGACTCCGATGGTTGCCACAAGTCCTCGTACAATGTGATAATAGATGAAATACTTCAATATAATAAAATTAAGTAAAATATCATATATAAAAGTATAGGAGTGGAGTATCTGTGGAGCAGAGCACTGTACCCGAGACTCAATGCGTTTGCACTTGGAGTACCAAAAGTGATGCACACACACTCACTATTGCTCTTGTCGGCGGTGTCGATCCTGATGCCGCTGGGACTTGACCATCCCATCGGACCTTGCCTCATTTGATTCTTGTGGCAAGTTCCGAAGGACATCTGGGGAAGGTTGGCTGTCCTTGGTGGGAGGTTGGTGATGTGTGGGGTCGGAATCTTGGGTTAGTGCCCCATGTCCAATTTTGGCGCGTTCTCGCAGAAGATACCAACTGTTGTGGGACTTGGTGATCTGAATCATGCAAATGACCAAAATTACACGTTATACGTGTATACGGATCCGGATACAAATGTGTATTCCAATCACGAAACTCGCGCGCTCGGGGACCAAACAAGATCACAAAACTCGTTGATCAGTCCGTTTTCAGAAATTTGAGACGTGAGTGTCCAAACAAAATGGCCGTGGCGTGGTTCGTAAACAGGAACAACAACCTGGCCAAGATCCGGAACACACAGAGCCTCCATCCAACCAATCGATTCGGTGATGAATCGAGAAAGTGACCCAGAGAGAGAAACAAAGAACAAAAGCAAAGTGCGCAGTTGTACCATCCACGTATGGTCGTGGTATCCCAAACAGATCCACAATACGAGTCGAGGTGCAGAGAGCGATGCGGACTATCCATGCAAACATCGGAAAGGGCACATGCACATTCACGTGCGCACACACTTCCATTCCCATGTTTGCACTCACCTTGCCATCATAAAAAGCAATCTCGTCAGCTCAACCATCCTCTGCGCCACCAAACAGGCGATACAGTCCTTCGCTTGTCCAGCATTCACGACATTCACGACATTTTCGACATTCATAACAACCCACAACCCACAACTCGTAACTTGCAACTCGCAACAGCCAACAGCCAACAAGCAACAAGCAACACGCAACGAGATGTCGAACCTTACCCCAAGACCATACGATCATGTCATGATCGTCAACTCCCCATCCGGAGGGAGCGAGACGACAAGCTACGGGATGCTGTCTCCTGCAGGATCCTTCGACAGCAACATGACTGAGAAGTACCGCGCCGCCATCTCTCCTGAGTACTATGCAAGCCCACACAGTAGCCATAGTGGCCACAGCGGTCACAGTAACTACAGTAACTACAGCGGTCACAGCCGTCACAGCCGTCACAGCCGCCACAGTCCTCACAGTGCCCACAGCCGTCAAACGACCGGGAGCACCAGACAGAGCAGATACACGGCCACATCTCCGTACGCGGCGGCACCTGTGACACCGGACTCCTATGCATCTGGCAGATCAAGAGGCATGTCTGGACTCGAATTGCCGTCGGAGCTGGGGAAGAGGCAGCGGAGCAGCGAGCGCAATCGTGGCGCGGAAGCAAAGGCCCTGTCCATGATGAATGAGACCGTTGGAGGAACCCTCCCCATGAGGCCGAGCTCATCGGACGCCGCCGCCATCAGGAAGAACATGGTGCTGCAGTACAAGGAGCGCCGTCGGGCTGAGAAAGAAATGCGAAGTCCCCCAACGACACTGGTTTCCATCAGACCGAAGGAACAGATGGCTGAGACTTCGCGCAAGGTGGAGATCATTTCGGCCGAGGATGAATTCGAGACGATTGCTGACTTCAAATGTCAGATGTACATTGATCGTGAGCAGGAGGCAACCAAGAAGGCCTTGCGAATGCTGAGCGTTGGATCCGTGAGGAACGTGTGCTGATCAGGGCAGATGTGCGCCCCCCACAAAGCAGAACGAAACATACCCTTACATGCACACACGCACACGCACACGCACCAACCGACCAACAAACACACCAACAAACCACCATACGAACATTCACGTACAGACGATACACAGATACACAAGCACACAGATACACACCATACCATACTCGTACAACCGCACATAGAGAGTCCGTCCGAGTACTGGTGCCATGCATGAAGCCAAACAACAATGCAAACGAAGAGAGAGAGAGAAAACCCGTGGCCGCAACAGAAGGATTCAATCGGCCGGCATACACATACTACCATATGACACCTACATTCTAAATATAAACATAAATACGCACACTTTAGGACCACATGCAAAGCAGCGTGCGAGCACGAAGAAACTCACGAGTAGAGTCTTTCAATGTGCAGAGTATGGTACAATGTCTGTCTAAGCGGACGAGGCGCCGCTGTGCAGGTGCGTTATCATCTCGTACCACTGCTTGAGCGCGTCGCCGAGCACTTCGGGCAAGGCCGCCATGTCATCAAGTACCATGTAATATGGGAATGGATAATCTTCGATGAACCTCTTGACGACTGGCTTTCCCTTGACGAAGGAGACTTCCTTCATGTTCAGGATGTTGTCCTTCTTTTGCTTCCCATTCTCATCATTGCCTTCGACTATGATCATGGCCAAGAGGATGTTGCGTTCCAGCATCTCGCGGACGAGTCGTTTCAACTCAACTCGGCTGTCTCTTTCGATCCGTCCATCGCTGATGAGGAAGACGAGCTGCATGGATGCATTTTCTCCTGGCATGTCGAGGGCATTTATCGCCCCCTCCACGCAAAGCGATGTGCGGGTGCGCTGCTGGTCAAACTTGAAGTTCCGGACAGCTTCCACGCCGCTCTCGGATGTGAAGGGCAGGTGGAAAGGATGGATGAGCTTCATCTCATTGCCGAAACTGGCAACGCCAAGCTCGCCAATTTCAAGCTGATTCATGCCGACAGCAAGCGTCGCCATGGCACGCAACGCCATGTCTCCCGCTCCGCTCTTCAGCATGCTTTCCGAATCATCCACTGCCACGAGCACACGGTAGTTCCTTTTCGCTGGTTTGGTGCGTCGCAACCAGATCTTGTCCTTGCGGTACCCGCTGGCGATGTAACCGATGACACGCTTCATGTTGATCCTCTTCCCGGTCCTGTAATCTCCTCGCAGCTTGGACGCAACCAGTGGCTCCATCACGAGCCGCAGTTTCTCGCACAGGCGACGCGATAAGGAGAATGTATCGCTTTGTATCGCCAACCACCGTGTTCTCGCCTCGGTCATTTCCTCGGCGCTGCTTCCAACAAAATGATCATCGACGACCATCTCTGTTTTCGTGGCAAACGCATCCTTCTCGACCGATAGGCGAGACATGTCGCTCACGATCTTGTTGCGTTCGTTGATATCACCACCATCGCTTTCATTGGTGGCATTGCTATCACCAGCGTTGGCATCGTCATCGTCATCGTCACCATCCTTCAGTTCCTTGTCGCCGTCGTCGATGATGATGTCTTCGTCTCCATTCATTTCATCGTCCTGATCATGCTTCTTCTCCTCGTCGGCTTGGTCGGTATTTTCATTCTGGTCGCCCTTCCTGGTTCTCTGTCTCGTTGTGCTGTCTTCGGCGCGTGGTTGCGCATCCTCGTCCTGTTTGGCGTTTTCGGCGTCTTCCGTCTCATCGTCGCCGTTGCCATCATCCTGGTCTGGAGGACGTGGGATCTGAACAGCCTGCTCTTCTGCGACTTCTCCCAGCACCTGCGTGGAATTCTCTTCCTTGTTCTCAGTGTACTCGAATTCACCATTGGGGACGTCGTTCATGTTGACATCGTCTTGTTCGTCCAGGTCGTTTGCATCGTCTCCTTGATCGCGACCGGAATCATCCATCTGCTCGTTCTGATCGCTCTGGACGACATTCAGTCGCTTGTGCCAGTATTCGTTGGCGTCTCCGGGATTCTTGAATGGATTTGGGACTTCGGACCGATTCTTGTCTTGATCATTGTCATTCCCATCGTTCGTGGCGCCCTGGCTCTGACTGTAGCCACCATTCCCGTTGGCATCATCCTGTGACGCGTCTGCCTGGTTTGCATTATCGGCACCTGTGTCCATGATCTCCTTGTCGGCCGCGGCTTTCTGATCGTCTTTGTCAATATCGTTTTCGTTGCCTTCGTCTTCTTCGCCATCATCCATGACAGCATCCTGCCCATCTGCTGCCTTGACACCATGGCTTTCTGCGGGAGCCCGGTTTTGATTCGGGATGTCGATCGGCGCGCTGTCCTCTTCATCTTCATCTCCTTCCTTGGTCTCTTCTTCATTTTCGTCGTTGTCATCCACATTCGCAACGCCAGCTCCCAGAGGTTTGGCTGCGTGTTCTGCCCCCTCATCGTCATCATTGCCACCGTCCTCCTCATCCTCGTCTCCGCCTTTGGCACCAGCCTCATCTTGGTCGATCATCTCGACGGCTGCGTCATCAGGAGATTCTCCATCGTCACCGTTGCTGTCATCGTCAAGGTTTTCCTCTTCAGCTCCGTCCGCATCATCACCATCCAAATGCAAGTTATCATCGAGATCAAGTTCACCGTCCTTCTCATTTTCATTGTCGTTTTCTGCATTCTGATCTCCTTCGTCATCGTCCATGCCATCATCGCCGTCCGTGTCACGCACATCAACTCCGTGCTGATCCTCATAGTTGTCTTCATAGTCGTTGTTGACCTTGTCCTCCTCGTCATTGCCACTATCGCCATCGCCATCATCGTCATGATTGTTCTCATTCCCTTTGCCACCATCATCGTCATGAGCTTGAGGCTTGTCCTCACCTTCCTTCTCCTGAGATGCATCCTTTTCGTCCTCCTCCTTCGTCCTCGTTTCGCCTTCCACGGTCTCTCCTTTCAGGGCACTGTCTTTTTCGAACTTCTCGTCCTCATCCTGCTTGCCATCTTCTTCATCGTCGCTGTCATCCCACATCTTCTCATCAACCACCTCTTCGTTGGGACTTACATCGTCACCCATCTCTCGATCAAGCTCTTCCTCATCATCATCATCGTCGTTCGTCTGATCGTTCTCCTCCTTTTGATTCTCCGGAACATCAAACATCTCTCCGTCGAAGTCACCTTCCATCTCCATGCCCTTCTCAGCTTCCTCCTCATCGAGCTGCTTGGGGTCCTGCTTCTGCTGATTCTCGTCCGTGTTCTTGTCGATATCATCCTTCAGACCAAGCAGCTGCTCTTCGTCTTCGATCTGATCAGTGACATCCTTCTTTCCGTCTCCTTCTCCCATTCCTGTGCCATCGTTGTCATCCTCGAAGGTCATGCCTGTGACGTCGCCGTCAGCATCCACATCGTTGTCCTCTTTGGATTCATCCGAGCAATATCCTTTTGCAACCAGAACTCTGAAAACTCGAAGGAGCACATAATTGAGCTTGCCCATAGCATAGTAGAATTGTATGTACTTCTCCAGATGGAGGTCGCTCATGTCGACCACCAGCGAAGCGACTGCGGTGAGATCTCGGCCGAGACTGGCACACACCTCCAGCTGTGCCTTCGGCATGGATTGCATGTCGTACAACGCCCCCAATTCCCTCATGGTATCCTTGATTGCATTGCTCAGCCGGGAAATCTTGGATGATGACCAATATTTGTTTGCTCTGTCATGGTAGTCCCAAAGGCTCTGCTCGCTCTCGTTGCCTGCTGCTACTGTTGGTGCTGCGGATGGGTTCTTGCTATCGTCGCCAGACATCGTGTCCATTTGATCACCACTTGCCGAGTGGCTGTGGACGGCCTGAAACGAAAGAAGGGAGTATTCGATAGCCTGCTGCAACGAAGTTGTAAATCGCTCGTTGAGCCCACTGTTGTTTTGTGCGTGTCGCACGCTTGAAGGCTTCGGCATGCAGTTGCACTGCGCGGCTGTCCGTTGGGCCTTTTCAAAGGCCGCCTTGCAGACTTCGAAGGCATCGGTTGGAAGGCATGCACGCGTTGTGCACTGCTCATAGCAGTCTGTCAGAATCCTCTTGGCATCTTGCAGCTGCCGTTGCATGTTCTGGATGGTTTCGAACAGCCGGTCGGAGATGAGCGTGTGCGATGTGACAGCCACGGCCTCCTCATCCAAGTACTGCATCTCAAGGATCGAGTGCATCTTCACCAGAACGTCCCTCACCCACTCCTGATGATTGGCGTTGGCAAGTTGCGGTTTGGTGGACGTGAGGAGCAGGATGAGCTGATTCAATGTCTCTTTCGCAGACGTCAGCTCCACCCGCACTTGTCGAATGAGGGACATCAGCCTCTTTTGTTCCATCATGATTTCGCCGTCATCATCCGAAAGTGATTGTGCTGCGTGGGAGAGCGAGTCCCGTGCCTCGATGGAATGGGCGATGACTGTCCTCTGCTGGCACATCATGAGGAACATGTGATCGCATAGATTGATCATGATGTCCATCTCGCGTCGGGTCATGTACTTGCTTCCCAGGGCGGTTGTTTCGGAATGGAAATCCTTGGATTCGGAAAGGCATCGTTGGAAGTAGGCCTCGGATTGGCCGAGGATGCCCCTCGTGGTCTGATTCATGTCACTTGTTGGAGCGGGAGAGGGTAGCTGGCCCAGTTCCACCAAGTTCCGAACTTCGCTCGGAATCCCCCAAGTCGTCGATTTGAAACCGTGCTGCTTCAGCTCTCGGAACAGATCGACGAGGGCGCGTTCTTTCATCGGTCTCGTGGACTTGTTTCGCAGCGCATCAATACGGCTGAAGATGGCGTCGCAAATATCTGTGGCAACATTGGCCGCATCGACGCAGCAGGTCAGAGCTGCGATCTGTTTTCGATTGCGGAGAATGCGTCGCATCTTTTTTGCGTACTTCTGCATGTTCAGGGCGTGCTTGTGGCCAACGACGGTCCTTGCCATCGCACTGTCGGTCCACTTCCGTTTGGAGTTGCGTCCCGACTGCAACGCCATCGACTTCGTCACGACCTTGCCCTCGCGGTTCGGGAAGAAGATCGCATTGGATGGCATCGTGGTGCACATTTCATCGTATGCCTCCACCCTCGATCGCAGGCCTGAGCAAGACTCTTGCTGCAGAAGCAATCCCACGTTGAGGGACAGCACCTCATCGTACAATGTGAGGATCTTCATGAGCTTTTGATGGTTTCGTTCTGTGGAATCGACAAGCGAGTAGTACGACTGCTCATCCCACTTGGCCAGCTTCACTTCATCCTTGAGCTTTGTCTCGATTGGCTGGCGGAGGACATCGAGCTTCTCGAGGAGGAAGGGCAAGAATTGGCGGTAGTAAGACACAATGCATTGCAAAGCTCGATGCTGCTTCAGTCTCCATGACTTGTGCTCCTGACCGTACATATTTTCCACTCGAGTTTGATTCACGAAGCCTTCTAGCATGGTCAGTCGCTCCTCAATCTGGCCGAGACTTGACGTCAGCACGAACGTGTCAATGAGCTTGACCAATTCTGTAAGTTCTGCAGCATTGGCCGATCCATCATCAAAGCTTTCCATCAAGCTCGCTACAGTGCTTGTGGAATCTCCAACCACCCATGTCGGGACGTTGATTGATTGGATTACCTGTGTATCGTGATCGTCAGGGTTGACCTGGGTGACCGTCGCCTTCCGTGATCCGTCCATGTCCATGTCCATGGTCGATTCTGATGCTGATGCTGGCGCTGAATGTACCTTGGATTGTAGCATCAAGACACTGTAGAGACGTGCCCAATATCGCCTGGCCTTCATCTTGACTCTTCTTTCTCGTCCTTCCAGTAGTCGGGACCAGCTCTTTAGCTCGACCTTCCTCCACCGTGCCACGATGTGTGCAACTTTCTGCAACGGCTCACCCAACCTGACTCTATCGCTGGCATGCTGCTCCCAATCTTGGGCCTGGCGCAGCACCACCTCGAGCCCTGTCATCATCTTTCCAATCGGCGTCGTTACCAGGTCGTACTTCAGAACTCGCTCGCACAATTTGCCCAGAGAGAGCAGAATGGCGTTCCCCGGGAATGCGGAGAGGAGCTGACTGATTCTCGCGATCAGACCTTCGATGGGTGGAGCGGCTGACATGGATTCCTGGGGCCATGGGTCATTGTGGAAGTCAACCCATTCTTCGTAAGTCTTTCCGTGCGCATTCTCATGGTCAAAGATCTCTCGATTGGTCTTTAGTGTGACCGCAAGAGCCATGGCATGACACGAGAGCACCTCTTCATCGTTGGATACAGTCCCCGCACAGCGGTGCTCCTGCTCAATCGCGCTGGCCGCACCGTACGAAGTCCAGAATGTGCTCATCCTTGTCTGGTGCGACAGGCTGCTCTGGTTGACAGTAGAGTAGATGTCACGGTGCAGCATCGCAAGCATCGACAGCTGGGGCTGATCAAATCGGAGATGGATCGACTTGTTGCCTTCGTCGTCTTCCTCGTCGCTCCTGTCTCCATCTCTATCTCCGTCGTCGCCATCTGAATCCATTCCATCGTCGGCTACATCGAGGACTTCGGTGAATTCTTTGTAATGATTCGGGAAGACCTCTTCGAACAGCATGTCCTCATCCGCAGCTTCGCCAAGACCCTCCAAATCCGAAGCCGATACACCGTTTAGATGTGCTGCGACCGCTGTTTCGAAGATCACCGAGCACGCCTTTGTGAAGGACGCATCGTGGCCGAACAATCGCCTTTCGCAAAGAAGGTGCGTCAATGCAGCCATGAGGCTTTGTCTGGCGCAGAAGCCCTCGTCTCGTTGGTTGGTTTCCAAAATCTGTCTCAGGCTAGAAAAAAGAGTCCCTGAATCATTCCGCATCGATCTATCGTGGTAGCCCGAAGGAAACTTGAGGAAGTAACATTGGGCATTCATCGGGCCATCATTCGAGGGTTCCACATTCATCATTTGCATGTCACGGAGTCCCGTTTGTATCCGGCGGATGGACTCCACGATCGGCAGCGATATGTCCTCGTATGCAGAAAAATGCTTCTGCAGCCTGTCGCAAATAGCGTTTGCAGTGGTTTGCCACGTTTCCTCGCGGGCATTCCTTGTTCGTGCCTGGCATCTGCTTTCCGTTGGGGTGGCATCGTCGAAGGACTGGATGAGCTCGAGAAGCGACTGGACGCTGGAAATGCTCGCAAAACCTGTTGCAACGTCCCTAACTTCGCGGAAGAAGTCGTAGAAGGGAGGTGCGTCATCAGGCCGCTCGATGATTTTCTTCGTTTGGGATGCTGCCTTCGCTCGCAACTTTGCTTCTTCGTCGCAGAGCTCCGCCAAAGCAGCAGTCTGAGGGTTGAAGCAACCATCGATGAAGCCGCTCTCCAGACGGATCGCCGTCTGCTTGGCCACGTTCCTCTCGGTGGACCTGTTCAGGATGGAAACCTTTGCCAACGGTGCTCTACCTGGATCTAAAGGCGATTCTGGAACCAAGAACTGGAGCCTCAGCAGTCCCAGATGGATGTTCGCCAAGGCAAGAGCTTGGCGTTTCTCACGTGACTGCGCGACCTTCGAGTACAAGATGCGAATACATGCGACGATGGGCATGAACAGCGTATCCAACATCGATGTGAACAGCGGCAATGAGCAATTTGAGGCCATCTGCCTGACATCAGCTTGTGAGAGCGAAGTCAGCAAGGCCGGATTCCGAGCCAATTCGATCAGCCGCTGGAAGCTGCTTTCGTCCAGGTGGTGCTGAAGCGCGTTCATCGCATCGTGGAGGTGGTAGAGGATTCCATACATGTCATCGCAAGGTGCTGGTGTTGTCAGCGTCGAAAGCATGGACAGTAGCTTCTTGGATTGGATTTGTCTTGCCTCGATGTTCTCCAACGAGAAGAGCCTGTTCGTGTGGTGGCGGTTCGAGTGTAAGAAGTGATCCCCGAGCATTCCCAGGATGGCTTCTGTTCGCACCATCTGGTCCACTTGATGCGGTCCACGGATAGTCGATGTTTCATCTTGCCGGCTGTCAATCCATTGCCGTGTTGGTGGAGCAGAAGGTTTGTCGTTCCAGACGAACGGGATCTCCAGCTCGATGCACCTCGATTCCAGATCTGAGAAGGTGTTTACCCAGCAGTGATTCCAGTGACAGCAAACCATAGCTGGGAGCAGGCATCTGAGGAGGGCGTGGAAGATCTCGACGTTTGGCGCATCGTCACCCTCAAGGGCCCAGAGCAGAGTTTGGTAGCACCGTAGCTCCTTGACGTCCCAAGAGGTGCTGGAAATGACAACATCGACGTAGTGCCGGGTCTCAGCCACGACTCCGCTCAAAGCCGCCCAGTCCTGGCGAACGAATATTCGTTGGCACTCCGTCAATATTCTGCGTTCCTGAAGGATGCACCACACCTCTGCGACTGGAACGATCTGGAGGGATGCGATCACTTGAAGGATTTGGGATGGTACGTCTCGCCAGGAATTGCCGAGCCCCGAATCTGGCGCAGCACGCAGCGACTCAAGCTTCTCCAAGCTCATTTGATTTTCGACAGTCGCAATCTGCGTGTCGATTCTGCGCGCCTCGATCTTGGCTGCGAACTTTTGCCGGTTCTCGGATAGAGATTGTTCCAATGCAGCCGCAGATTTGCTGCTCAGAAATACTGATCCTCGCCAAGTTTCCTTGTTCTGCTGGATTTCGTTGGCTGAGGCCCAGTGAGCCGTACACAGCGCCATCAGAAGGTCCAGCTTGTCCTTGTTCTTCACGAAAAGGACTGGATGGAGCTCGTCGATTAGACGCTTGACAAGATTTGCATCATGGCCGCGTCTTTCAGCACCCAGGAAGTGGTGATCGCCTTGTGTGATGGAGTATGATCTTGCCACTGCGCGAATGCGTTGCAGTACTGTGGCCGCCTCCCTTGACTGCGGAGGGAGGGGCTTTGCCATTTTCTTCCTCACTGCGTACTTTTCCTGCTGAGGGTCGCTCGTGCCGAAGAGGCCCATATCGACTGTCTCGACGAAGGCCGTGAGCTTTCCGAAGTTGACATCCGCCTGCAGCGCAAGCTTCACAGGCACGAGACTTCGTTTGAACCATTTCCATTGGACCAGAAATTCGGCTTCATCGAAGGCCAAGAATCCATAGCCCTCCGAAACAAACTCAGCGTGCCGCACGCACCCCCAGAGCTTGTCTCGTTCCTTCAGCATGTCCTTCATGAGACCTGTTTTGTCCTGATACGACGACGCTGGATCGATATGGCCATTCCAAGCGTTGAAAATGCCATCGATCGTAGAATCAATCTCCTTGAGGAGGGGGTAAAGGATCGCTGTGACTGCGCAGCTGACGTCGGATCGTTTGCTTTTGCCGCAATGCAGCAGATACGAAACCTCCAGGACACTTGGCACGGCGCCATCCTTGTTATCCCTGTTGTTGTCTGAAATTCTTGATTCCCATTCCTTCTCGACCAGCTCCTGGGCAACCTGATTCGATCGGGTGGAGACGAGTGCATCCATCGCCGTTCCAGCTGCCGTCTCGGTCTCGCTGGATGAACCTGAAGGAGCGGGAGCAATGGCATTTGCTGTGATGCTCCGCTGCTCTTCGATACTTTTTGACATAGCACGCACCGCCGAACGGACAAGCCGACAGACAGGAAGTGCTCCAAGGAAGGCTACGCGTTGATGGAAGTCCGTGCCATCAGTCCGCGATACGTAAAGCTCGATCAGTAGATTTCGAATAAGCTCAGAGGAGGGAGCCGTACCATGTCGTCCACCATCAAGCATTTTGGCACATTGATGGACGAGCGTCAATTGCTGGCTGTGCTCGGATCCAGGTACACTAGAATCCCACGGATTCAATCGAAGAAAGAGACGGATGACGCGGGACTCCCAGCGGATTCTCGCTTCCGATGCTGACAAGGACCATGACGACCGGATGGACGCGTCCGTTGGAATTGGGTCATCTTGAAGCGAGATCATCGCAGACTCCTTGAGTTCATTCACAAGTGCCGCGGAAGCAGTATCATCGAGCTCCAAGGAAAGATTCAGCACTTGTCTTGACACCTCGGTTGTGCCGAGTCCGCGACGCAGGAAGTTGCTGAATAGATCTGCTGCGGCGCCGAGGTTCTCCATACTAGGAGCTTTGCCACCAGAACTAGCTGCCTTGCTGTGTTCGATGGAGAACGAAGCATCGAGGTATGCAGCCAAAGTGTTCAAACGCGCTCCATTCCTCCATTGTGCATTGAGGAGTTCCACAGTGTTCTCGTCGAACTTCTTGGTGGTTCGGTGCAGTTGCTGACCACCGCCTCCAGTGTGTTGATCGTCGTGAGGATACACCACCGCGACTTCGACGCATCTATTTCGCATCGCCCTCGATATTTCTCCATTCGATGGATTCATCGAAAGGAATATCCTGAAGTTCGGATGGGGACGGATGATCTGATAGCTAGTCTCCCCGCTCGTCTCATTCTGCGTGCCGCATTCTGAAAGCAGCAATTCGCCGTTCTTTTCGAGAACTGAATTCAGCCGATCCAGCACAGATGATGGGCACAAGTTTGCATTCTCCAGATGCAACCACCTGCCCTCCCTCATCGCCTGGACAAGCACGCCATCTCTCCATACGAAATGCCCTCCTGATTCGCTGCTATGCGCACGTTGCTTTGCCTCCTTGATGCACTGTATTCCATTCTCAACCCGTGGAATCAAGGAGTTGCGCAGAACCGCAAAGGAGCTGGAATGAGATGTTGGCGCACCTTGCGTCAAAGACTCCACCAGTTTCTCGATCGCGGCCAGACAGTCCTTCATTCTTGTCAGCAGCACCGATTCACCATCGTCAGCAATTCTCTGCCGAGCCTCAGACATCGACAGGTACAAGGTCCATGCGCGGCCAGATAGCGCTGGATCAGTACCAGTGTCCAGGCTTGCGTTTCCGCTTTCGTGTAGAACGCACGCTGTCAATTCGATCACGTCATTGACGAGCTGCTTCTCAGATTCCAGTTTGTCCACCTGCTCAAAGCACCCGATGAGCTCGGTCACATCCGATGATGGCGAAAGGCAGTGCTCCATGATTCCGACGCAGCAAAGTTCCGCAAGCGCCGAAATCATGGAGGAGTTATCGTGATCGGACGATCCAACCACAAGGCATGGCCACTGCAATGAGATACATCGTGCAATGGCTTCAATCGGTTGCAGGAGCGATGTCGGGATGTGACGATCTTGGGACATGGGCGTGTGTGTATTGGAATCGCATGGGAGAAGCCGCTCGAGCACGACATTCCCGACTTTCACTGTCGAGTGTGTGGGGACGATAGCCACGGGCTTTGCGGCCTCTAATTTTGTTCCAAACACCTTTGAATAGAGCTGGGCGATGTGCTGGCGATCTGACCCGGTTCTAAATCGCTGATGGTATAGGTCGCGCACAATGTCATTCACATTGGTTCCGGTCTTCACGAGCAAATCACAGAGGCGGAAGACGTCGCGAAGATTGAACTCCCACGGACTGCCGGCATCTCCAAAGGATCTGTCTTCGGCCACCGCTTGATTCACCATACCGTTGAAAGTGATAAGCTTGTTGACGAGATCGATCTCGATTTGAGGGTATCGGCCGGTCACGATGGACTTGAGGTCGTGGAGATCAAGCGCATCGACATACACCTTGGTGAATCGATTCAAGAATGACTTTGGCAACCCCTTTCTTCCACCGCCTTGCGCGAGAGGATTTTGCGCCGCAAAGATGCGGAACGTGGACGGACAGTCGTACGTGGTGCCCAGTTCAGGTATGTACACAGTGGCTCGGTGATCAAGGCAGCTGTTCAAGCCTTCCAGCACTGACTGAGACGCGAGGTTCAATTCATCAAGCAGAATCCAGCTACCCTCCTTGATTGCTGTCAGCAGCACTCCATCGCACCAACGGAAGGAGGCCCCGCTCGATTCAACGTCTTGCACGGGAAGGTCATTGCCCATGAGGTCTGATATATCCGTCTGCTCGGACAGGTTGATGCGGACGAGCTTGTGCCCCGAAGCAGCTGCGAGAGCAGTGACCAGACTAGTCTTACCGACCCCAGGCGAACCTTCCAGGAGGATGGGCTTTCGGACTTGCATACCTCGGAGCACACGAAACGCATTTTGCGCGGTCGTGGGGGCGTGCAAGTTGAAGGACGATTCTGGGATGGATTCGGTCCCTGTTCGGATGAAGAAGGGGTGCGAGCCAAAGCTGTTTTCGCCGCTCAACTGGAAGCGATGAACTCGTTCGTTTGGCGGCGATCGATGTTTCGCTGGAGTCTGCCCGTTGATGAAGTCCAAAGCCAGCTTTCGGGCCTTGTCCGCCTCTTGAAGGCCGAGGCCTGCGCCTAGCCCCAGCCCGTCCAAGTGCATCAAACACGCGCCATGACGATACGCACTCCACAACGTGATGTTTTGGTTTTTGCTCGTCGCCTCCGCAATGAAGCGAGCCCAGGAAAGCATATCCCGGAGGGAAAGCTTCAATCCACTGAGAGTGCTTGCCAATTCACCACACACGGTCACGTTGAACCACTCAATGTACTCCAACATGCAAGGTAGCACGTCCCCCGAACCTGGAATATGCCTGATGCATGGATTGATCGTCTGTCTAAGAACAATCTCGATGTCCGATCTATGAGAAATGGACGGCACCCAGATCTCTGTAAAACGACTTCGAAGAGCAGGGCTCAGCTCTCGCTTTCCGAAATCTCCTCCTGGGTTCATCGTGGCGAAAATCCTGAAGCTGTCATGGGCGTGGATAATGCGATCATCGACGCCATCATCGGTTGTTCGATGATCGTCGCCTTTCTCCGCCAACACGAGTGTCCTCGATGGCTCCAACACGGAGTTCAGTCTCTCCAGCACTGCATCTTCAGCCAGGCTCATCTCGTCCAACAGCATCATGTGACCTGCCTTCATGGCCTGGACGAGCGGTCCATCTGACCATTCAAACAACGAGGAGTACCTTGAAATGAGGTCTTGCACTTCGTCACACACCCTTTCGATTGACGGAAGCACATTTTCGGTCATCTCAACGCTTGCGTCGCTTTCCGATGACGACTGGGGCCCGGTGGCCAGTTTCCGACGTTTGCGTCGCGTTTCCTGAAGCCCCTTCGATTCGTCATTGTCAGGGTTCGGCAGCTTGAGAGCGTTTTTCAGTATCGCTTGGATGTTTTGCAGCTCGAGCGGGCCGAGGACGATTTCTGCCAAAGCTTGAGGATTCTTCGCACCACCAGCGTCGCTAACGGCGTTCACGTCGACGACGGCATCGTCATGGCCGTCACTATGATCGATCTCCATGTCTTCCGTCCCCAATTCTGGTTCTTCGTGTCGATTGTACGAGAGCCACTGTTTGAGCTTTGGTGAAATTTCGACGTCACTTGTGAGATCATGCTGCGACAAAGTCGAAAGCAAGTACCTCAGCTTGTGCATGGCTCGACGTGCAAGCTGGTTGCGCCCTCTCACTGGTCGCAGGCTGCCGAGGAGATCGGAAGTTTCTGTCGTTGCGTGGCAGTTGACGGCGAGAAGCTGCTGCTGATAAACATAGCTCAAGAATTGCACGACGGTGGTTTTGCCACATCCTGTTTCACCGACCAACAGAACCGGTTCTTTTTGTTTCACGCATCTGGAAACAAGGCTGATCAACCTCAGCAAGGATCTCGTGGGAGCGATGGAAGCCACGAAATTGGATGACGCAGGACGTTGGTGAACATTGCTATTCATCCAGTCGTGCAAGAGTTCTCGTGAGGCGGACTGCTTTCCGTAGTAAAACTCGTCCATGTCCATTTTGGTTTTGAAGACCTCCTCCAGCACCTCCTGCACCAAACCCTTTTCTTCGTCGGTCCGGAGTCTCTCCGCCAGCAGCATGTACCCCTCGTGGACAAGTTCTAGTTTGGTTGTCGTTTCGCGGCTAGCCCAGCGGAGGAGATCACGAGGGGTGATCAGACTGTCCTTGCCAAGGAAGAGGCTGCTCTTGCTTCGCCTGTAGCGTAGCTTGTCCATCACCTCCACCAGCCTCTTGGCATGAGATGGCGGGCACCCGCATCTCTTTTCCAAGATCAAAATCATCTCGTTGCTCGGGATATCTCCCAGGTACAGCTCAACGAATCGATTTCGGAATGCTCGGGATAATGGCTTGCGCCCGCCGTACACGCCGGACGGATTTTGTGTCGCAAAGAGCCTGAAGTTGGGATGCGGCTTCACAGTTTCATTTGTTTCTGCGAGATAGAGCTCGCGATTGTCATCGAGCAGTCGATTGAGCGCCTCCAGAACTTCGCTTGGGGCAAGATTTAGCTCGTCCAGAATCACCCAGTGTCCTCGACGCAGGGCCTTGACCAAGATGCCATCGCGAAACGAAAGCAAGCCTCTGGAATCAGCGGAGAATGATCCTGTATACTCCTGAACATCTGTGTGTTCATGGTTGTTGATTCGAACCACCTGGTGGCCGCAACGGGCTGCGATGTACTCGACCAACGTAGTTTTGCCTGCGCTCGTGGGGCCCTCAAGAAGGACGGGCCAAGGTCCCGAAGCGATCGCGCATGCCAGACGCCGGAGATTCGTCTGCGCGGAGTCGGTGAGGATGAAGCGCGCTCGCCCCGATGCGGAGACGCCCGCCCAATCGCTTGGTTCCACCGGTCCTGTCTTGATCCAAAATGGCTTCAGCAGCGTGTAGCTACTCGCACCCTGACGGCCGCCGGGACGTCTTCCTGGTTGTTCCAGGTCAGTCTTAGAGCATACGTTCTTGATGAGTGCTTTGATGATCTTCCTTACCGCCTTGGTGGAGGCATCGTTGAGACAGCCTTCGAATGCGAGCTGGAAACCTTCGTAGAGTACCCGTCGCAGCGGTAGCCTTTGCTCAAGAACCATGGCCTTGGCGGCTTTCAGAGCTCTGGACAATGTCCGCAACGTGTACCTTGGCTTGTGTCCCGACCCATCCACAAGGCAGTCTTCTGCGAGCTCGCGGCATCTGAGGTACAGATCTGTCACGAGGATGACGATGTCACGATGCTCGGGAGGCTTTTCGTTTGCGGGCAGCACGCTGGACAGATACGTAGCGACCACCGTGCGCAATTCGATCGGATCGAGCAGATCGTGCACGTAAATCTCGGTGAAACGCGACCTTATGCTGGCTTGCAGATCTTTCTTGCCGGCATCCGTGGCCGGATTCATGGCGGCGAAGAGCCGAAAGTCTGGATCTCGCCGAATGGCCTGCGCGTCACCTCTCTCGGTCAACGTGATGCTGCCTGCAGAATCGTCGAGCAATCCGCAAAGGCGCTGCAGCGTCTCCGACGAGGCGAGGTTGATCTCATCCAGCAGGACCCATTTGCCCTTCTTGATGGCATCAACAAGCGCGCCCTCCGAGAAAGCAAATGCCAATCCAGTATCGCACGCGACTCTTTGCCGTTCGAAAGTCTCTGCTTCTTGCTGGAATTGTGCCCATCGCTCCACCGATAAGGATTGTGCGGCGTTCTCATTTGCCGCGTTGGGATTTGTCAAGGATTTGACCTTTGCCAATCCAAGTTTCACAGCCTTCAAGAAGCATTGAGACAGTCGCTTCCACTTCTTCTTTTGCTTCATGGACGCTGCGTAGTCCAGGAACTGAGAGTTTTGCTTTCTCGAGAAAGTGGCGACGAAGATATCCACAAAGTCTCTGTAGGTACGATCGGCGATGTTGCCAATCTCAAGGGGTTTGTATCCCCCCAGCAAGTCTGTGGAATCGGTCTGGAGCGAGAGGTTTTGAACCACCATCTCGCGTCCGCACGACTTCGCAAGCTCCTGAATCAACGTGGTCTTTCCGCATCCAGTTTCTCCCACGAGGAGAGTCGGCTCGTTCTCCCGAATGCATATCCCGATGGATTCCATCAAGCGCAGCGAGTGATTCGTTTGTGAGAACGACTCCGATTGGTTGCTGGTGAATTGATCGGCGATCCGGGTCGTCAGGATCGACCTGCCGATCTTGACATAGTCCTCCGATATTTGGGTGTCCGGTTGCCGTGTTTCAACGTGGCGCATTGCTGCATCGCCAGTGATCTGCCACACAGGAGCTGCGCAGCCAGCGACAAACTGTTGCCTGACATCCTTGTCCGGGCACGAGCCCAAGAATACATCGACGCTTTCCGCCAAGCATTGGATTCGTTGCGACTCCGTCGTGTACGTCGCTTTTTCTTCGAATGTCATGCCGTGACTGATTCGAGACAGCAGTTTGAACAAGTCGCGGATAGTCGGTTGCCGGCCAATCCTAAGGTTGCTGGCGTTGAAGGAATGGTGTTGGTATTGGCGATGGTGCTCGTTGCTTTCGTGCCGATCTGATTCTTGTAAGTGCTCCTGCACTTCACCGTCGTCGCCATCGTCCGAGGATTCCTTGTCATCCTGCTTCTGCTTTTGCTTCTCCTGACCGCCATCGAAAGCCGTCATGACGGACATGCATGCTTGGGTCACGCTGTCCGGGAGGTTTGGGAACAGAGCTTTCGCAACATGCTTGAGTTCCGAAATGGGCAACGGATCGATGTGGACATTCTGCCACAAGGTTGGATTCAGTATCCTCTTTCCACCGCTGCGATGCGATCCAATTCGCAGGCTGCGGACATTCTCGCCGTTGCTGCCACTGCCGTGATGCACCTCTGTTGTGGTGCAAGTGCCGAAGAGGCGGAAATTTGGATGGCATCGCTCGTACTTCCCATTGCCGATTGGGACGAGCCGTTCCTCGAACAGCTTGACGAGAGCTGCTTGAATCTCGACCGGAACAGCGTCAATGTCCTCCAGCAGAACCCATTGTCCGCTACGCGCGGCTCGTGTCAGTGCCCCGGGACGCCAGGAGAACTCTCCAGGGATGTCGGTTGTCGTGTACGATCCGACCAAGGTCTTTGAATCCGTTTCTTCGTCGACGTGTATTTCCAGCAATGGTGCATCTGATTGGCACAGCCGGTTGAGTTCCTTGACCAGGCTAGACTTGCCCGATCCCGTCCTGCCGCAAACGAGCACGGGTCGGGGGTACGGTTGCGCGCACAGCGACCCACCGATTAGGGTGAGATTGCGTATGGTCGTTGTAGTGTGCACCATCCGGCCATTCGATGGATGGTCTGCAATCTGCGATGCCAGATGCGCAGACGAGGGCCCCCGCATATCTGATGCTACTGCGACCCGAGAGGATTTCTCAATGGCACCCCGTCGGAAGAAGTCAAAGTTGTTGCCAACTGTAACCAGGAGGGTGTGCTTTGGCACGAGCGACCGTACCAATTGGGCTGATGGCAGAACGAATTCATCCCCATCCCAAAGTTCCACGCGTCCTTTGAGTGACATGGCTTGCATGGCCGCCTCCTCTTGATCGACTATCCATGGATGAAGATTCCACGGCACCATGTCATGCTGGACGTTAAATCGTTTGAGATATTCCATCTTTTTCACTGGACTCCAATCCATCAGATTGGCGATGGTCCGTGTTGCATACCACAACAGCATCGTGCTGGTGCTGGTGTTGGCACGTTGAGCAGTGTGCTCCTGTGATTCTGTATCCACGTCCATGGCATCGTCGTCCACGCGAATCTTGGCACTGTTGCTGACGTTCGTCAGAAGGATGGTGAATATGTGAGACCAATCCCAAATCTTTTGCAGTGTGGCGACATCACGGCGATTGTTGTAGAAGCTCGAGAGCTGGTAGGATGCCTGCGCCACGATCATTGAGATAGTTGTGTCGCACTGGCTTTGCTGCACCTCATTGGGCCGGACTTTGATGTGCTGATTCTTGGAGCATTGAGCTGCCATCAAGAGTTCCGTGAACATGGGCGAGAGATGAGGTGCGATTGGTAGCCACTGGGAGTACAACACGAAGAATTGGACAGCCTGAGCTGAAAATGCAGCTGAATCTACAGATGATTTGGTTGCCATTAGCTGGGATGCGATTGCCGCGGATACATCCATTGCGATCGGCGCCATCACCCGAAGCAGCTGTCTCATGTAGTCCGCGCGGTTGGTCCCGTTGCTCTGGTTTCTGTATTGCATCGCAGTCGTGGCATTGCCATTGCAGTCGCGGAAAATGTTGCTGCTTTCGTGATCGTTGTCGTTGTCGTTGTCGTTGTCGTTGTCAATGATACGTTTGTTTCCGTCATGATCGTTTTCATCATCATCATCTTCTTCTTCATCACTCTCATCGACGCTGTCATCCGATGCGCCATTTGGGCGGGCAGCCACGAGAGGTGGCAAATGATCCGTTGCCTGGCTGATGATTAATGGATCATTTGCGAGAAGAAGATTGTCGGCAATCGCCTGGATGTAGGCTGTTGGATCCAAGCCACTGCCTGGCTTCTTCGACTCTTTTCCAGCGGCAGCGGCAGCAACAGCGGTCGTCTCATTCGTGCCATCTCCAGCAGGCAGCGTCAGCTGCCGAGAGGCACCCTTGCAGCGTTCCAGGTAGCCGACCACAATGCTGCCACCCTTCTTGGAATCGTCTTGCGCCAGCTTCAACTTCATGGCGGCCGGCGGAATCACGTTGCTCACTCTGGCCAAGTCCTCGTGCGCCTTGCTGCCCACAATGGAGTACTATACGGTGGATATGTGCAGGAATCGGTATGCTACTTTTGCACTCTGCGTCGACCGGTACTGATCCTGATCCTGCTGGCTGTTGGCTGGTGGCTGATGTCACACTCAGTCGGGTGGTGACGAAAACGTACGCGCGCTGAATCACCCTTCCGTTTGGACGCGATCCTGTGTTGGTGGGCTCAGGCACTCGTGTAGTCCTGGGAGTACTCGTACGGTACTTGTATTTGCATTAGGATGGCACAATGCGAGTGTAGCGAGAACAGTTGCAATCCCTTGGTATTCGTAAACGTTGGCCTTTACTACTGGACTCGTCCTCCCATCCCTGTCTTTGCTTCTTCACACGTTGGTGTGTGGGTCTCCAGTCTTCGTCTGTGGTCTTGGTATTGCCACATTTTGATCCTTTCTCTCCCCCTCCTTGTCTGTCACTGTTGATGTGTGTGTTGTTCACAAGTTTCAGCCTAATTTTCGTTGGCCATGGAGAGAGATGGGTCTCAAAGTATCTTTTGTGTCTGTCCATACACCCGCTAAGTGCGCAATCCGATCGTCTGGGTCGGAAAACTCGGAGCTTGACTCGACTGACACAATCAACGCAAATTCAACGAAACAAGATCAACATCACCAAAACGCACGAACGAACTCGAAAACATCAACAACCGCCACGCGACGCGGAAAAGTGTGTTGACGGATTCAGTCGTTGCCGCAATTTGCGTTTTTGTGTGGCGAGGAGGAACAACTTGAAGTGGAGTGCTCTTGCACGTGGAATGTATTGCTCGTGACGAGTAGGATAGTAGTCTCGAAAGTTGTTACGCTACACATCCATCGCACACCACAAGACCAAGGACAGCGACGACTCTCAAGACATTTGACTGGAACGCTTCAGAGCAGCACCTATCATTCACATTAGTAGAGTACTCGGAGCGCAGTCGATTCAAGAAATTGGGTGCGATGAGGTCATCGGCGATGTTCGCAGCATTGATGTTGAACGGAGCGCGTACCGTGGCATCGTTCGCGCCTCGGTTCCATCGATGCGCAAGGCAACAATCTGCTCGAGCCATGCTGCAGTCATCTTCATCTTCAGCGTCGGCAACATTTTCATCGCATGGACTTCCTTACTCGCACAGAAGGGCATTCTGCGACAAGGCGACGAAACCGGCGGTGCCAAGATGGATGTCGACGACATCAACCTCATCCTTGCCGTCATCTTCGTACGATCAACAATACGCAGATGCCGCCGGGAGCGGCGATGCGCACACCCAAGGTGGCAACAGTGACGTTGGAGCCGAACCCGTCCTCGGAGGTGACTTTGCTGGACTCGCCGCGACCTTTTCTCCCGCGGACGGGTCTCTCATCGAAGTCCCCACATATCTCATTCCGGAGGCGTTGATCGAATGGGGACAGGAACCCAAATGCTTGGAGATACTCGTTTCGGAAGACTTCGTCAACGGTCACGGTATGGAGCGCACGACCCTCACGGTCCTTCCAGAGACGGGCTGTGGCATCGACAACCTGGACACGCAGAAGTCGAAGGATTCCATGGAGCTGTCGTCTTCCACGGTGCTAGGAGATAACGTGAAAGGAGCCATCGCACTGCAGTACTCCACCACCTCCCAAGACAATCTACGCGTCGAGACCATTTTCGGGTTGCGTCGAGAGCAGCAACAGCAGATGCAGCATCATCCCAATGACGACGGCACCAATCTGTACCGAATCCGCGTCGTTCTGGATTTGATTCCCAACGAAGAGGTGTTCGCCATCCAATCTCCCATGCTCGTGACCAAGGAACGCCGCACCAGCTCCACAAGTACGAGTGGTACACGCGCGGATGGCGGTGGGCTGGATGGCCGGACCGTGTCGCAATTGCTGGGCGATGAATTGCGGAAAACGCCGACATTTGCCGAGCAAGCCACCGAAACATCCGGGGAGCGCGATTCGATACAGTATGTCTATTTGCCGGACGGTATCAGCCTCGCCTATGGCTGGACGCCCAGCGATGAATGGATACTGCAGGTGGCGCATGAGGAAGACGGTATCCGGAGAGTTGTCGCAAGGAAGTTCAGCGTCGTGAGCGATAAGAACAGCAGTGGGGGACAGCTCGAATTCGACGTGGAATCATGGGAGGAGGACGTGTAGGTCGCGATACAAGTAGTTAATGGAGCACTTACGTACTCGACGAGTATGTACATAGTAGTAGTAGTAGAACACATAAATCGTATTGCATGCAGAGCTAGCGTACGCAACTGAGGCGATGGCCTTTTCTCCAAATATTATGTGTATGAGTATGATCGTGTGCTTGCTGACGAATCAAAGTGTCATGCGGATGGCGAAAGTACTCTATCGCATCGCATTACAATGTACTCCTTCTTGTATGCTATCTATTGTATTATACATCTTTTTACAGGTAACTGTTTTACCATATGTTTTGAGCCATTTGAGCAATCATTTTCGAAAGAGTGGCCATGAAGAAGAGTATTGATACTGGCCTCCCCTATTGCTTCTTCCCTCCCTCCCTCCCTCAAGTCAATCATGTGTCGTTCCTTAGCATATGGCGGAGGAATTCAATAGCATCGTCGCCTTCCGGCAGCACCCTTGCTCCTACATTGTACAGAAACGCCTCCCGTCGCTGCACTCGACTGGTGACAGAAAACCACGAATCATCGGTCAAGACGTCCATGTGTTGTTGTTGTTGTTGTTGTTGCTGCTGCTGTTGCGATTGCGTGCCTCTTGTGGATGCGCCATCTTGACATTCCATCCGTGCATATCTCGCGCAATTGTTCCGCCTGCCTGTGGCGTCGCTGTCGCCATCGGCAGCATCAAAACTGTCCACACTAGCGTCGTCGTCGTCACTGTCATCTTCCACCTCCACTTGCACGTTGAACCAGTTCCCCGCCATGTCCTGCGTCCGTCGAATCCGCTGCCTCGGTCTTCGCCGTTGACTCGCTTGACGTCGCGGCAATTCGAAGGAGGCGTACACACCCCAACAGCTTTCCATGACAAAACCCCAGTTGTTGGTGGGGCTCCGTTTCACCACGTACGTCGGGACCTCGCGGCCGCCCACCGAAAAGCGAATGTAAGAACCGGGCTCCCTTGCCGGCATGTCGAGCGGTTGAGTCAGCAACCTCCATGTCATTGGCATGGGAGGATCTGTCAGCGCGATCGTTGTTTGGGCGGACTGGGCTGGGAGGAACCTCGGCACATCCAGGCGGAGATCGATATCGTCATCGATTTCGTTCTGTGCGAAATCGCCGTTGCCATCGGCATTAGCATTGCTGTTGGCTATAGTCCTATTGCTGTCACTGTTGTTGTCGTTGCTGCTGACGTGTACGCTTGGTACAGCGTTTTCATGATCTGACGCCGCCGTCAACGCAGATGTTGGGGTTGAGGTTGGCGTTGACGTTGACGTTGGTGATAACACGGCTACCGTCTTGACGGAGCCATCCGCCAGGAACACCATCTTACGACACGGCAGACCCGAGTACCAAGGGTCCCACGCCGTCCAATCTGCCCCAGCGCTCTCCTTGAAGCGGAAAGACCAAATGGTTCCCTGCTTCGTTTCTGGGTCGTAAACCAGCTCTTCGGTCCGGACGTGCTGCCTTTCGCTGGCATCGATGCAGGATGCCTTGAACGCCGCCTTTGGATCGTCCTCCAGCTGCTCCTTGGCTTGGATGGCGACATGCACCTTCCGCGACCAGAGGCTCTGGCACAAGTTCCTCCAGCCAGAGGCACTGGTCGACGTCAGCGCCTGCATGGACGAACTGGTTTGGCCTAAATTGAGCAAAGATCTGGCATCGAGGAAGGATGTGACATTGCAGATCAACTCGTCAGGTAGCAAGTTTAGTTGGAATGCAGCAGCGTCCGTAGCAACTCCCAACATGACGTGTTCCGCCTCCATCTCCGTGCTCCCACCGACAGACGCATCTTCAGTTCGACTTGCCCCCATGTCGCTGCAGGCGCCCACAATCAGCTGCTTGCCGTGGTGCGGTGGAGGCAATGTTGTGGTTCGGGTCTTCGTCACGTTGCATTCGACCGTGCGCGTGGTTCGATTGACTCTGATGCTCGAACTCGGGCTCACAACGACGCTGATGCTGGCGCCTGCAGGACGAATCTCGACACCGGAATGTGCTGCTGCCGCACTTGTGCTTGCGCGAGCATCAGCGTCAGCATTGACGTCCATGTCCACGTCCACACACGGAGACGCAGCCGTAGATGCAGGAGACGCCATGGTCGTCTCAGCTCCCATGGCACCCGAGGAAGCGCCCGCACCGCAACGCCTGCTCCACTTCTTGATGTCGCGCTGGCTGGATTTCTTGAAGGCCTTCCTCAAGTTGGAGGATGGCACCTCGACACAATCAGTGTTGTTCATCGAGATTATCGATTGATGCTGTCGCCGCTCTTGTGTGCCTCCGTTGTTGCTTGTGTCCCTTCTCTTTTGGCTTCCCTCTCAATCGCTGACGAATGCTCCGGGAGGATGATGCTCGCGCTCATGTTCGTCGCCCTGTTCGATCACCTTTCCCACTGGTGTTCCCAAGGGTGCTGCACGCGACAACAGCAGCTTCTTTTCCACATGATTGTCGCAGAAGTCATGGCAAATGGAGTGAAAAGTGATTAAATTGATCTTGTTGACTGCATGGATTCATTTATCGAAGGAGTCATCGATGAATCAACACCAATCTGCAAACGTGCCTGTGTGGATCTTCAAGTTGACTGTCTCTCCGGAGAGACCAGTTCAACTCGATGTCTGTTTGCATTCACACATGAATGTCTGTGTTCTTGTTGTTGCACTAATACACACAGACGCACATGTGGAGTTCTCAGACTTCCAACTGCTCTCTGGTGCTCTGCATTCCTTCGCTTCATCTCCTCTACCAGATGGTAATGCTCGAAACCTCTATTTTACTATTACGAGTATCATAGGTACAATAGTATTTTGCAATAGTTTGCGACACCTCAATCCATTCCTCACGCTCGCTTCCAACCACGTCATCTCTTGCGTTCAAATCCCTACCACACGAAAAAAGATCAACATGCTGGTGAACGTGTTCAGATTTTTGGGCAGCCGTCCGATACCACATGCTTTCCTCCCTCAATGTGATCATCGAAAACCCGAGTACGGGTATTGCTCCTCCACGCTCAAATATCTGTTGGCACTCGTAAGCATCTTCACTCGAAGATCTTCGGCCATCTCTTCCATTTGGTTTGGCTTTGGTTTGATTTCACAATCACATTGTTGCGACGTCAACAAAGGAGATCATCAACGCCATCATTTCCACTTCCACTTCCACTTCTACTGCCATCAATCATCGTACCATAATATAAAACAACAGATCTTAGCCATCGCGGAACCGGCGTCAGCATGGATTACGAGAGACCTGTTCATGCAGAATGGAACGTGGTGGGCGACGGTACATTCGCCTCCGACCTAGCCGCTGTATTCGGTTCGCAAATCACCTGCGCTGCAAAGAATCGGAAGAAAGGCACGCAGTCAAAATGGAATGACGAGAAGATTCGGCGGTTTCTATCGGAGTTCAAGACAAAGCCTTGCACGTTGGATCGCCACGATTTCCACGATCGCCGCATGTGCCCTGGCTATCATAACAGCGAGGACAAGCGGCGGGATCCGTACCATAAATTCTACGATCTAGATGAGTGTATCACCAGAGTGGAGAAAATGTACCACCCTGTCATCTTCCACACCACGCTCTGCAACCGGTTGCCAGGCTGTGACTTCGGCGACGCATGCGCCCATGCACACTCGGAAGTAGACGTACGAAATAGAACTTCCTGCAGGGTGGCATACGAGGCGCATGATTTCAAAGCTGATGTGGCTGGAAAGAAGTATGCTCCTGTCACTCTCTCCACCTTCGTCCGAAAGCCGGCGCCACGGCGTGATTACCTTTGCGAATGCCGGGAGCTGTGGTCGGCGCTGCAAACCAAACCAACGACAGATCGATTTGCTCTCTCCAAGCTGCAGCACTTTCTAATCAGCAGATCACCATCCCTGCTGCATGACATCGAAGACGCGGCGTGCGAGGAAGGACTATGCACTGTGCAGCTCCAGACTTCGGGAAGCAAGAGTCGCGTCATCCTGCAGGGATTGCACGTTCCTTGTGCCGCCAAGCGAATGGTAGAGTTGTTGAAGCCACCGTCCAAACATTTCATTAAATTCCGCAAGGAGTACGGTGCGCGAGTCATTGCAAAGCTCAAGCAAGAGGCAGGCGTTGACGGGCTTGGCGAACCGAGTGAGCTCTTCAAATCTCCGGATCTCATGGTGGAATTCGACGGTGATTCGGTGCTCATTCTCTGGGCAGTCACTTCCAAGCATCGCAATGCCAATCGCCTCATCGAGAACGTGACCGAGAAGATCGACTACTGGACGAAGCAGGAGGAGTACGACAAGTTCGTGGAATGCTGCTGTTGCTGCGACAAGTACAACACGGATCAAGGTGTGTCATGTCCCAACGGGCATTTCTTCTGCGCTGTCGAAGGATGCCTTGATGGTGCAATCGAATCTCAGCTCCAGGTACTGTCAGCAAAGGCCGATGGGAACTTGCAGTGCCACATGTGCTCGTCTCCGTACGAACTTCGCACCATCGCGCCACATCTTTCGTCGGATCTGTACGAGAAGGTCCAGACAACGCTGGTGGATCGAAAGGTGAAGGATCATCGGGAAAAGATGGAGGAAGAATTCAACGCGAGGCTTGACGAGAAAGTCAAGGAGGTGATGGAGAAGTACGGGGACGCCGACGAGCGTTTGCGAATGCAGGCGCAGACCCATGCTCAGGAGATCCGAAATACCATTATCAACCTGGCATGTCCCCACTGCAAGACCGTGTATTTTGACTTCACCGGTTGCATGGCACTGAAGTGCTCCATCTGCGAAGGGAACTTCTGTGGCTATTGTCATGAAAAGACGGGCACAAGCCAAGGAGCACACCAACATGTGCGCATGTGCCTGATGAATGCAACTGCCAACGGAAGCTACTATGCGAACCCGGACGAGGTGAAGGAGGCGCAGAAGCGCTACCGAATTAGAGAATTGAAGAAGACATTGCGTCAGCACAAGAAGGATCTACAGAATGCAATCGTTATTGAGCTCGAACGGGAGCTGCGAGACCTGGACATCAATTCTGGGGCTCTGTTTGAGTTTGGAAATCTTCATGGCGATCTGTTCTAGAAAGAGAGAGAGACTCGAGTAGAGAGTTTGAGTGGAGTGGAGAGGAAGAGGAAGACTGATAATATGAATTACGATACGCGACATGCCTGATTGATGCAAGGACAACTATTGGTAAACGCTTCGAAGTATAGTAGCAACGTATGATACCATACTCTAGAACTATTGTTTGTTGTCAACTCTCTTGATATTGGTACTTGTATCGCCTTGCTATGTGCATGAATGGAATAGTACAATACCTACTATACTAAGATTTCCTCCATCTCTTGTTTGGTCACGATTGGATGTGTTGGAACCTCAACGATCAATCAAATGTCACATGCGACATGTGGAGACGAAGGAAAGTTCGTCGAAACTCGAAAATTTGGCCGTCGTTTTCGGCGACGAAATTGTCCACCCATGTGTGCTGAATTGTTGTCACTCTTTGCGCGTTGTTGGCATCAACCAACGAGTGTTTCTGTGGTGTCATGGAAAAGATGGTCATCGTTGGTCAACCAAGGAAAGAAAGCAAAAGCCAAAAGAACAGCAGAAGGAGGCATCAAAGCAAGGAGCAGAGAGCCACAATTCGGAACCGAGCAACATCGAAAGAGAAACGATACACATTGCAACAGCGGGAACCACTACCAGCGGCAACAATCAGCACGAGCAACCGGAACAACAGCGATAGCAGCAACGACAGTCAAGATGGCAGAACCGCAGAAAGACACGGAAAGGCAGACATGCGCCTTCCAAGATTGCTTGTACGTCCCATCTCGTGAGCTTCCGAGTTCCTCCTTCCAGGACCAGGCCACCACTCGCATTCATGACTGCCGTGGACTATGACTGTGATGGTCATTTGGAGTACTCGCAATGCATGCCATGGGTTGCTTTCAATGTCCATGATGGAAGATCCCAGACCGTCGCTCACATCTCTCTCTCTCTCTTTCTTCTTGAATTCTTGCTTCTTGGATCTCTGTGTCGAATCCTCGAATCCTCCAATCCTCGCATTCTCTGACCTCATCTCTTTCATCATCCTTCTCCACGATCATGGACGATGGGCCGCACCCTTCTGCCGATCATGCCATCATGGAACGATGTCCTGGAACCTCCGACGAATCTGCCTCCGATGAATTGAACTCCACTTCCTCCGAACCCCACACAATCAACCATTCGATGAACCATTCAATCGACCCCACCATCAACCATCGCAGCATATGGCCGCACGGGCTGCCAGGTGTCACGGTGGTTATAATAAGCATCCTGGCATTCATCCTTTCATATAATGTTGCCTACGGTTGCTTCTACGTCGTCGCGAGGAATCCATTCGACAGATTTCCAGATTTCGATGGCAACATCGGACTGGGTCTGTGGACACGAGAGGACATCCACAGAGACGGTTACCAATGCATCATGTACTCGGAGGAATACCTCGATGACTCGTTGGATGGATTTTACTCGGCAGCCCGCGTCTTCGGCTTTGCATCCGTCGTCACGTTCGCCGTGGTCTCCATCCTGCTGATCTTGCTGGCGTGCTTCAGCTATCACCCGCATAATTTCTACTACATCGGCGCATTCGCGCTGGCTGGGAGCCTGTTCCAGTGCCTCACCTTCCTCATCTACCTCGCCAGCGTCTGCGAGGATGACAAATGCGACTTCAGCGTCGGTTCGGGTCTGGCAATCGCAGCGACGGCGGTAGGCTTTTTGAACGCCGTGCTGCTCTTCAACATGCCGCTCATCGATCCGCCCAAGCCTGAGGTGGTTGCGAATGGAGCTGCGACGGGTGCATACAACAGCAGTGGCAACAGCGGTAACAACATCAGCAACGGCAACACCGGCAACAACAGTGGAATCCGACCACCCAGCAATCGGACCGACCAGTACGAAGATGAGGAGATCGTCATGGGTGCCTACGCCAACTAGAAGCGCTCAACCAAAATGAACGCGGTGCTTTGCAGAAGCACAGCAATCCCAATTCACTGGCAATGCGATGGCAATAGAACTTTCACGTGAGCAATGTACGGTTGATGCATCAATCATGCTACTCTTCGTCAATGGCCCCGCTCTTTCCTGAAAAGTACAAATCCGTTTGTGTGTGAGCACACTCGAGTACTACTCTCATAAAACATGTATTTTCTGATCTGTAATATTACAATGCGATGGAGAACTTTACTCAAGTGGATCGTATGTACAATATGAAGTAATTGTGAGCGGCACTCCGCTCTTCTCCTATCCGCAGAGAGGGCTCCGCCGTACCAACACCAACTTGCGCATTGGAAACGCATCCATACACGTACATACATGGATGCATCTACGATCACAGCACATCCTTGAGGCACTCCGGTATTCTCATGTCACCATCCGCACCCAGCGGCCATTCCAACCCCCATTCCTCGATGAACTTGGGATTCCAAAACCGAGTCGCATGGCGTTGCCCACCATCGCAGATCACCGCCACGATCTTGGAGCCCTGCGGCAGCTCCATCGCCGAACGCACGGCTCCGACCACGTTCATCGCGGAGCTGGATCCCACCCACAGGCCTTCCGTCTGCAACAGCCAATGCGCCATATCCACGGCCTCCTGATCCGCCACGCGAATGGCATCCGTGATGTGATCCACGCCCAGCTCAAAGTTCTGTGTCACGCGGTCCAATCCGATGCCCTCGGCCAGCGTGTCGTACCGATGGCGGCGCAGCTTGCGCTCGGCCTGTTCGGAAGCATACGCGACGCCGTACTGGATCTTGTTGAACAGCGCGCTGCCAGGCGGATCCACGAGCACGATTTTGCAATCGGGATTGTGCTCGCGCAGGTACTTGCCAACGCCAGCGATGGTGCCGCCAGTTCCGGCTGACATGACGAAGGCATCCAACGATCCGCCGGGACATTGACGCAAAATCTCCGGTCCCGTCTGGCGATAGTGAATCTCGAAGTTGGCTTCGTTTTCAAACTGATTGATGAACACGGCGTCAATGCCGCGATGCTGACGTGCCAGGTTGGCCACGTTGCGTGCGATGTTGACGTAATGGTTGGGATTGGAGATGGCGGCCGTCGGCACGACATGCACGACGGCACCCAGCGAACGCAAGATCGACTGCTTCTCCACGGCCTGGTCATCGGGCAGAACGACGAGGCAGGCATGTCCACGCGCCGCGCACAGCGTCGCAAGCGCTATGCCCGTCGAGCCGGATGTTCCTTCGACGACGAGACCACCGGATCGTGATTTCTTCATGGCCTCATCGATCATTGCATGCAGCTCCTTGTCCGCGGCCGACGATGGTGATGAGGGTGCTTGCGATTGCCCATTTTCTTCTTTGAGATGCAGCGTATTCGCATGCAACGATGCATCAGTTGCCGCATCATCAGCTGTTGCGGATGATGTTGATGGCAACAAGGCTTCCCGTTCGGCGCGTCGAATCATGGACAACGCCGCACGGTCCTTGCCAGTGCCACCAGGATTCATGCATTCCATCTTGGCGTAGATCGACCGGCCGAGAATCGCAGATAGCTTGCGCAGGTGCACCATCGGCGTCCCATTCTCAATCAGCTGTTCGTGCGCTGTAGTCGCATTTGTGCTCGCCAATGGCGATGAATGGTCGGATCTTCTCTTTGTTGTCGTTCTTGTTGTCGTTCTTGTTGTTGTGTGTGCTCTATCATCCATCCATCGTTTTGCCAGCGCCATGGCAATAGTCAGCGTCGATGAGGCGAGCGCTGCGATTATGTACACCCTCGTTGCTCCATTCCCATGACTAGCAGCATGCTGTGATGCTGATGCTGATGATGATGATGATGACGATGACGATGCTGGTGATGGTGAGACCATTGTCAATCCGCTGTGGTTGTGCGAGTTCGGTCGCTTGTGCTGTTTGCCGTTTGCTTGCGGTTTGTTTGTTGTCGTTGCTGGAAGGATCCTAGGTAACTTGTGGCTTCAGTTGTCCTGTTGTCCCTCGAGATCACAGCGGAAACGTGGTAAGGCGCAGCTTACGCAACTGTGACTAGAGAGTATCATCCATCTCGAAACAGAAAATGTGTCTTGTCGTTCAAACTCTTGACTTCAATTACCTACTTTGACATTCGCTTCGCTTCTACGCTTTTCTTTCAACACACACGATATCTAGGGATGCGCACTCTTGAATAGAGTACGTTGTACGTACGTATGCCTCGCCGTCCATCTCAAACCTCACACACGGGCGTCGGAGCAGCGGCTTCCTCCAGCTTGGTCAGCGCGAGGAGAACCTCGTCATCAACGCCATCACGTCCGCCGTGACGGTCTTCCACCTGCTGCTTCATAGATGCACCGGTCGGTTCATCATCTTGACGTCCTTCCGTCTCGATGACGCGTGCTTGGCGCACGAACGCCTGCCGTTTGCGCTGGTCGTCGCAACGAACGCCAGACACTTCAAGCGTCGAAGACTCGCGCGTTCCCTTCTTCAGGAAGATGCGGACGGAGTCTTCCATCAGGTCGTCCGCGAATCCTCCCAGCGCGTACGCGGCCTTGACGGCCGGTCGCCACTTGCGGGTGCGCGTGTTGATGAGCCAGTTGTTGACGACGGCCTTCGTGGTGCCGCAGATGAGTGACATCTTGGTCAACGTCATGTCATCGGGATACGGGTTGATCCAATTGAGACGCATCCAATTGGTCATGTAGAACTCCATGTTGATTTCGAGTTCGTCACCATTGTGCAGCGGCGAGGATAGAAGGAGCCCTTGGAGGTCGGCGCAGGATGCCGCGTGCGGTCGGTCGGCGACGCCCTGCAGCGCATTCAGCTTTCGGATGCAGTCGTCGTAGACCAAGAGGGCGCACATGTGCGGATCTGGATGTCCTGGTTTGCGGGCCCATTCCGTGGTGTCGATGAAATGATCTCGCACCCAGTCGTGCGCAGCCATGATCATGCCGAACGACGAGCGAGCTTGGATCTGGGACACGAGGGCGCGCATGCGCTTGAGCTTGGGGAAAGCTTGGCATTGGAGGTCGAAAGATGCACCCTGGTGGAAGGAGAACATGGTCTCCAAATTCCAATCGCTTGCGAGGTCCGCATGTGACGATGACAATCCTTGATGGTTGTCGCCGATGGTGTTGGGCATATCGTCATCGCCATCGTCGTCGTCGCCATGATCTTGGTTCAGCCCAATTTCGAAGCGTGCGGTCTGCAACTCCCGACGCTGTCGCTTGGCGTTGCCGCGTTGCTCCATATGCAGAACGCTGCCGACATCGGATATAGTTGCCTGCGAGGCGACGAGATTGACTCCGCCGACAAGGATGGGTTGCTTGGTTTGGCCTTTCTTCGTGCGAGCCTCGTTTTCTTGTGCCGTCAAGGCCAGCTGTTCGATCCATTCCAGCGGCGTCAGGGCTTCCCATTCGATGGCTGGGCCACCCGAAGCAAACATGAGCGTTGGTCGCTTCACCGGAAGGACGAGGCGCTTACTTTGCGGACTAACCGGAGACGGCGACGGGAAAGCTGCTGGTGGTTCATTGGATCCATCCATGGCGTCCACCATTCCTGCCGCACGGTCGAAGCTGATGTCTGCAGCTTTGAGCAGAGCGACGGCCGCTGTTTCTTCTGTTTTCGTCATGTCCGGGTTCGTGCCTGTGCTTGGGTGATCTTGTCTTGCCGCAGGTTCTGTGTTGGATGGTGACATCATGGAGTGCTGCTGTGGCTGTTGTTGCTTCTGCTGGTGGCTGAATTCTCACCCCTGTTTATCCTGTCGATTGAAGTACTTTGTTTGTGCCGATCGCTGGTGACCGAACGTTGGTGCTGACCTTGCGTTCGACCTGAAAAAATGATGGATGAGGAAATGAAGAGAGAGGCAGTGGTGCTCTTCGTTCGGTTGGTAGAGCAATTGATCTGTGTGTCGTCGCGATGGCGCAAGTGCGTGTTTGTGTGCTTGTGTGTTTGTGTGCTTGTGTCTTGTGCTGGAGGCAGCAAACCCGCGTTTCCTCCTTCGCGCACGCAGGCATGTCATCCTCCAGCGTGGATCGATCTGCCCATCTCATGGTGACAACCTGTGCGATCGCTCGTACAATCACATCGAGGGATTCATCACGTTATCGCCTTGTCATGAGCGCAGCGTGCACACGAGCGCACACCTTTCCACGATCCTCATGTCCCAAACATTAGACTATGTACTGTGCGAGTCCACGATGGAGTCCAATTCCATCGCAATGCCGTTGTGAGGATTGTGGATTTGTCGCAATCCATCAGTTTCGTTTTTGCGCTTTGTGACATTTTTTGTTTTGTGACAACAACGACATCGCCTGCGCAGTGCGACAGAATTGGGCGCGAATCAGCGCGATGTGTATCGTACGATGGTCAGACGCAAATGCGGCGATTGAATCCTGCGAAGCAACCTGACTCCCGTTGATGCACCAAAAATCTCGTTTGCCTCCGATGTTCGTCACAAAAGACGTTTCTCCATTCATGTGCAACCCGATGCCAATCGCAAGCAACAGGAAGACAAAGAAGAGAGACCAAGAGAGCAACAACTTGCTCACATGTCGTGGAAGAAAAGGAGCCAGAACGCCAAGAGACAAAGAGAGTCAATGAGACTAATCCACAGAAGCAGGCAGCAAGGGCGATAGCATCTCTCGACTTCCTCCCAGATTCCATCGAGCAAAGATCAAAGAGAACCTTGAAGGCAAAGGAGGTGACAGCAGCATTCGTGAGGATACAGCGGATACTGATACAATCAAAGAGAGCAGAGTGTCTTCATTTGGTACATTGCCATACTATATTACACCAAGGAAGGACGCAAGAAGAAACGCGGGCTCAGAGCGGCAATCGACAGATCAAGAATTGACCATAGACCAAACGAGACCGAAAGGTGGCACGCCTCCGGACCTACTACACCCACACTGCACCCACGCGTCAATCATACTTTTGCCATTGTCCAACATCATCATTATCATCATCACCGAAGCTGTGGCCACACTCCACACACAAGCTTTCACAGATCCATTCATCACATGCTCGATTCCGATCGTCCAATTCTCTACATCAATGTCATCGGTGAGTTGAGTTGAGTTGAGTTGAGCGCAATATTCCTTGACTTGTCCATGCCAACAGACTTGCAATCCTCTGAAGTATTCTCAACTCGCAATGGATGCATTCGAAAACTCAAGCCAAAAGAGAAGGCCCTGGCTCTCCTCCTCCATCAAGCATCAGCTGCACATTGCACCAACGCTCACATGTACTCACTCCCGTTTTTTGGTGTATGCAATACAATCCCAATCTCCAACAACACAACGCGCTGTACGGCATGGCATGACATCACATGACATCACATGACATCACATCACATGACATCACAGTCAAGGATGCATCGGAGGCAGTCAAAGAACTGGTTCACGCGAAGGTGAAGCGATCCATTCTGATACCTACGAAGGTCAAGAAGGTTGCCGGCAAGCACATCGGTCTGGCTGCCAGTGAACTCACGGGTCTGCCGAAGATTGCAAAGTTGCTGTCGCGCAGCATGTGTCAAGAGGTGCCAGAATTAATGAAGGAGCAAGGCGTCATCGCAGAAGTCTCCGAGGCATTTCGGGAAGGCGCATACTTCGTGTTGCAGATGCAGATCCTGTACGTCAACTTCGCAGTCATGTCGGTGGAGACGGAGGCGATCAGCTCGTGTTACACGGAATGGGCGGAATATTTCATGGGCATGATGGGCAGCGGGTATCAGCGCAGCTTGGAAAGCGATTATCGTAAGTAGATGAGCCCTGGGTGTTGTTCGTTGCTGCGTACGCCATTCGCGGTGTTGGGGCGTTGGATGTTCTCTCACTCTCGGTTTCATCGCATTTTCTCACACAACCATATGGATGCCGCCGCCTTGCTTACCCCTGCGTGCTTCTGCCCCCGACAGTGCCGAATCTGGTTCACAAAAGCCTGGCAACCGAAATGCCAAAGATGCTCGAGGAAAAGATGACGGAAAACAAGATCCGAGCCGACACCAACGTTCTCAAGGACAAGCATCAGGCCCGCTACTTTTTCGAAACGCTACGGCAATTGAAGGAACGTACCGCGGTGCGGAAACGGAACAATCCAATACGGATCATGCGTCGAAAGATATCCTCCGCATCATCAGGAGCATCGTCAAAGGACACGTCATCGTCCAACTCTTCGACGTGTGCGCTGGGGGATTGAAGGTAGTGTGGTTCGCTGCGCTGCTTCCCCGTCTGAGGCCATATGATGTACATGTATGATTGGTGAGGTATGGCATGGCATGATACAATTATATGAGCAAGTGAAACGAACGGCTGCAGTTAGGAGAATGACAGGGATAGTGTAGTATTGATATTGATATTGATATTGATGGCACCATGACAGCATGCCAACAAGCGGACAATGGGTGGCAGACACCCCACATTCACAAACGCCGAGGGAGAGCAAGAGAAGAGCACCCACGCTGTGCTCGATCATCCGATTTAGATGCACTGCTTTCAAGCTGTACATATGTTGACAAGGCAAAGAGCGAAATCAAGGCCATCCACAACCATGCACTCTATGTACCACTCATTCAAAGCAGTGAGCATTGGGCACCATGAAGTCGCAAAGACGCTCACCCATCGCAAGATGGGCAGGCCAAGAACAAAAGGTATCGACAACGAGAGATGTTCACGACAGACGACCCCCGATCTTCGGAATTCAGGGTCTTGCAACCATCTTCCACCACAGCGAGTAAACACGATCACAACTGGACTCAGCTGTTGTCGAGTTTGGAAGAAGGAGCAGCAGAGGGTTCATGTGATTATTTGTACCAATAATAGATATGTTCCATAGACTAGACTAACTGAACCAGGATGGCATGTATGGGCTAGGACGGCTCCTCTACGTATCGCAGACGAACGCTGCGCACAAACAAGCAACGAAATGGGGAGAGACAAAGGACTGTGGAACGGCGACAGCGCGTTATTCTTGGTCCATCGATGATTCAGGTTTGCCATCGGCGTCCACCTTCGCACCCGCGTCGAAGAACAAAAGTGGATGCATGCCATCAGTCGAGGCCAAGGATGCTACGCACTCGTCCTCAGAAAGATCGATGGCTTCTGCAGCATGGATCGCTTCGACAGCGGTATGCTGCGCCTCCTCGACATTCTTTCTGCTTTGGAAGATGGGAATACCTTCCTCAGCATTTCCCTGGATTGCACCCCTGTCCACAACGTTGTCGATATCTTGATGGGCGTCGGTGCCCTCGGTGTGCCGAACTGAGTTATTATTGCCACAAAGTTGTTGCATCTGCACTCGACCGCTGCCAGTGTCGATACGCGCAGTGTCAAGTACGATAGTGTTGGTGTCCACGGTGGCAGTGCGTCCAAATGCAGCGGCATTTCCATGTTGCCCATCGGCGAGCCGATCGAACGCATTCTGGATTGGTTCGCCTCCACCTGCTGCATCCTGCGGTAGTTGGAAGTACTCTTTCCCGTTGCTTGCATTGCCATTGTCAAATATGTCTTGTGTGTGCGCTATCATTTCGTCATTCGCCCCGTCCATCGCAAGAATTCGTTCATCAGCTGTTGTTTGGGTGGCGCGATGATTGGATGCTGGCCAGTGCAAGGTGTTATCTTCGAACAACAAGCGTACGGGTGATGCGACATCCGCGTTGGTGGTTTGCGCAAGAATTTGATCTTGAGCGAAGTCGGCGTTCGGATCTACATGGAGGTATGGTCCAACATGCAGATCGTGAAGCTGAATGTTCAATTCTGCGTCGGTCGCAGTGTCGTGGAACTCATCCTGGTTCATGGAAGTTGCCAGGTCCTCAAGGTTCGATGGGTTGTTGACACCGACGAAATAGGTCGTCTCGGAGATGATTCCTGTGTCATAGGAATGCGTTGCACGGAGCTGTGCCTTCCCCGCAAAGGGAGGAGGCGGCGGCAGTGTAGGTGACAATGTGCGCTGCAGCTGCGGTTGCTGGTGCTGCTCGAGACGAGGTGGGCATTGTTGGGGGAGCTGAGGGTATTCAGTATACTCGATATTGCCGATATTGTTGATGTGGACAGTGTTTGAGCGGTGGCATCGAGCAGACGACGAAATATCATGAAGCGGACGCCGCTGTGCGTGGTCCATCCCACAATTGTGGTTCGAGTTGGATGGATGCATCTGCATTTGATGTTGTGCATTGCGTTGATTCTGATTTTCGTCGCGGAAGACGCCCGACGCATCGGTTCGGTGGTGGACCAACCTTGCCCCTGCTTGGCGCTGCTGATTTAGAATGGAATCTCTTGGTCTTGAAAGGACGGCCACCTTTTGTTGCGGATAGTTCGCGTCCATGGGATTTCGTATCCTCCTCACGTAGGTGATCTGCTCGTCCGCAGAGCTCGGGCCTGCATTCTGGTTTTGTTGTTGCTGCTGTTGTTGTTGGAAAGCGTCCATGTGGTATGGAGTAGTGTGCTGCCGATAGTGATGCTGCGATTGCGCCCGTTGGTCGTGCGCACCACCCGCAATCTTGCCGACATTCGTTCTGCCATCAGTCCGGACCGCCTGCATGCTCCCGTTCCCCTGGGTCCTCCGCACTTCGTATCGCGCCGTTCCGACCACAGCTCGTCGGTACACTGCTCGTGAGCGCTTTGCCTTGACTGCCGAGAAGATGAGACCCAAGTCAACGAAGGTGAGCACATGATTGCGAAGCGAACAAAGATCAACAGCGCAAAGGCCTTGGCAGAGCCAGAAACCCCGGACTTGGCGCTTTCATTCTTAATTTCATCAGAAGCCACGGAGCTATTCTCATACGCCAACTCACCTTTTTTCTTCTTGTGGAAAGGAGACTGCTGCTTGTTGCCGCTGCTGTCATCACCATCACCATCACCAACGCCGTCGCCGCTATTTCCACCTATGGTGCCAGAGCGTCGCACGAACGCTGCTGTTGGAGTCCGAACCGCAGCACCCATGGTGGGAGCATTCTCGGCCACGACTGCTCGATTGCTGGCGAATGCAATGGAGGGCTCCGACAGACGAGCTCGCGTGATGGCACGTTCCGCGAATGTGCTTCTCGGTTGCCGCATCCGCAGCCGCGATCCTCCGGACGTCGTCCAGTGCGCCATCTTGCTGTGTTGGTCTCTTGTGTTCTCTTTGGTTGGCGCGACGTTCTGCTCTGGTTCTGCGTCTGTTGCGTAACGTCACGTCACCTCGCAACCAGCAAGTCCCAAGAGACAAGAAGTATAGCACAGATAGAGAGGGGATCTGTGGCTGACGCTGGAGCGGGACACAGCCCAGCAGAGCTTGTCGATTCATTGCTCTGTTGGTGCTGTGCTCCTCACCCAATACGGCAAGACTTGTCGGCATCATGTTCTTGCCCCTCCCTTGGCTTCTTTCTTCCCAAGAACCCACACAAGCCGAAGAATCTTAATCCAGTCATGAATGTAGAAACAATACAAGACTCGATGTGAGAGATACGTGAACCAAAGCAAGCTAGAGCGCTACGGACAAACCACACTAGTATCACACGAGCAACAGAGAGTGCAGAGAGTAGATTGGTGTAGATTTGAGCAGAGCAGAGTAAAGTGCGACCACATGCCCTCAAGGCAAGCATTTGACTCAGTCAAGGCATGAAGAACAAGGGAGTACGATGGCAACGATCGAGAAGCATCCAAAGCGACTTGTCACAAGGCAACACCATGCCAAATATGTTTCCACGACCATCGCAGAGAATGCTGGGAGAAGATAACCGGTGTTGCGAGCTATGTGATCCTGCTGTGGAACCTCAGCCCGAAACTGCACCTGCTCCTATCATGCTTGTACATCGCAGAGCACCAGTGCACTCACACTTGGTTCGACCTCGATACAAGTTTGTTCACGGTGCCAGTAAGGAAACCGGTGATCTATTCGCTCTCCTGTCGATGGCTCCTAAGGGTATCACAGCTCCCTCTGCGCGAGGAAGTAGAGTCCGATCTCATCCACTTGGCATTAGCTGGCACTCACAAGCAACACAATGTCACTACAACCCGACACGCAGGCCCGCCCGCAAGACAGCGACATCCACACACCCTTGGCACCTTTCTCGTCAATTCCTGTCTCATAAAAATATGATTCAATACAACTCGACACAATCTCCAAACAATTAATTGTTCACATCAAACCCAAGGCACAAGCACACAATAAGACAAGCATTACAACCCAAGCATCAATTCATCCAACTACAACAGCAAAGAAAACATGCCATACATCAAGAAAGAAGCCCTTGCTCTCGTCATCGCGCAGAGCCTCATCTTCAGCAGTGCCAATGCATCATCCGAGACAGCAACTGCGGCCAACATGGATACCATCGCCCGTATCCACAATGCCCGCATTCGCAAGGTGCAGCTCGAACAGAACCGCCAAAAGAGCACCATCACGAAGGAACGCCATGCCGCGGAGACACAAAAGAAGGCCGTGAACAAGCTCAACTTGGTCCTTGACCGCAAGCCATGGACGGACAGCAATCACATCGCTTCGGAGGAACGAAGTACCACACCAAACACCAACCGACGACCACGTCCCGTCTCCTCTCCCAACCAAAATCAATACGTCGATCAAGGACGTCTGCGTGGAAGCGCGGGTACGACGAGCATGAAAGACGACGCTGGAGCCGAAGATGAAAGCGCCCCAAGAGAGTCGCTGTTTGTGTCTCTCCACCAGAAGACTGTCAAGACGAGCGGATCCGATGGACGCCAGCTCAAGGCATCCAAGGAATCGAAGCCGCCGAGACCCGACCCCGTCGATGAAGGTGATCCGTGCTTCACCGGAACCTCCGATGATGTCATTGCCAGCTGCGTTTCTGCCAACGCGACGTGCTGCGAGACACCAGAAGGCGCCGAGAACCCTGCCTGCAGTTGGGGTGGCGACTCCAATATCACAGTGTGTCCACACTCGTGCAACGGTGATGGTGCCTGCTACTTTGCCTCCGCCTTGGCAACAACCATCGATATTGCTTCGTACTCTTGCAACGGAGAGAACGCATGTCACAGTATCGACATGGGAGTTCCCGAATCATCTTGCAATGGCGCTGCTGCGTGCCATTTCAACACCGGCGAGGTTGGTGAAGGATCCTGCAATGGTGAATATGCATGCTATCACAACACTGGTAGCTTGTCCAACAATACATGCTCCGGCGACGTAGCATGCATGGCCAACGTTGCGACCATTGGAGAAGGATCGTGCTATGGCGATGGTTCGTGTGCCATGAAGCAATCTAATGTTGGGGTGAACTCGTGCATCGGGTCTTCCTCGTGCTACTTCAATCATGGTGCGGTCGATGATTTCGCTTGCTCTGGCAAGAATGCTTGCCTTTTTCAGCACGGTGACATCGGCAAGTATTCTTGTTCTGGTGAGGAAGCTTGCTATTGGAACGCTGGAGACATTTCCGAAGATTCTTGCAGTGGGGAACTTGCGTGTGCTCACAACTCGGGTGATATCAGCAACAAGGCTTGTGTTGGTGACGCTGCGTGCTTTTTCAACTCAGGCAGAATTGCTGAGGAAGCCTGCGTAGGTAAACTCGCGTGTTACTTGAATGACGTAGCCATCATTGCGGGGGAATGTGTTGGCGACTACGCATGCTCACCGTAGCCGTCCATCTTCTTCCCTCGGAAGTTCGGACCACCCATGCAGTACGAGCAACGCGATGGCGCGACCGTGCTTCCCATCTTGCACCCCCAATCAATTGGATGGTTTGGGAATATAAGATATTACATGATGTTGGATACAGAGAGTAGTCAAGTAGCACTGAGATTCACGCAAACCCCTCTGTTGCACCAACATCAAAGGGTACCAAGTCTCAACTGTTGATGTTCGCTGATGTTGTGTGAAGTTCCTTGCGCGAGAAATTGAGCGTTGCTTCGTGTTTGGTGTTCGCGCCATTTCTTTGTTTGCCAGTCCAAACACTTTGAATCCAACGGGTCATCCACAACTGGTTTCCGCATCTTTGACAAATCCGACCAATCCACGTATCCAAGACTGAGAAGTCATTTCGTATCTTCCATCACACAAAGCGACACACCCATCATCGTCACAAAGCCACACACCCAAGACCAAAAGAGGCCGCGGAGACGACACCGACCGAGGGACAAATCATCCACCCCACCAGCAACACCACTTTCCCTTCCTTCCTTCCTTCCTCCTCCCCGAACCAGCCAGCCAGCCTCTGTCGCGAGCTGCGCTACCACGGAGAGGGAGAGTTGCCTGACGATCCAATTCTTCTGGCGCGCAGGCGCACATCGCATGTTGCGCAAGAAAACGTGCACGCGAACACAAACCGACCACTGCACCAACCCCGTCAATCAAGAGATCGATCGGCCGCTTCATCGACAGAACAAAGCTTATTCGCACAGATCCAAAGACAAATAGAGAGGAAGTGAGAAAGAAAGAAAGAAAGAAAGAAAGAAAGAAAGAGAGACTGCCACACAACATCAATAGTTCTCGCTATAGAGTGACATCAAGAGCATCGACATCATAGATACGAGCTGCTCGTGCGTAGCCCAAGCAGCCAGCCAACCACGCACCGAACAAAGGCAAGGGCACCTCAGCTGACATCAACTTGCCAAGCCAAGTGACGGCACCATGGAAGGAACAGACAACGCGGTGATCGGGGAGGTCTTCGGCGGTGCGGTTGTGACAAACATCAAGGAAGAAACATCGAAGCGATGGGATGACAGGATCCGCGTTCGCAAGATGATTACGCTCGAGACTGGCGTGATCTTGATCGAGGACACGATCTGTGATGCCATGCCGCTCTCTGACATCAAGGGCAAGGAGTATGGAGACAAGCCCATGAAAGACATCGAATATCCCAAGTCTCCAAAGAGTTCGGAGAAGGAGAGCAAGAAGAAGAAAAAGAAAGACAAGAAGAAGAAGGCTCACAAGAGGAGCAGTGACACCACTACCCCCACTACCACTACTCCCACTGTCAACACCATCGCCAACACTCCAAAAGAAGATTCTGCTGGCACTGCTGGTAGCAACAACAAGGAAGATCCCGTATCTTCGTCACCATCGGCAGCCAGTATTGACAGGAAGATTCCAAGCCTACCCTTCGACCCCAAGGATAGCAAGAGCCTCGGCACCAACGACAATGGCAATTCTCTTGCTGGTATTGATGCAAGTGCAAATGGCAGTCTCGATGATGATGCTGGCGGTGACATTGACGATCGTGCCAGCCTACAAGTCGATGCACCAGAAGAAGATGCAGCACTCGTGACTGATGATGACAACGGCGATGACGACAATCACGGCGAGGACGCTGATGTCGATGATGATGGCATACCAGACGGAACTGAACACACCGAGATGTATTCCACCAGAGGTGATAAAGATATTGGTGGCCTTCAAAGGTACAACACACCCGAGTACGACGAGGACGACAACAGCTACAGCGATCGTCGCGGAGACGATGGCGATGCAGACAAAGGTGGCTACACCGATGATGCCACGCTGGATGATGACATCGACGACGACGATGACTGGAATCCAGAACCATTCTGGGTGTACGGTCCGGGTGCGCGCGAGCTTGACGAATTCGATCACATGGACGACGAGGTGTACTACTACGACTTGGAAAGCCTCAGCGACGAAGGTGAGCGGAACGATCTGTTCAACCGTCGCAAGCAAATCGCAACTCGCGAAGCTCCGCGTGCCGTCTGGAAGTGGTCCAACGACGACAACAAGAAGGACTGCGCACCCAAGATGCCACGCCGCACAGTCGATTCCGACGATTCAGACCTGTGGGAGCCAAGACAGATCCTGCTCTACGACAAGGACCATCCACCACCCTTGCCACCTGCGCCGGCCGCGTCGCCTGAACTTGTGCCTCCCAACCGTCACGACTCCATCGCCACGACTGAGTCCGCACAGTCGACCGCGGCATCATCTATCCTGTCCGAGGCAGATCTATCGTCCGGCAAGCCGGTCCTTGGCGCCACCGATCGTGGGATCTGGGCGAGAGCACCCGATGCCAAGCGAGACGAATCGACTGGGCATTTCAAGCCCAACGATACGTGGATCTTCGCTCCTGGACAGGCGCCGCCAAAGCACGTCAAGCCTGCCGGTGTGTGGGTGACGGCAAACAAGCTCGATGTGGATTGGCCACCAAAGCTCGATGAGGCAAGGAAGCTCCTGCGACCCGTCAACAAGCTACCCATGTTTGCCAAGGAGGCGACTGATGACGGAAACATCAAGGCCCCCGACAAGGTGTGGATCTGCGGAAACGGCTCGCCAGACCTGAACGGTGAGATTGATGGCGAGCACCGCCCAACTGCGACGTGGAAGTTCAGTCCAGACGCGAAGGGACCGGACGATCAGGGTGAGTGGAAGCCTGTGCCAGTGATGCTGCACCATCACTTTGAACCTCCGTCCGATGAGCCAGTTCAGATGACGAAGGATGGAAAACCAATCCGCGGATTTTGGGGCTACGCGCCGAACGCGGTGCCAGATGAGAATGGAAACTACCGTCCTGAGGATACGTGGGTGTACGCGCCTGACGAAAAGCCGCCGGCGAACTGGAAGGCACAGGGTGTTTGGACTCCGGGCAAGCTTGATATCGACTGGCCGCCAGAGACCAAGGAAGTGATCCCTCTGAGGCGCAGCATCGGGAAGCTTCCAAAGGCTGCGCAACAACTGTTTGAGAATGCCCCAACCGTCGGCAAACCACGCAAGATGAAGGTGTACGGCAAGGGAAATGACGACCTCAAGAAGCCGCTGAAGCCACGTACTTTCAACAGGAAGAAGGCCGACCCAGCTGGTGGAGTCGATGCAAACCCTGCCCCGCTGAAGGGAACGTGGAAGTTCAACCCCAAGAGCAAGGAGCCGGAAGGCCAAGACGACTGGAAGCCGCAGGACATCGTTGCCTACAAGGGAGAGGACATGGTCGGTCCAGATCCAGATTCAGACGCAGGTGATAAGGACAAGGATGACAGCAAGCCCGTCGTCAACAGGAGCCCATCAGGCGTATGGGGTTTCGACCCCGATGCCGCTCCAGATGACGATGGCAACTGCAAGCCGTCGGATGTTTGGGTGTTCGGACCAAGCGAGGAACCACCGAAGGACTGGAACCCCCAGGGGGTTTGGGCGTACCCATCCGGTCAGCAGCAGGAGGACTGTCCCCCGTACACAGCCACAAAACCCAAGCTTGCCCGGACTGTCGGCAAGATACCTAAGGACATGCTGGATGAGAAATGGAGACCACAGCAGCTATGGGCATATGGGAAAGGAAATCTTGGCCTCACGAAGCCGCGGCACGACCGCAAACCGAAGGGCACATGGAAGTTTGGCTCCGACGACGATGAACCAAGCGACGTCGCCAAATGGAAGCCGCAGGAGCTTTGGCTGTACGACAAGGAGCACGAGCCAGAGGAATTGGATGATGATGAACCGCACGGGGTGTGGGGTCACAACCCAGACGCAAAGCCGAACAGCGACGGAACGTGGAAACCTCAGGATATGTGGGTGTACGCTCCAGGTCGAACGCCTCCGGACGACTGGACGCCACAGGGAACGTGGACGTACGCGCCACCAAAGCCTCCGCCGGGCAAGCTCCGCGGCGATTGGCCACCGAAGAATGCTGCCAGCTCGGACGCCGTCAAGGCCGCTCGCAAGAAGGTGATTAGGAAGTGGCCGCCGTCGCCTGAAAACAACGGGAAGGGCCGCAAGGTTGGAAAGCTATCCCTCTCCCCATTCCTTGCCAACGACGAGAAGAATATTAAAGGCACGGCTCCCAACTTTCGCAAGACAACAAAGAAAGAGCCTACGAAGTCGCCAAAGAAGGAACCTGTCAAGCTCAAGAAGGTGAGCCCCAAGAAGCCGAAGAAGAAGGAAGACGAGGAGAAACCGAAACCTGAGGAAGCTGCCGATGACGATGTGCCCACCACCCCTGTGCCAGCAAAAACACGCACGATTGGCAGTCCTCCAGGCAGTGCATCGAACCGCTTTTCATCGCCATCCATCTTGGGATCTCCGCCCCGCACCAAGGATCCCAACTTCGGTGCGTCACTGCCAGATGCGCCGCTTTCACCAGAAAGCCAGAAGAGGCAACACGCGATGATGAGCGATTGGAAGAGTCCATTCGAATACAAACCCAAGTTGAAGGTGACCAGGTCTCCAACACGCTTTAGCGGTAAATTGGATTAGGAGAAGAGCATCACTTCGTCTGCGTGGCAAACGCGAGACGGGCGCAGACCATGGAGCGCGTTGATTTTACAACAATAATAATATTCTATTATATAATGTAATGCATTCTTTCACAGAGGAGAACATGATTGCTCTCCACACCATGCATTCTGAGTGGAGTCGACGTATGTGCACTGTCTGAGTGCTCGTGCGTATCAGCATTCTGCGCAATAATGTGAGGTGCAGAGCAAGCCAATTCGAAATGAATCCAAGATAACCGCCGTAACGCCATCTGCAACACTTCATCGCCAATGCATTATCGGACAAACTGTCTGAGTCGTATTTGGACGTTACATCGACTTGTGCTGGGTTTCGCTACGGTGGAAGTGTGCCAGAGTGTCCGTTGCAAGTTGACTCTGTTCGTTGTCCAAGTCGTGACACTCAACACGACCAAAACCGCATCACCACGAAGTGTCAAAGAACACAAAACTCCATCACAACAACGGTAACAAATGTGACAACAACAACGAAAACAACTGCACCATCGTTGCGGCAAACGCCCACAAAATCCAAAAACGGGTTGTTGTGTTGTCTTCGAGAAGTGAAGAGGATCGAGAGAGGATAGAGAGAGGACACAGAACTGAATTGTGTGAGCAAGATGCATTTCAGACTCCCAATGTACCAGGTGCATCATGGAGTTGGTACGCTTGGTCCTGTGCTAGCCTTCCTTGGTGGTGCCGCTTCGATGGCTGCCATGAATGGAGGCAACGCTTCGCATCGTCCGCACCATCATCAACAACAACAGCAGCAGCAACACCAGCAGCAACAGTCTGCGTATGGAAATGCCAATATGAACGCTGGCGCGCAGCAGAGCGGTAATCAAGGTGGATACTACGAGTACGCCCACCCACAAACCAACGGTGCGACAATGGACGGCTCATTATCTTCGTCACCGCCGGCATCCACATTGCCAACGTCATCGACAGCGCCTTCGCCGACCAACAAGCCGATTGTTTGCCATCCAAAATGTTCGCTGATCGCAGCAGCGGTGGCTTCAGCGATCATCTTCTTCACGATGGCTCGACTTGGGAGGTATGAAACACAGGCGCTCCTGGTGTCACCAGGGGAAACATTGCGCCTCGCCAACCCAACGGCCTTGTTGACGAGCTCGCTGAACGTGCAGATACCAACTACTGGCAACCAAAATGGACAGATCGACGTGTATGGATTCCCGCGTTCGTGTCCCTCGTTGACAGGCACGCCGTATCAGTATACCGAAACTGGGACAACCTATCTGGCCAAAGGTGAATATACCTACAGCACGTTCCAACTTACGAAGGGATCATCGATCTACCTCACGACGACGTTGAACCAAGGGTCCGTGGAGATGTACTATTATGACAGCAGATATCATGGATCCTTGATCGATGATATTCAGCGTCAGCGGTGGCACAGTGTCGACCACAGTGAAGTGATGGCACTTGCCACGCAGTCTCATACGCTGTCGGCCGATGACGGTGCCGAGGAGGTGTCATGGACCAATCTGAAGAACACGAGGACGTACTCTTTCGTCTATTACAACAACGGAAACTCCGACACGACATTGAAAGTGAACTATGACATCACGGAAGCGACGTACGATGTATCATCCTCAACGAAAAAGGCGTTGGAGACGTGCTCGCTGGATACGTCGGAGTACCTGATGCATTGCAATTTGCCAGTCACCAACGACGTTCGATGTTGGATCGCCACCTCACCTTCAAATGGAGGCAACAACAACAATGGTGACGGTGACGGTGACGACGGCGGCGAACGGTGGGCAAATGCAACGAAACTGCGCGTGTCCGCATCAAGGAATTGGGGCTTGATCATTGGCTTTTCGATTGCGCCGCTGTTCCTTGTGATGCTGTTGCAGCAGTGCAGCAATGGAAGTGCGCAGAATTATCAGAATCAAGCGCAGAGCAACCTAACTGGACACGTGGGGTCCACAATGCCGTACCAACAAATGAACGACGGTAGCAATGGTTCCAGTGCCGCTGCATATCATCATCATCAGCAGCAACAGCAACAGCAAGACTGCCAGCAACAGAATTACCAACACCCGCACCAAAATCCAACATTCCAATCACATGGCTTCGATGCATCCGCATACTCAACCACAACTCCACCTGGAATTGCGCCGATGCCAGTTCCAATGCCACCGCCGGTGATGCCAAATGCAACGCCATCCAATCACGCACCACATAATACAGCCATGCCACCAACCAACGGCGAATTCGTCAGTCCATACAACCCCAATATCGCAGAAGCCGTTGCTGTGCCGGTGGACTCACACAACCCGCATCAATACTCGCATCCGAACGCGGCAAGCAGCATCCCGACTGTTGATGCCGCTTTGACAGTCATGGGGACTTCCGTACCTGCACCAGCGAAGAGCTCGAACCGATACTAAAAAGATGGTTGAAAGAGAGAAAGAAAGATGAACTTCAGAGTCGACGTGTTTTTTTATTCAAACACTACGTTTGCGAACGCGTGCGGACTTCATGGTCTGGAGTGTTCTTTTGGTTTTGCAATACTCTCTCTCTCTCTAGGGAGAGAGAGAGAGATCACAACACCGTAGACTCGTACCATACGTCACCAGATTTTAGGTCAACGGCGTCTCTCGAGAACGTTCGCGGGTATGGCTTCTTTGATTACAAACGGACGACCGACTATTGCGCATCGTCGTGAATCTGTAGTGCTGTGGAGTTGCATCGCCTTGCATACTCATGCATCATCTCTACAGGACAAGGACGCCTTTGTCCTCCATCTTCGACTCTTTCTTGGCTTTCGTCAAGATGTGAGCGGCCGTGTAGGCATCTTGTCTCTTGAGCACAAGGATCTGGCCCAGGTGGCACTTGCCAACGTAGAACTTCTTCTGGCCGTGGGCATCGTAGATCAAACGGAGTCTGTTCGACAAGTTCTTCATGGTGGATGGATACAGCGTGGACAGTTCCGAAATGACCTTCCTCCTGTCCATCCAGCCGCCGTTCAAGCGCAGCAAGTGTTGCACGCATTCGATTTGTTGGGAGAAATCTTGTGTTTTGGGCGGCGGGAACGGGCGCATAGCTTGCTTCACGTGCTTAGTGAGACACGCCATGACCGTCTTGGCGGAACTGGGGTGCTTGAATTCTCGGACTTTGCCATCTGCTTTCGCCAAGTGTAACCAAAGGCACGCGTGACTTTTGGTCAGGCATTTGTTGGGCCACGTAAACTGAAGGAACTTCCAAAGGTAGACAACAATCACGCACATGTCATCGTTGCTGGCCATCAATTCCAGCACCTGTGTGACCTTGCCGATCACATCTTCCTTGTTGCGCTTGACCCAGTCCGCGGAGCAAGACATGGCGCAGATCGGACAAAAGAAGTTATCATCGATTTTTTCGATACGATTGTTGGATGAGTTGTCCTTGTTGCAGATGGAACAGTGGTGGAGCGGTTGGCTCGCAGTAGATGTCGTGGAGAAGGCCTCTTCTTCTACATCCTCATCCTCATCCTCATCGTCTTCGTCTTCTTTTGCTCCTACTTCCTCTTTCCCTTCTTGGAATACTGCAGCTGGCTCTGGCGCTGATACTAGCGCCGGGGATGTTGCTGGTTCCGCTGCCGACGTCGATGTTGCCGACAGATCCAGGTCACGCCAGTCGACAAGGTGCCCGGCCTTCAGCCAAGGATCCGTCGAGAATGCCTCCAGGACGTCGAGCTTGCATTTGAACATGAGAATGATAAACCATTCCGTGGTCTGATAGAACGCAGTCTCGGGGAATTGGCGACCTTTGGGCCACAGCGGCCATCGGACGAAGAGGATGAAGGGACGGTACGCAGCACTCTGCGTCACTTTGTCTGGCAGATCCGATTTGGGAATCGGGATGTCAAGTTGCACCCTGACGGAGTCTGGCCTATCCACAAACTTGACCATCTTGTACGCGCCCTCGCCGGACTCCTGCACGATGTTGTTGGCGATGACTTTCTTGAGGAATTCGCGGACGCTTTCCCGGTTCGGAAAGCGGGCCGGATTGATCTCGCGCAGACGTTGGCCCGTGTAAGACTTGCGGGCTGCGGTGCCGCTGATGTTGCCGCCCGCTGTCAATGGCGCACCGCGCATGGCAGAGCGCAAGATCTCGATGTCATCCTGCCAGGCTTCGTTGTTGGTGAGGCCTTCGAGCGGCTTGGTGGACAATGCGTCGCGGTAGGACTGGGCGTTGCCCTTGTCTCCGACTGTGTTCGCCGAGGCAGCGGGAGGCGCGCCACCCGCTTGTTGGCGCATCATAGATCCAGTTTCTGCGGTTTTCATTTCCTCGTGAGAGGTATCATCGGGATGATCGATGTTGTTGAAATCGTCAAGAAGAACGACGCTGTCATCCTCCTCATCATCGTCGATGATTTTATGGATGGCTTGACGGATGTCATAGTCGCTGATTTCGTCGTCGTCGTCGTCATCATCGTCGATAACGCCGCTAAAGTTGCTGCTGTGAGTGCTGGGCAATCGGGAAGCGATTTTGGAGTGCTGATCCGCAGCCGTGAGCTGCAGAATGTCCGTCTCCCATCGCATCTTCATGTCGCAATTAACATGCAGCATGGATTGCAAGGTGCCCTTGGAAATGACAATCGTCTTCCACTGCGGTTGCTGCAGCACGGCGAGAAGGTAGGCGTAGTCCACATCCCCGGTGATGAAGCAGAGCGTCGCAGCTTCGGGATGCGTGTACGCAAACTGCATGGCATCGACGATGATCATCTTGTCCACAACCTCCTTGCGACCGACGTGCGGACAGTCCACGAGGTGGCAGCCGGATAGCTGCAGCTCGGAGCGCTTCTTCTCCGGGATGTTGCCTTCGCCGATGCTGGCGTAGCCGCGGAACTGCTTCATGTTGCCGTGCGGTGCCAGGATGACCTTAAGGCGGCTGGCCACGTCGCTCGCGCTGATCGAGGAGGGGATCTGGAGGTTCTCTAGATCCCAGAAGATGGCCATCGGAGATTGGCTCTGATTGATGGTTGCGGAGGCGATGCTGATGATGTCGCGCGCAGCCAGCAGCGGGATGCCACCCGACACGAGATCGAGGACCACCTCCTCCGTGTCGCGGCGGAAGGAATCCCACGATGCGCCCAGGCTCAGCAGCTCGTCCTCCCATCGGTGGAGGCAGGGGTGCGGCTGCGTCTTGATCCATTCGTCAAAGTCGTCCATGGTCAATGTTGGTACAATACGATTTGTGTGGTCTGTGTGATCAATGTGGTCAATGTGAGCAACGCGAGAGTTGGTTAGTTGTTGGCTGCGGCAACAGCAGAACCCGCGACTGTGCGTTCCCTCTCTGGTCGCGTAGTATGTATGTGCGTGGTCGGTTGGAAACCACGATCCACGAGATCATCATGTTGGATTTCGCAAGCATCTGCACACCCAAAGATCATGATGTCCACAGAAATCTGCGACTTTTCGCCTGGCACTAAATTCACTGACCTTTTGTGGAGAACTCCAACCGCGAATTTCTTGTGTTCTCATTTCATCTTGTGCCTGTTCGTGCGTGTAGTCGTACTACTACGAAAAGACGAGCAGCCTTGTGCCCATCTCCAGCCAGAAGATGGACCACGTATTATACAATCAAGTATAGCAGAATAGCATATAATATCATAATAGGTGCGACGACTCTGCTCTATTCAAAACAGTAAAGTATAATACGATGCAACAAAGTAAATACTATTCTTCTAAGGAGAGAGAGAGAGACAGACAGACAGACGAAGGATCGCGTAGCACCATACGACTACACCTGGTGAAGTGGTTGTGTGTCGTCGTACGTTCAGTGGTTGCGTCGTACTCTCTATCGCTCGCTTGGAAAGACTTGAGAACACGTGACAGACACGAAATTTGTTGTATTGACACCAACGGTTATGCTGGTTGAAGAGGAACTTCGAACCGTTATTCTCGATGCTGTTTGAACATCTTCGCGCAAAATCCCATTCACGAGTTCGCAAGGCAACTATTCTGTCGACGAAACGAGTTCTCGATATTGTGATCCCACAACGGTGACACTTTTGGACCTCGTGGCGTCAAGAAAGGTAAATAATCTGATTCACGAACCGTTGGATGATGAGGATGTGCGTTGCGTTTTCTTTGTTGGGACTCGTGGCGTGGTCGTGCAAAGGAAGAACGAACCTCGTGCGATGCGTCGCGACGGTGGTGGGAGGGAGAAGAGGCAGAGAGAAAGATCGACAGGAGCCAGATCAAGCATCACATCAGACGCGCCGCAAGAGCAGGAAAGACACAGGGAGTTGTCGGAAAAAGAGAAAATCACGTTTTTTGTGTCGGAGTCTGTTCGCAAATGACAAGAAACTGCCGGTTGCCAGTTCGCCACACGTGATGGAGCGCACTCGATTCGAGATGTTCGACTCATACGACTACTACAAGAATGCCGAGTTGGTTCACGAGAGCAAACGATCATTTCTGAGTCCCGCATTGTTGCGGGTGTGGAGATGGGATTTCCTCGCTGCGGCATTGTTTTGGTGTTGCTCATTCTCGTCACACTTTGCTGCGGTGGTCCGGAAAAAGCACCGTCTTCTTGGTTGGCAGAACAAGTCCTTGTCTTCTGGTTTGTTGGCTTGTACTACTGTTATATTGAACTCATCAAAAGCCCACCAGGGACGATCGAGTATCGTTCCTGACCCCACGCCATTTACCTTCTTGACGATGTGATGCGTTTGATTCCCATCAGTGAGAGTTGCCTGCAGGGTAGAGCGCAAGGAATCCACCAGCAGTATCGCACGGCAAAAAATCACCACAATGCGAGGTGGCCTGATGACCAACCACCAATCGTCACTCTCCACATCACTATGCACTGGGTGTCACTCTCATCCATCTTTGTGCAACATTGATAGCAGCAGACTCAAGGAGTAGCAGCCCAATCGATGTTGATAGAGTATGAATCCTTGTCCCATGCAATGATATCAGAGCTGATCACGCGCCAACACGCTACATTTTGTTGCAACATGTGCAGACCGCGCACGCACACCGCAGCATACTCCCTCTGGAGAGAGAGAGATCGTACCTCCATGGTCGCGTTGTTGAGTCTCGTATCGTTGAATACGAAGCATTGTTGTACACACTCAAGCGAAAGGTGTTCCTCGATTGGGTCTCCTTCGCTGCGCTTTGTTCTCGAGTTGACTGTCTGAAGAGCTCACACAATTTTGCGCACGCAGAGTAGTGCAGTACTTTCTCATCGTGCTGCGCTTACATGCTCGTTGACGTCCTATCCATCCCAGAATTGCTGCATCGTCTCACAGTTTAGGACAAGGTGTGGTGTATCTGGTCAATAGAATAGTTGAGAATGGATCTAATGCAATTATAGTATATGAGTGGTGGTGCAGTGCTCTTCTATTTGCCGGATTCGACGCGATTCACTCTCCTGGTTGCTGTTGCAAGATGCGTTCCAGACCACGAATCCCTCAGTATTGTTGAAACTTGTATAATCTAGTATTGTACTTGGAATAGAGAGTTGCCATGTTCGATTTGAAGCTGGGTTATAGTGACAATTGCTTTCATCACATGCTTGTGCAACATCAGGTCATGGCGGAAACGATGCTCCAGGATCTTCCAATTCTTGAAGCGGCCATTCACAGTCTCATGGCGAGCACGAGCTTGGCTTTTTGCTTGCTTCTCTGCTTCTGTAACAAAATCATCGGATGTCCGGACAGCTTCATCACCGCGGTATCCACGATCAGCCTCCACCATCTCACCATCATCCAAGTACTGTTTCAGCAAAGAGCGGAAGATCTTGAGGTCTGGGTGCCGCCCACAAGCAAATGGACCATTCATCCATACGATATCTCCCTTTTGGATCGACACAGCGATCTCATATCTGATTCCAGCCGATCGGAACTTGTGCGAATACCACTTGCGATCGAATGGGGTTGGCTCGTTGATCTTGAAATCAGTGCCATCAACCGTGACCAGGCACGATCTGTTCAAATCCCCAGAGTATCGGTTCTCCCACAGGATCTTTTCATGGCGACGTCGAAGAGAGACAAGCAGTGCAAAAGATGTGAGCTTGTTTGTTGCTGAAGCAATTGTGAGTGAAATGCATTCCCCTTGGACTTACCACATCATTTTTCAAATCTGCTACAGCCTTGATTGCTGACCAGATATGGAGCTTGAGAGTCTTGTCTGTGGTCCGAAGGAAGACGCATGCCATGCGCACGGATGGGTAGTGCCGCATGTAGTACAGGGCCCAAAGGAGATGCTTTGGCTTCAGGTCCCCACGACGTGCTGCAAGTGCCCACAGCACAGAGCAGAGATGAGGCGAAATCCCAAATGCAACGGTAAAGTCCTCCCCGAATGCACTTGATCGGCATCGTAGATTGGTGATGCACTGGCCAGGGGTGAGAAGGATGTAGCGTGCAAGATCAAGAAAGTCTTGCACGCTGCCGATGGAGTACCGATGAGCGTAGGCGCCATTCAACATCAGTTGGGGGATTGGATCGAAGGAAGAAGTTGGAGCTGAAGAAGTGGCTGTCCCTGCCTCTCCAAATCATGTAGAATCGGCCAACTGGAGATTCTGTGTCCGATGATGGGGCTGTCTGCTTCATCTGCCTTCTTTTGCCCATGGTTGCTGGCTCTCACCAGTAGGTGCACCCACTGGCATGGAACCATTCGCACCCCTCTGCATTTGAATCGTTGGACACAGAGCATCACGTTGTTTTCGTAGTCGTTGATTCATTTTGGCTGTGCGATGATGGTGATGCGAAGACCAAAGAGCATGGTTCTGTGGTGACTGGAGTACCCCAGTTGATGATGTCCGCCACCAAGAGATCACCTTTGGAAGGGTTGGATGGTGTTCTTCCTTCGTCTGAACTCAACACAGGAGAGAGGAGCAAGAGATGTTGGTGCTCGGCTTGGATCGTCGTTGTGAAGCACCCTTGGTTCGTGTGTCTGCTTCCGTTGCATGTGGCAACGCAAATCGAAGAACAGGCCGATCGGCCAAAGCGCACCTCTGCGATGAGCTGTCCTGCGACAGGGTCAACATGCTGTTTGGTGGGACTGGCTTCGACACAAGCCAATGACAAGTAGAGTCGAGTACTCTACTCCACACCATTTCAAAAAGGCGTCCGACAAGTACGCAATCCGCATCCGACAAGTACACGATTTCCATCCGACAGATACTAAATAGGCAAGGAAAGTAACGTTTTTGTGACCGTCGGACTAGAACTTTTGACTCGTCGGAGTAGAAATGGCGAACCACAAATTCTATCTTTTGATTTCTACGTGAGCTACTACTGACTGTTGCGTAGGAAAGCACACATGAGACTTGTCGGCGAAAACCAGGTACTTGTCCCCCCAAAAACGAATACCGTCGGTTCCTAAGAATTTCTTGTCGGAGGGTCAATATACAGATTTGAAGACATCGTTCCAAGCGAGCCGTCCAAAGCACATGAAGCTGAGTATGCTCACCAAATCCAACTGAGCTCCCACAAAAAGCAAATTCGACCCACGAGGAAGTTGCATTCCGAACCAAACAGGATGATGGCACCTCATGCCCTCATGTACGCACCACGATCCTCTTCATCTGTGCAATACTGCTGATTGAAACAGGCAATGACGGATGTGACAGCCTGGATGCTTGCCGTAGTCTGGCTGCGTTGCTCCTACCTGCGTGCTTGAATTGAATAGACAGCTGATTGATCGATCGATGATACCATCTCCCAGCATTGGTCGAGTTGTTTGAAGCGTTGCACTCGCAGTATCTGCTGTAGCAGGGGTGTCCATCACAATCCCACAATTCAGCTTACCTCCAAGATGGCACAAATCCAAGTTGCTCGAGCTCAAAGGTGGTCACCCGCAGGAGATCACGCTGCATACATCATCAAAGGTTTCATCTCCAATCCCCCTCGCTTCCAACCAACCAAGGAAGGCTTCTCGAACTTCTGGGAGTCGCACGTTGAGTGGCACAGTCTCTACAGCCAGAAGAACACGAAGAAGAATTTTCTCAATTGTTGGGCCCGTCTGCTGAAGTTCCTTGAGAGTGGAAAAGGTGCGTCCGTTTTGTGATGTTGCCTGTTGTGACTATTATTGTGATCGCCGACTGTCCTGACATGCTCGTGGACCAAATCTCTTCTCACACAGCTCTGATTTGCTTCGCTGTGCACAGGATTTGGATCTGATTTTCGCAAGAGGTGCGGTCTGGATTCCACAGAACGCCTCGCAGAGTTGCGTCAAGAACGCGGGATCAATCTCAACTACCGACCAGCACAAGGCGCTGTCAACAACACCAATGCCAATCACCCTCCTGCTGCTGATCTTGCTCGCGGTTCTTCTTCGGACGACGACGAAAGTTACCTTCCTTCTGTTCATTCTGATCGTCTTGGTTCTGCTGTATCTTCAGACAGCTTGGAGCTCGACCCAGGATTCGTTGACGACGATCTCTCTCAAGCTACCCCACCATTCATTATGCCTCGTCGTGGAGTTCAAGGCCCTCGTGGACCCCCTGTCCGAGACGTGAGCAAACCAACACCTCCTCCTGCCCCCAAGCGCGACGCCACACCCAACGACAAGACCATCGTGGATGCCATGAACAAGATGGGAATCCGCAGTGCAGATCGCGCCATGAGCCCTGCACTGGACATGGTCAAGCTCGGATCATTCACTGAACGTGCTTTTGATCCATTGACAGCTGCAAACGGAACAGGGCGCTACAGGGAGGGGATTCACATGTTCGTGGTCCTGGATGCAAAGGTGGATCCGGATTCTGTGGCGCTGTCTACGGAGGATGAAGGATGGACACTGAAGCTGACCTACAAAGTGCCAAAGATGTACTTCACAGCAGAGTGCATCTACGGAGTCTATGGTTATGATAAGGGTTTTTCTACAAGCCTTGCGGCAGCTAAGAATTATTTCCAGGACCTCGCCCGGAAGGTCACCGATGATGCAGGCGAGCTCGTTGTCAGCTGCCAGTTCAGCCTCCCAAGGAAGATCGACAGTCTCTTCCGCAACGTCAAGACCAAGGACCTCGAGGAGCCCAACTTCGAGATCGTGGAGAACTACCTCGGAACCACCACGCTGGTGACTTTCTGCTTTTTCCAAGAGAGCTTCAATCAGCAGCAGTTCGGGACGGCTGGTCGTCGTGGCGTCCGAGGCTTGGATGGGATGGTGTACTCCTTCAATCCCACCATGCCTGCGCCTGCCATCCCGACCGCGCAAGGATTCAGCTCCCACCCCTTTGGCCATCCTTCCCCAGCCCAGCCAGGCGGCGCCAGCGGCAACCATCATCCTGCTCCGTTCGAATCTCCGATTCCAAATCCTGGTGGCAGGTTTGCCAGCCCTGCAGCAGCCACCCAGAATGCTGCCCAGACTGCTGCGCAGACTGCTGCGATCCGCCAGCAGATGGAGCGCGAGGCCGCGGCCCAAGTTGCTCGAGCGCAAGAGTTAGCTCGCAAGGAACGGGCCGAATGCGAGGCTCTCTTGCGTGCGGCAAAAGAGCGCTCCCAGCTGGATGCTCAGGCCAAGGCCCGAATTGAGCATGAAGCTCGGGCCCAGTTCGAGGCCATGCGCAACGAAGCTCATGCTCGCGAGCAGCATGCGCAGGCCCGGTTGGCTGAGCTTGAGGCGCAGCTCCGTCAAGCTCACACCAACGCATCCCTGGCTGCCCACAGCTCCAGCGGGTTGCCTGGTGGTGGCGTTCCCGACCCAGTCTGGAGCTCTTCTCAATCCAGCAGTGCTGGGAGCTCCATCCCCACTGTCGAGATGGAGATGACACCTCTGACAGGATCAGTGCGCCCCCGCAATGGCGAGGACGCCCCACGTCGTGATGATGTGCTCCGCCTGAAAGTGGATGAGGTATCAGGCGGAGCTGCAGCAGGAATGCCTGATGGAGTGAATGGCAGTGTTGTGTCTGCCGATGCAACAGGGCACACTGTGAACGCCTAAGTGCAGCGCAACGCAGTACACCGCATCAGCCTGGATGCGTCAACAACAACAACAACAACACCGCATCAGCGTGAATGCGTCAACAACAGGAACATCACACGAGAACCAGCAAAGCAGGCAGACATCACAGACAGAGAGCGCTACTCCCCAGAGTAGATCACACAGAATAACGACAACAGCACGAACAAAACCAAAACAAACACCAAAAAACAACGAAAACAACAGAAACAGAAACACAAAGGAGAGCACTAACTAAGTACTCAATAGTAGTAGGAACAAACAAAGTACCATGATGGGTGCACATCACATATTTATGTCTAATCAAGTACCTAGTCTTGCCAATTCCGACATAAAAAGTAAGCTTTTCTCCTTTTCCGACAACTCCCAGAGAAGGCATGCTCCCAAAGTGCGCAAAGCAGGATAGAGCACACAGAGCACAGGAAGAGTACGGCCAGAGAGGAACAAAACGATCAGCCAACCATCCAACACCAAAGCCAAACGAGTTCGTAGGGCGATGTACGCGGGGCATCAGAGGTGCCACAGGAGTTACTGAAGGATCAACAATCCATGAAACCGAAACAGACTAGAATCCTCTAGGCGCTAACAGTGCGGTCAACGAGAATATGATGTCTTTCGGTGCATCGATGTCATCGCTGCAGGAACATCCATCGCAGAATGACAATGAGACTGCAACGATGGAGAGCAAGTTGCTCGTCGGTTTCGTCATGACGATCATGGCGGTTCTTGCCTTGTGGCTACTTTCGGAGCTGCTGTTCTGGTGGATCTTCCAGCACATCCTGGTGCCGCACTTTCAAGAGCTGCGGCCTCACGATGACTATCGCATTGGACGGGATCGACGCAGGTTGCTGCTGCGCATTCTGGAACGCATGGAGAGCACATGCAGAGCCACGAAGCAGCCCATTCTGCCCAAGCTGGAGGCCTACATCCGAGGCTGGTTCTACCGCTGTCAAGTGCATCCGCAGGTTCACAAGCAACAGCATTACAAAGGTACACATCGAGATGAAGAGCAACGAGATCCCAATGCAAAGACGGATGCTACGCAGAAGCAGCAGCACCAAGACAAACGGCAGGAACTTGGAACTATAGCATCGGACGATGGATATATTGGGAATGACGATGAGATCCCAGACAGCTTTCGACCAAAGAAGGGCGACATGGATGAGTTCTTTGCTTGGGCGTTTTTCGCGTTGCCGCACTGCGACCTTGAGGATTGGATGCTCCAGGAATTGGACAGAATGTACGCAACGCTCAGCACGAGGCACGCGCTCAATTTTGAGCCAGGCACGTCATCCCCGCACATTCGGCCGATGCGATTGACGCTGGATCCGTTGCAATCCAAGTACCGCCCGCTCTGCGTGTACATGATCTTTGCGTTCATCAAGATCATTGGTGGCATTGTGCTCCGCCTTGCCGGGTTTTCGTTTCACCGCACCAGCAGCGGATTGAGGTATTGGTTCCGACCAAGGCGACGGCAGCGTCAGTATCGTCGTCGGCGGTTCATGGCAAAGTCGCAGCCGAGTGCACAAGGTGGATCCTCGACGTCGGCGTCGCATACTCACAGCACCAATATCAATGCTGGCATCAACCGCAATGAGGACCCCGGAGATGATCCAACTGCTTCGGTCGATACGTTGCCGCTGTTATTCTTGCATGGCATCGCTCCGGGCGGCATCACGGCGTACCTTCCCATGCTCTTCTTCCTGGGCAGAGATGGACGCCCTTTGCTGTTCTTTGAGAATCCTGGAATCTCCCTCGGCATTCACCAATCGCTGTTCGAACCTCCACCGTCGGAGCAGCAAACGACGTCGGGCGTTTGGGAGGCGGTGCATCGTCACCTCGGATCGCATGCGCAGGTTTCGGTTGTGGGTCATTCCTTCGGTTCGTGTCCCATCACGTGGCTGGTCCACTCACCGTACTCGTACAAGATCCGACAGATCGTCTTGGTGGATCCCGTCTCCATCCTTCTCAGCGAACCAGACGTCATCACGAACTTCCTCTACGCGCGCACGGCCATGAAGCAGCGACCTCGGCATGCACGCATCGGCGTTGTGTCCAACGAGCTGTTCACGGAGCATTACTTACGCCGGCACTTCGCATGGTACAACAGCGAGCTATGGCTCGAAGACCTCCCTTCATCGGGTTACTGCAAGGTTTTAGTTTGCCTCTCGGAGTACGATGAGGTTCTGCCATTCGAGAAGGTCCGACGGGAGCTTGACCGTGTGTCCTCCTCATGGCGTGGCAACGTTGGCGGTGGTGGCAGCTGCTGCGCCAATTTCGGTCGTAATGTCGCAGCTGCGTCTGCGGCTGTGCCTACGTCTGCAACGTCCAGTCCCGTCACGCCCACAAGTGCTGCGATCCCAAGATCATCGAACAAGCATGCGAACTTCGATGTGTTGGTATGGGAAGGCGCAGGTCACGGCCATTGCGTGTCGCGTCCGCGGACATGGAGACAGATGCAATCTGTCATGAAACGGCAAGAACAGATCATCCTGCGGCAGAGAACCACTCACACGGTTGGGGACCGCAGGCGATGGCAGAATGTGCGAATGCGTGGTGTGGCGGCCGCGAAAGATGCTTGACCGGCTCTGGTCGGTTGGATTCGAGCGCAGTGGAGTCGAGCATTAGTAGTCACAGCACTCATGTTAGTGGCTCAGAGTGGTCGCATTGATCGTTGCCAGTTGCTGATGAAATTGCCCTTCCCCTGGCGTTCGATGTTGATGCACACGCAGATTGGTGAGCGAGAGGGCGCATGGTGTAGACTGATTTTCTCTGGCTCACTTGGTGGAGAAGTCCGAAGAGGCACACAGATAACGACTCTCTAGAGATGATGACTTTGTGCCGGTGATCAAGAGTGGATGTGTCCGCATGAGTATCAGACACGAAGAACGAATTCGTTGGCTTCTGGCTGAGGACAATGTCGTTGTGCAACCACACAACAGCAGAACTCCAACATCCACATCACAAATCAAGTACGATAAAGCAACACACTACCGTATTGGGTCGTAGCGAGAGCATGAATGAGGACTACTTGAGCTAGCTAATCATATCTAAACCCATCACACAACACGCTATATCGTGATCTAAACATATCACAATTTACTATTATGTCAAATCCACAGGATTTTACTCAGTCATGAGTTGATGCGAAAAGGTCATATATGACCTTTTCGCTGAGTCGACCTGCACTTTGAAATGGACCTCCAGAAATATTGTCTCGGATATCCAGACCGAGCACATATTCATAATCCTTTTAGGTCTAATACAAATAATTAACCATTGCATTTTTTAGTTATATCCTATTTTAAGTTTTATGGACCAATGGATGTGCGCATTTTTCGATCTCTTTCGGGTTGAGGAAATTCACTAACCAGCCTTTTTGAAGTGCCGATTTGCACTAACCAGCCTGTTTTTACAACACTTAGTGGCACAAAACGTCCAAATGTCTGTGCGACATCTCATGGACACGGAGATTTCACATCGACCTCCAAGGTTAGTGTATCAATGTAGACCACCTGTATCACACAGGAAAGTACAAACCACATCATACAGTTTGTCATAATTGCCATAGAATGCATGTAAATAGTCCATACGAATATATAGCATCTAATGAAGGGATAATGACTACATTAGTAATAGATATGTGCATCATCCATTTGTTTGCTCCAACTCTTTGCGTTGTGGATCGTATTCTGATGAAACCTTCATTGGAAAGGATAAACATATTACGTTTTAACCAGATCAGCGCATCGAGGGCATTACAATGGGTATAAAGCCAGCTAGCAATTGACTGGATCCATCTGGAAGGCGTTGCAGATGTCGGAATGTGTGTACTCGGATGTGTATGCATCAGTCACACTTGCTTGCCATCATCTAGACTATTCGGTGGCGGAATCACGACACAAAACTATGACGTCACAGCGATACCATCGCTGTACCATGAGAACACTGCGATACTACGGCGCCAGGATACCGCGATACCAGCGGATACCACAGTATCCACCACACGTGACGTCACATCAAGACCTTACCTACCAGGTCTACAGGAATGAAATATGTTTTGAACATTCCATCAGATTCGATCAATCATCAGATTCGATCAATCATCAGATTCGATCAATCATCGGATTCGATCAATCATCAGATTCGATCAATCATCAGATTCGACCAATCATCGGATTCAACAAAACCAGAGAGACGACAATGTTGACAATCAAGTCAACATCAACGAGCAACATGAGAGCAATGTGCATGGAGGTGCAAGAGGATTGCACCAAGCAATGAGAGCAAAGAAGAGATGGATCAAGAGAGCATCTTGATCATCTCATTCCTCACGCTCGCTCATCAACAATCAATAGCAATAACAGTAACAGAAACACTTTGAGAAAGAGTGTTGACTACTACCGATTCTCCGTGCGCGGAGCCTTCCAACACGTTTATAAACGTTAGCACCAGGGAAGCCCTGTGCAAGGAGAGATCGAAGAGCAAGAGACGCTGCATGAGCGACGAGCAAGAGACGAGCTAGCTTACCCTCTCACGCGCGTGATCGAGGACGAGACGAGAAGCGAGACGAGCGCTGAATGAGCGAAGAGACCGAAGAGACTGCATTCCCTCTCACACCAGTGATCGAGGACGAGACCGAGGGAGACGAGGACGAGACTCTGAACCTCACGCGAGAAGGAGCGGGTGCGCCCATCCAACAACCAAGCGCTCAGCAAGGAGCCATCATCGAAACGGAAGCAGAGCAAGCTGCACGAAGAGCCGGCGCAGAGACGCGGCAGAGAGACCAGCCGAGACCGACATCGGCATCGACAGAGACACCCACATCGACTCCATCACAGCCAGCAGTGAAAGTGGAAGCGTACGAGACAGAAGTACAGCAGACGGAAACAGAAGGCAGGGGTAGCGCGTCAGAGAGAGACAGCGGCATCGATCCCCTCGCGTCGAACGACAACGAAGAGTCAGAGAGAGAAGAGGAGAGAGAAGAGAGCCAATCGACAGGCGGCACACGAGACACGAGCAAGCAGGCAACAACAAGAAAGAAGATGACGAAGGACACATACAAGAGGCGCAAGGCCCCACTCTTCAGCGGAAAGAAGGAAGACTACAATGCGTGGGAATCGCAAGCCAAGGCGTACGCGCGTACGCAGCGATACAAGGACATCATGATGGGAGAGAAGCCCATCCCGACGAAAGGAGACATCGAGAAAGAGAGCGACGAAGAGAAGAGGGAGGCCCTCGAAGAGACGCGCGAACTGGCGCTGGACTGCTTCAGCGATCTGATCCTGATGATGGATGCAGAGCAAGGAACTGGAAAGCAGGCGATCCAGCTGATCAACCAATGCTGCGACGAGCAGCACCCCGAGGGGAACCCAGCGGCAGCATGGAAGATGCTGAAGGAGAAGTACCAGCCGACTGACGCGTCCACGGTGCTGCGGCTGGAGCGCCAGTTCAACACGGAACGCATGGCGAGGGATACGGATCCCGACATCTACGTCACACGGCTTGAGCTGCTCCGCGCTCGCCTCCAAGAGGTGAAATACGAGATCAGTGAGAGAGAGCTGATCATGCAAGTGCTCAGCAGCCTCAGCAAGGACTACGACGACGAAGTGAGCAACTTCGAATACCAACTGCAGATGGGTCCAGAGAAGGTGACAATCGAGGCCATCCGAAATGTGCTGAACTACAGATACTCCAAGCTCCAAGGTGGAAAGGCGTACGTGGACGACTTCGCGGATACTGGCAGCAAGCGCGACGACGCGGCGATGGCTGCGACAGGCGGATTCAAGGGCAACTGCCACAACTGCGGAAAGTACGGCCATCGGTCTGCGAATTGTCCAGACAGAAAGCAAGCGGCCGACAACAACAACAACCATCAATCCAACAACGGCCGACGAGGAGGCTACAACAACAGAGGCAACCGAAGAGATCAGCGCGGCAATCAAGGCAACCGCGGCAACAGAGGAAGAGGTCGAGGCAGCGGCTTCAGTGGGAAGTGCCATTACTGTGGCATCCCAGGGCATCGAGAGGCAGACTGCAGGAAGAAAAAGTTCAACGAAAAGAGAAAACAGGAAGAGCAAGGAAGCACGGCACAAGACGGCACCGATGACAGATTCGAGATGGTGATGACCACTCTCGACACACCCACAAACACTCACACCGCCTACGCTGTCGATGATTCATTCTTTGATACCTTCCAACACCGTCCAGGAATAGACGAGGTCCACGACGACACGAGCATCCCAGAATGGCTCAACGACGGACCAATCATCCACGAGGTGACGCTCGACAACGAGCCTCGTTTTGATCTCGACTTCGATTATTGCCTCAACACGCACGACTTGCCGAGCAACGGCAACCGAGAAGAAGACCCCGAGGAGGATATCGATATCCTCGCTGTGGAGGAAGCCGGAGAGCCCCCGATTGAGCAGGACATGCTCTTGGACGACAATCTCTTCGAAGAGGCATCAGCCGCTGGCTCCGCCGAAGAAGAGATCGCTCAAGATGACGGAGATGACGACAGCGACGCAACTCGTCCACTATACGTCCGGAACAGATTCCGTCCTCTCAGACCAGAAGGTCAACGAGTCATGAACCACCACGAAGACGTGATCTTCCCAACCGGCCTACGCTTCGGGCCCACGGACTTCTTCAACCAACGAGGGGCGCACGGCAGGCATGACACTGTGCCGTACCCAACATTCACAGCCGAGATCAGACAACGCGAACTAATCGGCAACGCCATCTTCTGCGGGGCCCGCAACCTGTTCCCCAACAATCGACGCATCCAGATGGCATTCGTCGGACGAGTGTCAGGAATGTTCATCATGGCAGAGCTGCTGTCAATCGAAGAGATCCTAGCAAACAGCATGATTCTCAACAGGATCCTCGAGCGTCACGGCCAACCACCACTGAGCATCATGGAGCGGCACTTCATCCTCGGAGGATGCATGGCGGCACTCCTTCACCACCGACCACAGGAGAGGCGACCTGAGCCACCGCGACAGGCAAGACCGGAGCCGCCACAGCAAGCAGAACCAATGCGCCCTCCAATCGATTGGGACGATTCCAGCACGGGTGAGTCATCCGACGACGACGACTCCTCCTACGACGACGAGTTGGCAATCATGGTCGTGGATCGCACGCGCTTCCGTGCATCCGACCACCGCACCGATACACCCGATGAACACACATGGTTCGCCGACAGTGGAGCCTCATGCCACATTGTGAATTCGGATAAGGGGATGTTTAACATCCGCCACATCCAATCCTTTGTGAAGGTCGGTGACAACACGCAACTCAACTCACCAAAGATGGGGTCCATCTATCTCCGAGTGAAGCAACGCGACAACACACAGCGCACCATCAGACTGAACGACGTGAAGTTCGCACCCAAGATGTGGGTGAATCTGTTCTCAACGAACAAGGCGCTGGAGAATGGATACCAGATCGGCAACAACGGTATCATCATGGACATCGCGAACGGCAACGGGAACAAGATCGTGTTCGATCGAGTGTTCCGCACGCGAAATGGTTTCGTGACTGGCGTGCAGATGCATGCAGTCAAGCCACGCACAGACATCACGGCTGCGGCCGTCACACCGGATGCACCGAAGGGCATCAACACGTCCACACTCCATCGCATGTTGGGACACGCCCCACTGGAAGCAATGCAACGGACCGCATCGCACCATGGATGGAACATCATCGGCACCATGCCGCCATGCAAGCACTGTGCCATCGCCAACGCACGAGTGAAGAACGTCCCGAAGGCGACCATCGCAAGAGCATTACGACAATGTGAGCGATTCTTCATCGACATCAGCTACACAAAGCACACGAGCTTCGGAAGCAAGCGGTACTGGGTGTTGATCGTAGACGACCACACAGATTACTGCTGGAGCATCTTCCTCACCAACAAGAGCGATCAACCGGCCTTCCTGAAACGGTTCCTTCAGAAGATCCGCACACACACCAACGGGCAGCCAATCATCTTCCGTGGCGACAACAGCGGAGAGAACAAGGCATCCGAGGTCCATCTGCTCGAAGCCGGATTCGACGTCTCATTCGAATATACGGCATCCAACACACCACAGCAGAACGGCAGAGTGGAGCGCAAGTTTGCATACTTGTACACGAAGATGCGATCCATGCTGAATGGTGCCCAGCTCAACGAGGAGCACAGACACGGGCTATGGGCTGCAGCAGCCAACGTCGCGACCGCGGTCGCCAACATCACCGTGGCGAAGGGACAGACCAAATCGCCACACAACCTATTCTTCGGAGAGGATCCGAAGTATGCAAATGGACTCCGTACCTTCGGCGAAGTCGGAGTCGTCAAGACGGCCTATGGAGGCATGACAGCGAAACTCCAGAACAGAGGCGAGGCGATGTTGTTCGTCGGATATGCTCCACAGCATGGATCCGGCGTCTACAACATGTACCGTCCATCCACCAAGTCCATCGTCTGCACCAGAGACGTGAAGTGGCTCAACAGATCGTACGGGCACTTCAAGGGTTGGACCTACGGCACGGACGATGGGAAGCCGGAAGGGAGTCAGATTGTCGCAACCGATGCCGAGCACCCAACAGAGACCGACGATGACGGATTCATCCTGGTCGGAAGGGAAGGGACAGCGCCGTCCCAAACCACTCGAGCCAAGCCGAAGCGACGCTCTGTGTCATTCGCCGACGCGAATTCCTACCACGTCCTCTCAGACGACGACGATGAGGACGATGACGACGATGACGACACCAACAACAACGCGAGTGCGAAGAAGGACTCACCAGGTCTCGCGAGCGAGACGACGACCACACCAGTGGACGAAGGGACTGCGTCCGAAGAGGAGGTTGACGCGATTCCCGTCGACGACGACACAGTGAGCGACATCGAACATGTTGCCCCACCGAGTGTCCCGCCAAGCATCCTCCGCACTCCGCCAACATCACGCAAGCGTTCGCACGAAGCGAACGACGATTCGAGAGCTAGTCGCACCACGACTGCTGATCCCCCACGACGGCCAAGCAAGCGCGATACCACTCGCAGCGAACGACAACAGCGATACATCGAGCGAAGCAAGCATCAAGCAAAAACAAATGCGAAATCGCGTGCGTCGCTGCCATCCAACACGAAAGGAAAGAGCGAATTGCGCAACCTTGCAAACTACAACAAGCCAGGAAAGAAAGAGAAGCGCGAAGGTAAGCGGTTCACTACCAACCTATCCGTCTTCAATAGGGGAAGCGACACCGACGACGACAAGAGCAACACAGACAACGATCAGGACAGCAGCGAGGAGACCAATGACAATGACAAAACCAATGACGACACCACCGACGAGAATGAGGAGAACGACGAAGGTACGGACGACGAAGACAGCGACTCTCCTCCATCGGACGTCACCAACGCAGTCACAGATGCTCTATTCGGTAACAACGCAATCAGTACCGACGATTTCGAGACAGAGATCTGCGCAACCACCCAAGATGAGACAGGAGAGACACCGACACACATCGAGCCATCAACCTTCGACCAAGCATTCAACCATCCGAATGCAACACACCGGAAGGGCTACAGAGCTGCCATCGCAAAGGAGTTCAGTTCGATGGATGCTCGATCCGTCTACAGCAAGATCAAGCGCTCATCCATTCCGAGAGACCGCAGATGCTGCAAGTGCAAATGGGTGTTTAAACTAAAGCGCAATGGAACCTATCGAGCGCGTCTGGTGGCGTGTGGCTATTCGCAGATCGCAGGAGTGGACTACCAAGAGCACCACTCGCCTGTCATCCACGACGTCACGTACTGTGTGATGATGGTGATCATGATGCTGCAGAAGATGGACTGCGCACTCGTGGACGTCGTCACGGCATTCTTGTACGGCGATCTCGAAGAAGAGGTGTACATGAATTGTCCAAGCGGAATGGACAGCACACCGGATGAAGCACTGCTGCTGCACAAGCCAATCTACGGGCTGGTCCAGAGCGCACGCCAATGGTACAAGATGCTGGTGTCAACGCTGAAGGGAATGCGGTTCGACCAGAGCGCGGCAGATCCGTGTCTCTTCCATCGCAAGACGAAGAACGAAACAGTCATCGTGGCGATCTATGTCGACGACTGCTTCTGCTGCGGACACCAGAAGGCACTCGAGCAATTCATGATCGACATCCAGAAGAGCAAGTTCAAGGTCACCATCGAGAAGGGTTTGGGTGACTACCTCAGCTGCAACATCCAGCTCAACGCAGACAAGACGAGAGCCGTCCTACGCCAGCCACATCTGATCCGAAACCTAATCACCGAGTTTGGTGCAGAGGTGGAGAAGATGCAGCGCTACGCGACGCCAGGGACGCCAAGCCAGAGCATTGTTCGCCCATCCGAAGAGAACGGATTGCAGAAGGTAGACGCAGCAGAGCATGCTGACTATCGCAAGGGAGTGGGAATGCTTCTTTTCCTGATCAAGCATTCGCGTCCCGACATCGCCAATCCTGTCAGGGAGCTGACGAAGGTACTGGATGGACCAACCAAGGCTGCAACCAAGGAGATGCGGCGTATCATCAAATACGTCATCGACACGAAGCACTACGGTCTGAAGATCCATCCCGTCATGACAGACAGCAGCGCATGGAACATGGAGATGTTCTGCGACAGCGAATACGCCGGAGACAAGGACACTCGCATCAGTGTCGGCGGATTCATTCTCTACCTCTGTCAAGTCCCTATCCTCTGGCGATCCAAGGCGCAGAAGGCAGTGACCCTCAGTTCATCAGAGGCAGAGTACATCGCGCTATCCGAAGCGGCGAAGGAGATCTTCTTTGTGATGCAACTCCTGGAGAGTGTGGGAGTGCCAGTGAAGACTCCTATCACCGTGAGAGTCGACAATGTTGGAGCGATCTTCATCGCGAAGAATCCCTCAACATCGCAACGCTCCCGCCATATCGACGTACGCCATCATTACGTCCGCAACATGGTGAATGACAAGCTCATCGAGATCATCTTCGTCAAGTCAGAGAACAATCGAAGCGACGGCTTCACGAAGAACATCAAGTCGGAGCTACAGCGCGAGCACGAGAAGTCCTACCTACACACTGGCGACAGCAGCGAATGACTGACGCCTACAGGAAGGGTGTCGGAATGTGTGTACTCGGATGTGTATGCATCAGTCACACTTGCTTGCCGCCATCTAGACTATTCGGTGGCGGAATCACGACACAAAACTATGACGTCACAGCGATACCATCGCTGTACCATGAGAACACTGCGATACTACGGCGCCAGGATACCGCGATACCAGCGGATACCACAGTATCCATCACACGTGACGTCACATCAAGACCTTAACTACCAGGTCTACAGGAATGAAATATGTTTTGAACATTCCATCAGATTCGATCAATCATCAGATTCGATCAATCATCGGATTCGATCAATCATCAGATTCGATCAATCATCAGATTCGACCAATCATCGGATTCAACAAAACCAGAGAGACGACAATGTTGACAATCAAGTCAACATCAACGAGCAACATGAGAGCAATGTGCATGGAGGTGCAAGAGGATTGCACCAAGCAATGAGAGCAAAGAAGAGATGGATCAAGAGAGTATCTTGATCATCTCATTCCTCACGCTCGCTCATCAACAATCAATAGCAATAACAGTAACAGAAACACTTTGAGAAAGAGTGTTGACTACTACCGATTCTCCGTGCGCGGAGCCTTCCAACATGCAGAATATGCGCGATCAAATCACATGATACCGCATGGTAGCTGTGTGCGGTGTGCAGGGTTTTGACCAAACCTTCATATGAATGATTCAACATCTGCAATTTTACGAATGTAATCATAGCGACAGACCTTCAATGGGTTTGGGGGTGGCTTGCAAGGATCTGGATCCTTCGGGAAGAAATGCCGGCATCCAAATCTATGAACCTCGTCATACTGAGCGCTACGCTTGATGCTGTACTGTATTCCACATATCTATGCATTTGGCAGGCAGTTTTGAGAGATCTGACCAACTGCGTAGCTCCAATCACGCTCAAAAGAGTACAGTCATGGAGTTTGAAGTCTTAGATCCCTTTGGAAGGGATCTAATTCAACGGATGCTGATATCACGCAGTCCTAAATGGTACGCATCGCATTGGACAGTGATTTGGATATTTGCGCATAGGAACTATCAATCGTATTCCGATCCAACACTATAACCACTCCAATCACACGTCACAGAGTATGGCTATGGAGTTAGAAGTGCAAGATCCATCTGAAAGGGATCCAATTTCATGGATGATGCTATCCCGCGGTACTGAACGATACACCTCGCACTGTACAGCGTTCTGCGCATATATGCATAGAAAACGTCGATCATATTCCAATCGAAAACTTTGGCCACTCCGAATGCACTGCAAAGAGTACGCAAATTGCGGTTAAAATGCAAGATCCGTCTGGAAGGGATCCAGTCTTACGGATGCTGATGTCACACAGTACTGCGTGGGATGCGTCTGGACGGTAGGCATCGCTCTGAGCAGTATTCCGCACATCTATGCCTTCGGCCATCCATCTTGAGAGATGCGATCAACGGAATCACTCCAAACATACTCCAAAGGCTACGGCCATGGAGTTTGAAGTCCTTGATCCGTTCGGAAGGAATCCAATTTTCCGGATGTTGATGTCAAGTGGCACTTAGGGGCGTCGTGACATGAGGATCACCTGGGCGCGTGTCGATACACCTTGCTGACGGGTGTACGGCTTCGAACTCCATGCCCGCCCTCTATGGAGTGCGTTCGGAGTCGATGAATTGGCAAATTGGAATATGATCGACATGTTCTGTGCACATATGCTCACAACGATGTGCAGTGTGATGCGCACACTTCAGTAGCGTGTGATATCAGCGTCCGTACAATTAGATGCCTTCCAAACAGATCAAGGACTTCAAAATCTATGGCCGTACTCTTTGGAGTGTGATTGAAGTAATGCCGCTGGTCGGATCTCACAAAATGGCCTGAGGAATGTGTAGATGTGCAGAAGATTGTGCAGCGTCAAGCGTAGCGCTGAGTATGACGAGGTTCATAGATTTGGATATCACCATCTCTCCCAGATGGATAAAGATGCTCGCTAGCTGGAATTCTACCCATTGGAATGCTCTCGATGTGCTTATCTTGTTTAGATGGAATATGTTTATCCTTTCCTATGAAGGTTTGGTCAGAATACGATCCACAACGTACAGAATTGGAGCAAACAGGTAAATGATGCACATATCTACGACTACGTAGGCATTAATTCCCTTCATTAGATGAAGTACGTTCGTATGGACGAATTAATGACATAATGTTACAAGTATGACAAACATGGATGATGTGGCTTTTACTTTTCCTGTGTGATACAAGTAGTCTACACTGATACACTAGCCTTGGGGGCGATGCGAAATATATGTGTCCGTGGGATGTCGCATGGACATTTCGACGTTTTGAGTCGCTAAGAAACACAAAATAGGCTGGTTAGTGCAAATCGGCACTTCAAAAAGGCTGGTTAGTGAATTTCCTCCTTTCGGGTTTCAGCCTCTTGCTTCCGACTACATCGATCCAATTTAACCCTCTGCTGTTCTTTGTTTCAGCAACTGTGTTCCGATTTTGAATTGTTTAGTCTCTTTTTCAGGTGTTCGGATGAGGCCATCCAACAGTCCATCCACGATAGCACTAGTTGTAGAATGTTGGGGGAAGCGGCGAATGCGTGTTTACGTTGATGACACCATATGCGTGTCCAATCCGTCATCGACGTCACGAAATTGGATACTTCGTCATGAAACACCAATGATATCACGATGCGCAACATCAGCAGGTCTGCTTCGTCGTGGCGAAGTGGTTGAGTGGGGTTGGTACTCCTCGAGTGTTTTGTGTCGTGGTCTTTTTGGATAGTCGGTACAATTGTTGGTAAATCTCCACATCCCCCAACATGTGAGGCTGGCCGAGAGTGGCAAACTCGACACACCAACATGGAAGTGGAGCAACACCAAAAAAATACCACAATGGCCATCCAACGGTATGCTTGGCGCCGCAACAACCAGCCGGCCAATTCAAGATCCAAGAACATCGCCGTCACCTCCACGCAACGTTTGGTGGGTGGACGAACGGAGGCGGGAAGAGGAGTTGATTTGGGGCCGTCGTAGGCCCCAGAAATACGATCACGATTTGGCCCCAAATCGGCTCGTTGGTTTTGGCCTGTGTATGGCACACACAGGCCATATCAGCGCCTACGGATACGCAAGACGCCTCAGGAAGGCCAAGACGAAGGCACCCTCGAAGTTTGAGGCTCGCGGAGCACCGGGAAGGTGTCCGCGCGGAGGAAAAGGTGGTTCTGAGGAGTTTTGGTTGAGGCTTGCGCGGCACTGGTCGCGTGGCTTTGGCTGCGAGGAGCGATTGGACGACGCCCCTCAATCTCCAAGGCCCCCATACAAGATGCGTGCGGCATCAATTGAAGATGCACGTCGTGAAGTATGCTCTGCTGAAGTTGTCTGAAAGAGGCTGCAGCCGACCATATCTGCAGAATGGTCATGTTTGGTTGGAGCAAAAAATGCACCACCACATCATCATCTGGAGGTGTATCACGTCATCCATGCACTCCCAGCCCATTCTGGATGCATCCGCGTGTTGCCATGGAGTGTGGGAATGCACGAGGAGTGCTTGGAGGGGCTGAAAGGATCGTATGGATGAGGTATGGATCCGTATCCATACTGCATCCGGATTGAAAACGTTTTTGGCAATCGCTCTGTTTCAGTGTGTGGCTGCATTGCTGCATGCAGAGCCAATGTCTGTGGCCAGCCTTCATGGAGTGGGTAGCTGGGGGGTATGCAGAGCGAATGGTATGCACAGTTTGCTGAAATACAAGGATGATGATGATGATCATGTGTGCTCATTGGAGGGCAACATTGTGGCATCAGCATTTTTTTCCGAATCCACCACACAAACACAGCAAACCAACATGATTTCCAAAATATTTTCTATACTCATTTAACTTTGATATTCTGATTAAAAGATAGCCAGGCATCTGAGCGCAATGTTTAGATTTAATTTTAAACGATGTGGTGTTGAGATATAGCATGACAAGCAGATATTGGATGTGCTTTTTGGATGGCCTCTAGACTCGTTTTAGTAGCCTGACCGGGCACCCACAAATCTCCACAACTAGTGTTATCGCGGCGACGCACAACCATCACAATTTTCCGTCTCATCATCCAACACAGCCTCACTTTCTGTGTTGGCCTTCAGTGTGTCAGCATCACACCACATCTGATGATCCAGCTCCTCTTCTTCTCTCCGCAACGCTTCTTCTCTTCGTTCCTCCTGTGTTTCAGCTGGCGCATCGCGGGTCGCCACAATTGCAGATGCTGTTGCTGTTGCTGTTGTGTTGCCTGTTGGGTTGGTGGTGGTTTCTGTCTTGATGAGGGCAGCCTCCTTCTTTTCCTTGCGTTGTTTGGCGTTGTACGCTGCAGACAGCGACGCTTTCACGCGCATGGGATTTGCGTGCAGTTGTACGTACCAGTCAGTTTTGGTCCTGTTGTCGTCCATCAATTGCTCGTGTGCTTCGTGTTCGGACGGTCTGTTTTTCGGGTCCTTCGCGGACGCTTCACTGATGTCCTTCAATTTGTCCGCGATGTATTCTGGTAGTTCCGCTGGTTTGCGCATTGTTTTGCTCGTCCAGCCTGGCACTGCAAGTGGTGGATGTTCTGTTTCTGCGGTCCGGTCTTGTAGCGCTGTGGTGTGATCGGATGGTAGATGTTGTTGTCCGTCTGCGATGGCTTTGCCGAACGCCAGCGCCTTGCTCTCTGCTGCTGTGCGCCCGAGTTTTCGCGTCTTGTCCGTCTTCCTGAACGATTCGGACGTTATCGGCAGCTTCTCGGACATGTGCGAATCGTCCTCGATGACACCCAACTCGTTGATGATCCACCATTCCCATTCAGCGCTCTTGACCACGACGTCTTCTGTGATACCAGATGCAGCCACCAACCGCGCCTGGTCATCATCATACTTCACCTTGTGAGTTTGACGTACCTGTTGTCCATTCGCGCGGAATCGTCGTTTTGGTGCGCCAGGAAGCGTGGTGATGTTGCCTTGGAGGGACGACGCGTTGACCAGTACTGTGGTGGTACCCGCGATGCTACCAGCTTTCAGTGCTTTGTAGAGTTGGCAGGCGGTCTTGATGTCACGTCCGCTTTGCACGTATTTTCGCAGTACACGGGTGATTAACGCGAAGTGGGTGTCCAGCATGCTCTTACCGGTTTGGGCCTCCGTGTAGATCCACGCGATGATTTTAGCTGCTTTTCGTGTCGCAAGGTTCTTGTTGAGTTTGGACGTGATGAGCGCGATGTGCTCGTGACTGGCGAAGCAACACGCATTATCGCTCTGTAGGATGATTTCAGTCACGGATGGGTGAATGTCTTTGACCTTTTTTTGCACAATCTCCAGCAGTCCACCAACTTGAAGTGTGTCTTGTGTTGGTCTTCCACCGACCACAATGTCGATGAACCGATAAGTAAAAATGTCATTGCGACACGTGATGACCATCGCCCCAAGCAGTGACATTCCCTTTTTCCCCCAATATTCTTGTTGGGCTTTGCTTTGGCCTGTCGGTAGAATTTTTTGCTTATGGTCGAGTACCACATAGGCTCTTTCAGGCTTTTCGTTGAGCTGGGATTGATAAAAAGCGATTTGTCCGAATTGAACTTTGGCACGCACTTTGTGAGCCATGTAATTAATGATTTCATCAGCGAATCCCAGTGCTGCCGCAAGCATTGATTGCAATTCGTCCTTGTGTTCTGCGAGTTCGTTGTCCTTAAGCATTTCGACGAATGGGACAAAACGATCATTCACAAATCGCATTGCTGCGCCACAACGGTTGCATACTTTACGCGGTTGTTCGTTTGTTGTGACCACAGGAATGTCATTTGTGATGGTGGTGTTCTTCTTGCGCTTGTGCTTGTTGGTGTGTGGCTTGCGTTGATTGGTTGATGTGGTTGTTGCCTTCTTCTTCTCCTTTCCTGTGATGAGTGCGAACGCAGCCGAATGCATGGGGTCGTCACACTCATGCTGCATGTGTGACGCGGTGAATTCCCATTTGACGAACACAACAAGCAGTTCGAGCGCATGCAAGAGGGACTCTGCTGTGCGCACATGTGGTGAGATGACGTCATCTGGCTCATTGTTGTCATGGTGGGTCTTGTCATTGGCATCGTTTTTCTCCTCGCCCCCCACTTCATACTTAGCCTTCAGCAGGTCGACTAGGCGCGAAATTGCCTGTTTCAGTTTCTCCGTGGCCATCCAGAAATAGCTCTCAAAGGAAGAAAGCCCTGTCTTGATCTTGCTTTTGCGTGTGAGGAGGTTGGTCATTGTAGCGAACGCAGGCTTTCCTACTGGGTTGTTAGTTGTGGACGAGTACATGCCGAATAATTCTTGGATGGTCGTGCCACCTCGATCGAACACTGGGACATTTTCAAATGCAACTCCACCATACTGTACCGTGTGACTTAACCCTGCCTTGTATGTTGTTGTTGTCATGAGGAAGGACACCACGCCAGAGAGATTGCAGGCACTCACACGGTACTGAAGAACTCGTAGTGGAATGCTTTCACCGTGGCTCATCATGTCGTAGTAGCGTCGCAAGGTGTCTGTCTGACTGCGTGTGATCGTGTCGCGTTTGGGAAGCATGCGCGCCTTCTGTTCCTCCGATAGTCCATGTGCCTGCTTGCCCAAGATAGCAGTACACAGTGTGTGGGGCGCGGACATGGCCAAGGCAGCTCTCACTGTGACAGACGACGTAGTTTCGCCGAGCAAACCCAGGGTGTACAGATTGGGCGCCAACATGATTGGCGGAAGCTCCACATTGCCTCGTACGTATGCAACCACCTGTTCCATTTGACAAGTTGGCACCTCTTCTTCTGGAAGCAGGACAGTCCAAAGCGCGGACGATACGACATTCCACATCTGTTTCACATAGCTCCAGACGGTTCGATCATGTCTGCCTGCAAGGACGAACCCTTTTTTTGGCATGAGCTGCAACAGTTTTGGATCTAGGTTAGATCGAAGCGCTGCCATCACACGAACGATGGCGTCGCGCCTCCAGATTCCCGCCTCTTCCAGATTGTACCCGAACTGGCCTCCTCTCCTGTTCCTGCTGGCGCGCGGCCCCTCCTTCTTGTAGTTGTCGTCGTATGTGCTGTCACTGTTGCCAGAGGCATCTGCGTAGCCCCCAGCAACAACAGCATTGCAGCAACGAGGGAGCCTCGCTGGTGGGGCAGGCTCGACAGGTGGTGCAACGTCGGCCATAGCAGGCAGGGGTGGCGCGTTCACGACAACGCTCACCAAAGTCCCATCGCCGACACCTCGTCCCTCCGAACGCACCCTGACATTGGATTCGTCAAAGACGCCTCCGTTGTTGTCAAGGATGTGGACATACACATGCAGCACGCGAGCGTGCGCATCCGTACTGTTCGGGACGAGGCTGCCATCCGCTGCAAGCATTGGCTTCACATCGATCACTTGCGTGATGGTGCTCGGCTTCCCCAATGCAGCGGATGGCTTGTCAGGCAACAGTTGCTCGACAGTAGGCAGCAAGTCCCCCTTCGAATCGAAAGGAGGAGCAGATACAAGGCGAGCAGAACGGGGTTTCTTACTGGGGGAGGGGTTGGCATCCTTGGAGAGGGCCTTGGTGGTGGTGGAGAGAGGCATGGTGGAGTTGTTGGTGGAGAGTAGTGCTGTTTGCTCGTTGGATGTGATGAACTGCAGAGGTTGAGACGAAGTGAGGAAGGAGAGCATACGATGAAAGGCCAACCACCTGGTGACAACAACAACAACAACAGCAACCACTACTACTACTACTACTACTACTACTACTACTACTACTAGTGTGACAAGAACGGGCATGGAGCGAAAGGGCGAGTGTGCAGGGCATTGGCAAGGAAAGTTGTGAATGGAGCGAACGTGTGGCGCGATTTTGCGAAATGATGGAGATGATGTGTTTTGTGTGATGTGTTTTGTGTCATGTGTTTTGTGACGAGCAGAATGTGGAATCAGGTGCCACATGCTAACGTGTAATTAACGCGTACCAAACGACTGACACCTTCGGAAGCAAGTCCGTGACTGATCACCTCACGATAAATACATGAGAACATCATAGAACCTTCTGCCAACAACAACGGGTTTTGTGCTGTTGGACCCACGTGACTGCTATGCACACATAGATCACTCCATCAAACTTAAAATAAAGATCTAACAAAAAATGTAACGGTTAATTATGTATAATGAGATTATAAGGATTACGAATATGTGCTTGGTTTGGATATCGCAGATGAAAAGTTAGAATGTCCATTTCAAAGTGCAGGTCGACTCACTGATCGGGCTCATATCGAAAGTGTTGTGAGTTGTGGTAATACCTATGTATCTTGTCATAGTTGTTCCCACGATTCCGGGCAGATGCGACTCGGGTTTCTCTCTGTCTTGATCGTTGGATGGGCGCCGTTGGTCTGATTCACGTCTGTCTGTCCATCGGGTGCCAACACTCACGAATTTCCGCAGGATCCCATTTTCATTCATAACAGGGTCGTTTTGTCTTCTTCCAACACACCGAGCGAAGAATGCATATTTTGTCGCTTCTATGACAACGAGAGGTACATATTGTTGGAAATTTGCACTTGCATAGAATTTTCTGAAGCGATTTTTACGAGTACGCAATGAAATTATTATCTCGGGAGAACTTTTGTGCTCGAAACGTCATTTCCGTCCTGAATTGGAGCGCTGAGCCTCAATTTCCCCGACAGCCAAGACATATCTTGGTTGAAAGCCAGCGGGAGCGAAAAACCCTATGTACACAAGTCAACCGCGAACTATTCGCAAGGGTGTTGTCAATTCCTGTCTCGAATCGTGACCACGAGAAATATCACAACGGGGAATTCTATCTCGCATGGGCTTCTGTTTGTAATTTATGAACATCCGAGCAGTTGTCAACGAAAGGTCATCTTTCTATGTGCACCAGTCAGTCATAGTAATACGGATGTGTCACCAGTCAGTCATAGCAATAAGGATGTGTGAGTTGCCGCGATTTTCGCTGATTCAACGTTTCGCATCCACTTTCGCCGACGGGCAAACACACTGTGAATGCTCTTTCCTTCGCTCTGTGGGCGGCGCGTGTTGGCTGCGCTGAGTCGCCCCTCTTTGCGGAGCATCACGATGACAGCCTCGAGCGAAGAGCGAAAAACGACCAATCACCACGGCAAACACCAGCCAACCACTGCGCGACACCCTGGCACACTCTCCCCACTCTCTTGCGGAGCATCAGGTGTCTCCATGCCACACTCGTACTTCACTTGAGTGAGCAGAAGTGTCCAGCCATTTGCTGTCTCGCAGCAATAACGGCAATACCACAACACTCTTCACAGACACCACGTGAACCTCCATCAATTCGATTCGACATCTCTTCATCTGTTGCTTGGAATAGCAACACTGTCTGTCATAAAAACAGCCGACCACCAGATTGCAGAGCTATCGCCAGCCAACAGCAAACAGCCGACAATCATCACAAATACTTCAATCTTCCAAGCTGACCATCATTCGTAACCACCGCAAAAGCAGACTGCTCATCAGAAATCCAAGCGTTCTTGGCTCGAACAGCAGAAGCAGCAGCAGTAGCCAAGATGATCATCACAAGGGCAACCGTCACGGTCATGCTTATCGTCGCCAACATGGCAACGACCCACGCCGAGCTGCGTGGCACCAACAACCTCATAAACCGAAAGGAAGAACTGCATACAATGATGACGAAGACTCGCACCCTCAAGACCGTCGTCGGCAACAATCCAAAGGGAGTGAAGCAGAACAAAAACAACCGTGTGCCACCAACAAGCTCTGCACCGACCCTCTCGCCCACAGACATAGTGGCAGGAGAACCAACACCATCGCCGACTTCGCAGCCAACCTCTGACCCAGACCCCTTCGATGCCACCATCGAAGTCATTTGCCGGCCAGATGGCAAGACCGCCCTCACAACACAAGAGCAAAGCGCCAAGACCATCATCTGTAACTCTGCCAAGCCATCCTGCCGCGAAGCCATCAGCGCCGTCAAGGAATCCGAGCAGCTGCAGAACTTCTTCGCGTGCGCTGGAGACCTCGGTGAAGGAGCCGCTCGCAAGCTCTTCAACAAGTACGCATCCAGCGACTACCTTGCTGGCCAATTGGCCCTGGTCGCTGCCACCAAGCCGCTCCTCGTCACCGAACGACCAGATGCAATGGAGGAGACGTGCATGACCATCGGAATGGCTCAGTCGCCGCCTACTGCTGATCCGTGCTGCCAAGGATCCTTGGGATGCACCTCAGTCACAGGTTCCGCCTCCAATTCTCCTCCATTCATGACTATCGCCATCACGGCATGCACCAGTGACAGCGCATGCAAAGACATGGGACCCAACCCCCTCATCCTCGATTCCTCCTGCACTGGTATGAGTGCCTGCGAGTTGATGAATGAGAATGAGGTCAACCCGTCCATCACAGGAGTCACCTTCGTTGGTGAGATGGCATGCACTACCCCTCAATCTTGTGAGGGAGTGGGACGCCGTTCTCATGGTGATGTCACCATCCAGACTGGCGCATGCATTGGGTCAGAGTCATGCAACTCCGCTGGCCGCCGTGTGGAGCAATCAGCACCATCCTTCCGCTATCGAAGTCACATCGATATTGGTTCGAATGCGTGTGTCGGCAGCAATGCCTGCAAGGATGCCCATTCCACTGTCAATCATGGTACTGCGGGCAAGTATGCAGGCAGCCTGACCATTGGTGCTGGTGGCTGTGCCGCCGATGGGTCATGCGAGAAGATGGGCTTCAATGACAAGATGAGGACGGATATCATCGTTCCTCCTGGTGGATGCGGCGATGCCGAAGGCTGCAGGGGATGCATGACGAAGACAGAGTGCAACTTTGATGAGGTGTATCTCATCAGTGATGTGGGGGAAGCCTGTCCCAAGGGAGGCAGAGACACAAACTTCCTTCCAACAGGTGACAAGGTGGAGGAATACTGCATTGGTAAGAACATATTGCCAACAGAGTGTCCGACATTCTTTCCCACCCCATTTCCCACTGTATCGGCTGAACCCACGCATGTTCCCACATTGGGTCCAACATCAACTCCCACATCGGTTCCCACATCAGCCCCAACATCGGCCCCGACGTCAGCCCCAACATCAGCTCCCACGTCGGCTCCTACATCGGCTCCCACATCAGCTCCCACATCAGCTCCGACATCGGCTCCGACATCGGCTCCCACATCGGCTCCTACATCGGCTCCGACATCAGCTCCTACATCGGCTCCGACATCAGCCCCTACATCAGCTCCTACATCGGCTCCCACATCAGCCCCCACATCGGCTCCCACATCGGCTCCCACATCAGCCCCTACATCGGCCCCGACGTCAGCTCCCACATCAGCCCCCACGTCAGCTCCCACATCGGCTCCCACGTCAGCTCCCACATCAGCTCCCACATCGGCTCCTACATCGGCTCCGACATCGGCTCCCACATCAGCCCCCACATCAGCTCCTACATCAGCTCCTACATCGGCTCCCACATCAGATCCCACATTGGCTCCTACTTCAGTTCCCACATTGGCTCCAACAGCAGCTCCAACATCGGCTCCTACATCGGATCCGACGTCAGCTCCCACATCGGCTCCAACAGCAGCTCCTACGTCGGCACCTACATCGGCTCCGACGTCAGCCCCAACTTCAGCTCCAACTCTCACCCCAGCATCCTTCACTGTTGGATGTCTCTCAATACCGGGTGACGACACATCAATGTTCAATACGATCATTGGTGACATCCTTTGTGATGAGGCGACAGGTACATGCGCTAACTTTGTCGCTGCAGTTGACGCCCTCGGTGACAAGGGAAAGATGATCAAGAGCATCTTTGGATGTAATGATAAGGACCCTCCAGGGCGCACGTCATTGCAGGAGGCGCAGAAACGCTTTGATAAGATCAAGAACGAAGAAAGTGTGACCACTGCATTGTTGGCAATCGTGAACGAGGACAAGAAGCTCTTCACCGGTAGCGCGTCTGTGGTGACGGATGCGTGCAGTGGCACATGCTGCAATGGTCAAAATGCTTGCTACATTGACCCTCCTGATACTGGTGTCATGACGGTGAGCTCAGGGTCGTGCTTTGGACAAAGTGCTTGCATATACACACGTCTCGACGCAATCATACTTGACAGTTGCAAGGGCATAGATGCCTGCTATCGGGTGGGCAATTTCTTTTCAGATCAGCCAGCTCGTCGTGCCAAAGTCGGATTCAGGGTGATCGGACCAAGAGCTTGCCTGAAACTGCGGAGTTGCAATGTTCTTGGAGTTAATACCTTTGGCAATATACAAGTGCAAGAAGGAGCATGCGATGGAAAGGATGCATGCAGTCACCTTGCCAATCGCAGCAATCAAGGGTCTTCAACCACAACACCGATCGTGGCAAGTGTCTTCATCGAACCGAATGCATGTGAAGGGGAGCAAGCATGTGCCAGCTTGCATTTCCGCGCAGACACCAAATTTGGAGGAAGCGTGATCATCGAAGACAGTGCCTGCTCGGGTGCGAGTGTGTGTAGGGATCTTGGCAAAAGTGACAGTGCAACCAATGACATCGTCATCAGAACAGGAGTCTGCACGACAGCCGCCACCTGCACCTTATGCGGCCAAGGACAATTGTGTGCATCACCGACAGAGACGTACATAGTTGAAGACGAAGGCATGGATTGCCCTGGGCCATTCCAAGCTGCCTGTGAAGTACTCTAATCACCATATACACATCCACGCATACTAGAATGCTCTAGTTCGCACTCTACCAACATTTTCCTATTTTGTGCTGGCGAAACCGAGCATTCCGTCACGATGATGTCAACTCAAGCTTCGCTGGTGGTTTCTGCACTCTCTCAGTCACTAATTGAGTCAAGGATACTGTTTTGGTGCCACATGTCTTGTTGTTGTTGTTGTTGTTGTTGTTGCGGTTGCGTTTGCGTTTGCGTTTGATGTTGTTTTGTGTGGAATTGCGCACAGTTTTCATCACACTCCCATCTGTTGGCAAGTTCCGTGGACAGATACCTTGCGATCATGGAAGACAGTGTTGGTTGATAGTCGATTCTGTTTGCTTTTTCATTACGTTGGCACTCCGATCCTCTCGGTGTCCATTCTCTCGCCCGATGCTCTCAGCGCATTTGTCTGTTTTGTAGATTGGGACTCCGACTATGAGTCAGTACGCGAGATGCTCTCTTGCTGCTATTGTATTCTCTCTCTCTCCCTCCAATGTTGCGTGTTCATGTTACACGATACTCCATGTTCGATGCATACTCCACATTCAACACTCCGTTTGTTCACTACTGGTTCCTACTCCATGAGTACTTATCACTTGAACTCCTCTTTATGTATCCATGATCTTGATGTCCTCCGGTCATCAAATCTTCACCTTCTGCTTCTGACATGGAGATAGATGTCAACGTGGTGACACGATGACATCCTGTCAACGTCAGTAGGCATCCTTCTGCTCTCCAGATGTCATGTTCCATCGATGATGTTGACGTCTTGGTGAGGGTATTGTCATTTGAGGTTTAGTTGGGAAGAATATCGAGTTTCACTCGATACCATACGTTCCCATTGATGGATGGATGGACGGACGATGTTCCTGATACTCTCAAAAATCGTTGATTGCAAATTTCCTCCAGAAATTCTGCTCATTTTTGTGTGTTCCATTTCCACTGTGATTCTGACAAGTCACAGCATACTATTGACACGAATGTAGTTGTACCGTCCGTACATGTATAAGAGAATAGCGGGTGAACGATGCACACATACACATACATCTTGGCATATACACGCATGTACATCTTGACACTGGGAGGTGTACCAAGGCGCACGAAAAGCGAGGAAAAAACAGGCTATGTCGAAATTTGTCACGAAATGGTCGTCAGGTTTTGTGGGCATAGGCAGGAAGATGAAGCAGATGGGGCAACAAGAGAGTTCCACCTGCATGTTCTGTGGCACTGACAAAACAACTCAGCACGTCCTGCAATACAAGGAACACAAGACAGCATGGAATCATGCGACTGAGGAACTGCTTGACAGGATGGTGAGGATCGGCTCAGCCCCGAGGCTGGTGTCGAGCATGCGAGTGGGACTGGTCCGGTGACAGCGACGCCAGGGGACACGGAGCATCCAAGGTGACATCGAGTGGTACCCCTTGTTGCTGGGTTTTCTTCATAAGGATTGGCGGCGGCAGCAGGCTCGATGGATGGAACAACACGAGTGTGTTTTTCCGGACGCAATGGCGTGGACAAAGGATGTTGGCAAGTTCCGCTCACGGTAACCTACGATCGTGGAAGGTGGTGTTGGTTGATAGTCGTTTGTTTGCTATTTTATTAGTTGGTTACTCCAATCCTCTTGGTGTACACCAGTTCTCTTGCCTGATGCTCTTGGCGCTTCAATCTGTTTTGTAGATTCAGTCTCCGACTATGAGTCGGTACACAAGATGCTCTCTCGCTCCTCTCTGTATTCTCTCTCTCTCTCTCGACATTGTGTATTCGTGCTGCACAATACTCCGTGTTTGATGAGTACTCCGCATTTGACACTCCGTTTGTTCAGTACTGGCTTCTACTCCATGAGTACTTACCATTTGAAGTTCACCTTCAGTATCCATGATGCTGATCCTCTTTGGTCATCGGATCTTTACCTTCTGCTCTGACTTGGAGACAGATGTCAACGTGGTGACATGATGACATCCTGTCAACGTCAGTAGGTGTCCTTCTGCTCTCCAGATGTCACGTTCCATTGGTGATGCAGCAGCCTGTCAGATGATATCGTCATCTGAGGTTTAGTTGGGAAGTACCTCGAGACTCTCTTGGTACCATTGATGGATGGACGGACGATCTTCTAATTCTCTCAGAAATCGTCAATTGCAAATTTCCTCCAGAAATCTTGCTCATTTTCGTGTGTTCCATTTCCACTGTAATTCTGACGAATCACAGTATACTATCGACACGAATGTAGTTATACCGTCCAAGTGCGTATGAGAGAATAGCGGGTGAACGATGCACATATACACGTACATCTCGACATATACTCACATGTACATCTCGACAAAAGGAGGTGGTTCGATGGATCTGGAAGGTTCCCTGGAGTGTCTGGATAGCGCGAAACGAGAAAGTGCATGGCAACGAACAGTATCCGTCTTTGGTAGAGGTGCGACGGCAAGTGCGACGGATCACGACAAGCGCCAGTCAGGACATGAATGAGTCGGAAGCGACCCTACTTAGGGAGGGGCACCAGATGGAATACGGAACGGAGTCGGAGATGTGGCAGTGGATACTTGACATGGGGGAGGTTCATTCCAGGGTGGCCGCTCGGCGACGGGCGCGCACCATGCAGAATGAGAGGCGGCTGATGAGTAGCTGGCTCGGCCTAGTATGATTCAGGTGTTCGACGGCTCGCTCGAAGCCTGGTCCTACGGGGCCGGTGGAGGCAAGGGTAAAGCCTACAGGGAACATTTCTAATGTAATCATTGAGCTATTATTAGTGATGCGATAACATGCAATGAAGCATTCAGATCAGAACAGTCTAAACTAGAAACCTATTCTACAGAAGAGAAGCCGATCCAGTCATGTTGGTCGCCTTTCTGTGTAGGTCACGAATGAGTCACGAGTGTTAATGTGAAATCCGAACGTGAGTGCCACATGTGACATGGACTCAGGGGTGTGAATGTGAAATGCGATGGGCCTCTGACAACATCAGCCGCAACCACAAGAGGAGGCACCGTTCGGAAGGATCTCGCGTTTCCTTGCGCCGGCGCTGATGAGCAAAGAACAAGACATGATGGCCTCTCTGTGCAAAAAATGGAGCGACGGAATCCATTCACCACCCTCTAATCGTGTCTGGCCGCAATCGCGAGGAGGGGTCTTCGGCGAGGGAAGCGTGGATTTTGAGCGTCCTGCTGCCGCATCTTTACCTCACTTTTCGTTGTGCACCAGTGTGGAGGCAAACACGCAGAGCAGAAATGAAGTGTCGCAGAGCAGTGCATGAGAAGCTTCTTGTGGTGCTGTGACTTGACTTTGTTAGCGACTTGGCTCTTCTGCGACGGCCAAAGAAGGCGAAAGTGCACTCTCTGGTGCAGCTTCGCAAGTATTCCAGGAGCTTCCTTGCGCCCGCTCTCTCTCTCTTTGGAATTACGCGGTGACTCACTCCATCCCATGAATGCGCTTCGATACGTTTGGCGTCGCACAGTTGATGTTTGCAACGGTGCCTGCGTTCTATTGTTGATGAATGTGGAACGTCAACGCATGGAACATCACAAGGAAATTCAACCACGAAGAACACAGAAACGCTGTTGAATTTCTCTGGAGTGCGTGCTCACATGGGGTAGGTATGGCAATTGCACGTGTCACAAAAGATAGCGACGACGACATCTCTTTTTGGTCTCTCTCTCTCTTCGCTCATTGGAAGAAACAGGGAAAGTGCAGCGTGTGAATTCATGGCGGTGTTCCAGTGATTCCGTGGTATTTTGAAGCCGGAGTCTGTATTTATGACAGAGTTGATGTTGGATACGAATGATCCGAAACTTCAATATTCGTATAAGTGGGCGTGACATCATCCAGCTGTCCGAATCCCACGAATCAGGACATCATGGTCGTGTGAGATCCGCAACGCGTCACTGCGAACCTGTCGAATGGTGACGTCTGGGACATCTGCACGCGTTCTTGTTGGTGGCTGTTCCGCACCAATCCACACCCGCGCCTCTCTTTCTCTCTCTGCGTTGAAAGATTGGAGTTGTGTGGTGAATAGTTGGCTGTTGATGCAGACGCCACAGCACTGTCCACGAGTAGCCGAGCTGCACGTACCAATACGTATCAGACGAGCCATGGGAAACAGATCGAAAGCATGCAAGCAGCGATTTGATTTGGTCCTCGCCGTGGATCCGCGCCAATCTCTGTCCGCGCCGCGAGGGAGATATGCACGTTTGGCTGCTTGGATGGAGCTCCCCATGTTCCCGCGAGTACGAGGTATGAGCCACGATCTGTGAACTGCGTTGCAACCGCCCACACCACTGTGAACAAGCGAGGAGGCATAGACATGACGACAGAGCGGTCACGACCAACCATCGAACTTCCAGGATTCGAACCAAAGGAACCGGTACAACGCGTCTGGACACTCCATAAATCAATGCCAGACAAACTGTCATGGCGAGAGAAAGATGGAGTGTTCGTCACACGTCGTGTCATTCCGTCTGTTGAAACAAACAAATAAACACGATTCTGTGTCACACAGCGGAGCGGGCATAGGGAGTCTTCGCCAAGGTGCCATAGGTATGAGGCAAGTACGGATAGGTACTGTGCTCGCCAAACAGAGAAGAAATGTCATAGCCTCACCTACGAATACAATGCAAAGCCAACAAGGATCTCAAAGAACAAAGGCAGATGGGACTCCCATCACACCACCGTCGTTGGCGATGACAGGGAAACAACGAAGGCACAGACATCACCGGATCGCTTTATCAGATGACCATCTGCAGTGAGCCAAGATTTCCGAACCCCGATCTGTCAAGGGAACACCAAAAAGTGGAAAACCCAAATTTGTTGTCTGCGCTCGTATTTGGAACAGGTGTGGAACGCTTCAACATGGCAGAGCGGGATTTTTTCGCGGCGCGGCAACAGTGTCAGCACCTCGCTGTCCATTCCAACCGCTCTTCTCCGCTCCCATAATTCGAAAATCATCCCCATCTTGGACACCAACTCGAGCATCAGCGCTCAGATATTGCCTTTCATTTGTTTATTCGTGGCCAATTGCCGACCGATCCAAGCCATCGCAATCGCAATCACGATGTCTTGCCAACGCACCACAGACCAACTGCAACAGCAACAGCAGCAGCAACAACAACAGCAGCGACGACAACAGCGACAACAGAAACAGCTGCTGACAAACCCGGCCATGGTGTCAGATTCGGCATCATCAAGCTCCTCAAGCTCTGCTGGCAGCTCTTCCGGACGCCCAAAGACACGCAACACCAGGCGCATCAGCAAGGCCGCTTGCGGCCGGCAATCCAAGCGTTCCTCCTCCACCCTCACGATCAAGGGGTACAAGAGACACTTCGCAAAGCACGATTACCATGACTACTCCAACCTCACAAGGGAGGACATCATGCTCACGAAGCCCAAGCCATCCCGCGGTGGGGTTCACACACCCTTCCCCCAGATGCTGCACAAGGTCCTGGAGGACGCCGACGCAAACGGTCACACCGACATCATCAGCTGGCAACCCCACGGACGAGCATTCCTGATCCGCGACAGCGACAGATTCGTGAGCGACGTGCTGCCGCTCTACTTCAAGCACTCCAAGATCGCCTCCTTCCAGCGCCAGCTCAGCCTCTACGGGTTCAGCCGGTTGACCCAGAACGGCAAGGACCGCGGAGCCTACTACCACGAGTACTTCCTCCAAGGCCGGGACTTCCTCTGCCCCAAGATTCAAAGAACGAGGGTGAAGGGGACCTGGATCCGCAAATCGTCTTCTCCAGACCTCGAACCCAACTTCTACGTGATGGACGCCATGAGCGTAGTGCCCACCCGTCGTTCCAGCGCTCACCACGCGGACGAGTGTCCATCATCCAAACCGTTCGACTCAGAGAGCGCCAGGGTGAAGAGGTACCAGGACCTGCTCAGCATTGCGGCAGCCGCCGACAGAGGCGGCCATGGGGCCAAGCGCTGCGCCTCTGGCAACCTACTGCCCAACCCACTCACGGTTGCGCTGTCTTCCAATTCATCACAACCGCCCATCCACACCGTCACAATCCCATCAGCCCAGCGCAACCGGACGACAGATATCGCTCTCACCGAGCAGAAGATTCATTCCGATTCGCAATACCCCATGCACTGCAACAGCAACAACAACATCAGCAGCAGCAACTACCCGGTGACGCCATCCAGTGCACCGTTCACGCCATCATTCCAACAATCAGCATTCTCTCTCGACACGTCAGACGCAATCCACCTTGCGCTGGACGATCTCGGTGACATGGGCAGCATTCTGTCCGATTTGGAGATGATGGAGGACTGCGGAGCAGGCGGAATCGACCACGTCTTTGCGGTATGATCATTTTCATGGGGGCGTGGATGAGGTGTGGTGTGCTCGTCGTCAGTGTCACGTATTAGCTTGTAGGCAGAGAGCAGGATGACAACTTACAAACCAATTGTACCATACAAATAACATAGTGCACATTGCATACTACAGGTGGTGGTGTTGGCAGTGATGGTGGTGTATCTGTTGTCTCCGAAGAGGTGTATTCATAGCGCCGTGCGGTGTGTCGCGTGATGTGGTGGGGCAATTGCATTCCATCTTTTCTTTGCCTCGGGACGCTTTCTCTTTCGCCAAACCCGTGCGCGGTCGGTGACATCTTCGTTCCTGATGCATTTGCACTTCGCGGATGCGACAAACAGTTCCGCTGCCATCGACGTGACCTCCACTTGGAAGAACATCAGCTAATCTGTGAAGGTGTCCATGGTACCGTGCAGGCTTTGATACAAGGTGCTCCACGCGTCCTCACCAGGTTCGGAACATCCAGGAGCAACCGTCATGTTGCAGTTGTGAAGGCGTGCGATCTTTTTTCCACAACAGCGAAGTCACCAACAATCCATCATGGCGAATTCCATCCAGCCCCCACGAGCCATTTCGACGACATAGTTGTACGTGTACTGCATCGTTCAATGGATGGTGGGTCGAAGCACATCCACGAATGAATAAATCCAAGCAAGACCAAGCGAGGGTCACGCATCGTATCAGCCTCAACTCGACTCAACTTGGGGCTCGGGGAGGGATCGGGATGAGGTCACAGGTGGGCATACCTATGCTTGTGGTGCATGTCTGCACAGAGCTGCCCCAGCTCGTACTTGTATCACACGGGTACCTATCATGGCCTCTCTCTCTCTCTCTCTGAACCAATCAACAACAACCACCAACCACCAGCCATCGCAACCATTGCTATCATCGCAACAACTCCGAGCGAAGGTGATTGTGTTGGCGGCTTCTGGAATGATTCGTGCCAATTCTTCCCATCATGTGAAGGCTACGACTTCTTGGTAGCGAATTTGCCGAACGCTCCACGTCCGGTGAGCTGGATGTCTGCAAACGCGGCGGGATCCTTCGCGGCATACGCGCCCTTGCCCACCAGATCGTTGGGCGACCGCGTTGCCGCGATACCATCGTCATCCCATCTTGCGCTGACGATGAAGTTTTCATTCCTCCACCAGAACTTGTCCGGATCCATCTCGCGCGCGCTCTGCTGCGACGATGTGATGCCCTCCAACGTCAAATCATTGCCGGTGAGTTGGAATTGAAATGGAAACGGCGGGTTGATGAACTTGGCGGCCAGGACAGGCGGTGGCTTACCGCGCGTGCCGCTCAGGATTGCGGACGGCACATTGTCAGGTCGGTCTGGTCGGCATGTCACGTACAACGCAGGCATCGATGACGCTGACAATGCTTGAACCGCAGCAGATGTCTCGGCGTTGGGGATCGTGACGGTGCCGCTCACAAACACCTGCTGCGCCAGCTGCCGGTATGCTCCAGGCGCGTCTGCCGCTGCCGCTGCCTCGTCCTCGGCTTTTGCCGCAGATGGGCGAAGCCCAACCAAGATGGATGGCAATAGCATCGACGTTGCCGAAATTCCTCCCATCCCATTGATCATGAAGTTCCTTCGGTTGTTGACAACGTCATGGTGAGTTGTCTTGTCTGGCGTTGCAGACTCGTTAACACCATCTTCACCCAAGGCGTTACGATCGCACCTGTCATCGCACTTGCGATGCATTCGGTCCCCACGTGAACGACTGCGTTCGGCACGAATGCTGCCCTTGTTGGAAAAATCGCTCGCGAAGCCGACGACATCTGTCACCAACAATACCAGCACCATCAAGACCAATGCCATCGCAGGCGGTATCGATGATGGTCGCGGAAACATTATGGCGTGCAGAATGTTCGATCTTTCGGCTTCCTTTCTCCTCCTGTGCGTCACGAGAGAAGCAGATTGGGCAGATGGTGCCTTGTGCGTTTGCTGGTTTGTGTTTCGCTTGTGCTGTTGGTGCTGTTGGTTCTGTGGGGCTGTCTCCGGATCGGTCTCAAGAGCGAGGAGGGAGAATGACACGGCACATGTGGCGATTGTGCTGATACGTCCGAAGACACACGCACTCTCTCTCTCTCTCCATGGAGGAATCGACACAAGAAGAGAGGAGAGTCGAGATCTTCTTTGTCGGGCAATAGCGTACACAGCACAGACGGAAATGGTGCCTCGCAGAAACAGGAGCAGCTAGACTTCCGTGAAATTAGACAGCCCGCACCAGTGTTTGGTGCCAGGAATGGAGCGTGGTATTTTACGATACTTCGGACTCCACGACAATACATATACTATGGAATATAATGTTATATTATGCGTGTTTTGGTAGAGTACTCTAATGGTTCTCAGAGCCATTCTTTGGACTATGCAATACTCAAGGCGTTCTTTCCAGTCTTCTCTTGTGATTTATTCAAATAAACCGTGTAAATACGGTTTACGCGATGCGTTCGACATACCTCCCCTCCGGCCGTTTCAAATGACTTGTCGTGTGTGTGTTGACGCTGTCGAGGTACCACGTTGCCCCGCTTCCCTGTCTCTCCTTGTTGCTTCTGCTGCCGCCGCTTCAGCGAGGACATCTCGTGCCAGTCCTTGCGTGATGTCCTCGCCCTTCAATTCCCATTCCTTGCGATTGGCCAAGGCGTAGTTCAGATACTCATCGCTCGATTTACCAAACACGCCACACTCCTTCAGCTTCTTCGCCAGAGGGATGATGTAAAAGTCGAAGAACCCGATCTCGCCCTTGTACCACGTTTCGATGGGATCGCTTGGTGCCCTTCCGTCCTTGTAGGCGGCGTAACACTCCTTGAAATACCGCTCGTTCCACTTCCTGTACACATGCCAGTGCTGCATGGTGTGCGCCACATCCGAGGCCTGGATCAGATGCTCGATCACGATCGTTGCCTTTCGGTTGGTGGCATCGGTCACGAGGTCCTGTTCTGGACGGTCGACGCTGCCGTCCCCCGAAGATACCTTGAATGCCTTGTCCCACCGACCATTGCGCAGCTGCTTCAGGTCCTTGTCGACGATGTCAGTCGCCATCACGGCGTTGATCACGAGCTTGCGGAAGCGATCGAGCTCGTCGAAGGATCCGCAGATGCAGGAACGCAGATCGGCGTATTCGTCCATCATGAACATGTCCCATGCGAGCACCAGCGAGTTCTGCTCCGCCACGGATCGGTTGTGGTAGATCTTCGAGATCCGGGTATTCTCCTTCACCAGCTGGGCGTTGGGCACACCTGCATGGTCCGCGTCGTGGATGAGCGCCGAGAATGCACATGCGAACTGCGTCAACGGATCGGATGAGATGCCGTAGGTGTGATCGTGCAGGGTCGCCGCGGCGCTTTGGGCAGCCTGCACGTCGGATGAGAATGCACGCGAAGACCGAGTGCCAGGCTTGCTGTTTTGGTGAGTCTCATTCGCCACCGATGCAGCGTCTTTCCGCATCTTGAACTCATCGGCCGTCGGAGCGACGATGCGGGATAGCAGCTTGATGACGGACATGGTCACGTGAGATGCATGTTCGAAGTTGTGGAAGGAGTTGCTCTCGTTGTACAGTTGCGCGATAGCTGTGATAAAGGACCGGAGCTGCTTGGTCACGGCAGCTGGAACTTCTACCGCCTCCCCGTCGAGCTCTTCGGTCGTCGCTTGCTCCACGTCTGGATGGAACGGAGGGAGGTAGATGATCTCCTGGACCTCGTTGAGGGGGAACTTCATGAAGTCAATCCCAGATTGCTCCTGCTGCTCTTGCCGCTGCCGCAGGTGGAACTCCAACATGTGATCGGATGTGGAAGCCTTCTTCGTTGGGATCTTTGTCATGTGTCGACGGTACACCATGATGCGCTGCATCAGCGTTGTCATCATCTCGACATTCCAGTTGACCAACCGCATCGTCCGCTCACTCATGCCGCCATGCATTGCATCGGACGAGGCCCCACCCGTTCCTTTTGGACCGACCGAGTCAGACAGGCTGCCGTTTGTACCCACAGTGTCCGTGGCCACGTTGAGGCCATCGGGTCCCTGTTCTTGGATGCGCTTGATCCAAAATCTGTTGGGAGTAAACGTGAGCATAGGATGTGTGAAGTATCGTAGAAGAGTCGGAAAAGCAGAGAAGACGTTTGGATCGATACAATGTGTGAGAGTGCATGCGTAGCAGAAGCATTCTGGCAGGCGTAGTATGAGAAGACCATTGACGTCCGCCCTCTCCATCACCACACGAGTCAGCAAGGCATGGCGCGGCACATGACAGCACAGTACAACGCAACACAGCACATCGGCGTCAAATACGCCATACGAGTACGTACGTTTGCATTTCCCCTTTGCCTTTGGCATGCACCAGCCCATCCCTCTTGGTAACCCAATGTCCCTTATCGCAAACAGTGAGACAGTCTGCTGTTTCTGCCGAAATGTGGATGCGGCCGATCTGGCCGGTACTCTCCATGCGCGAGGCGGTGTTCATCGTGTCTCCAAACAGCTGGAATCGAGCTCGCTCGCCGCGCAGCACGCCAGCTGTCACCGGGCCCGAATGGATGCCAATGCGCAACGAGAGCTCGGCAGTGTCTGGCCCGTGAGAGATCTCCAAGTCCTTGGTCATGGCATCCATCCTGCGGAGGATGTCGTGTGCGAAGCGGATCATGACCACGGCGTGGTCCTTCTTGTATTCGGGGATCCCAGTCGCTGCGACGTAGCAATCGGCTACAGTTTCAACCTTGAACACCCTGCGGGCCTTTGCTAGCCGGTCGAAGGACGAGAAGATGGCCTCCAGGAACGTGAATACCTGCGATGGCTCTCGGATGGAACTCCAGGCCGTGAAGCCTGCAATGTCGGCGAACATGATGCTCGTCTCCAGGAACAGATCAGCGATCGGCTGCTTGTTCAGGTCACCGTCGTCCACGCGGCCTGCGAGGAAATTCTTCATGTCGGCGATGCGCTTTTCCACGTCGCCATGCCCAGTTGAGTCGTGTTGGATGATCCGGTCGCGGATGTTGGAGGGGATGAGACTTGAAACGAGAGCGTTGGACTGAGCTGCTCTGGCCACCAGCTTCTCGTTGCGGCGGTGCACGAACATGTCGTAGATGTAGAAGATGATCGCGACCATGAATATCACAGCTGATACAGCGCCGGCAAAGATCCTTGGAAGAGCATTGTAGAATTGGTCTTCGAATCTTCTGGAAGGGTAGGCGAACATTGTGTATTGACAATGGTTGGGAGTTGCTGCGAAGTCAGGGTGATTGCTGAGTGACAGATCGATAGTGAATTCATACTTGTTATACTTCGAATCGTGAAAGTCGCCTGTGCAAGTTGGGACAATGTTGAGGAGAGTAGAGCAGAGTATTGGTGTACGCAGCAAGGTAGTCGGAATGGTGTGAGCGACAGTCAGCAGATGTGGATATGTTGACGTGCACACAAGTGCGAATCAGGATACGCAGAGTGGTGCAATTTGTTCCTCTTCTGTGACAGCACGAACACGGATTGAGCAACCCCAAGCACAATCGCCAGGAATTGAGCTTGCAACAGTGCCAGCCAACCAATCTGCGCACACTCACCTTCTCCCTGATAAAGTGCGTCATGACCATCAATGATGTAGGTGAACGTTTGACCACAGGTATTCTTGATGACTGCAATGATTCCCTTCATGTTGGTGGGAAGCAAGTTCCTGAGCGGCGCATCCAAGCTCACTGCGCCGCTCAGCAAACCAACAATCCTTGATGTCGGATCTGACGCATGCTGATGGACAGGATGGAACACGAAGGAATGCGGATGGTCTGTCTTTGATGCACGGAGCCGGGAATGGTACTCAGCATGCTCTTCCTCGGTCATCACGATCTGTATTAGTCTACTGATGTCGAGTGCGCCAGTCATGATGGTCTGGTTACGAAGACGCAAGAGCGCGTTGACGATTCTATCTGGTCTGGTGGCCATGTCCCTGTTGATCAACCCGTATGTGAACGGCGGGGGGCCGAACTCCCAGGAAGGAAAACGTGAGCCAGGTCTATCAGGTGATAGGGTTGGATCGATGGAGTATACATCGGGGTTGTATCCCACCGGCTTCAGCCTATTCGTATTACCGTACCTCCCCACGTGCCAGTCCTCGACCATCTTTTCGTAGCGCTCACTTGCGTACTTCTCCCACTCCTCTTCTTCGTCGCCTGGCTCCACTCGATGGAAGGCCCCAATGAACTCCATCTGAGACATCTGTAGGAAGTTGTCAACGTGGGTCTGGAAGGATGGCATGGTGACGAAGGGCCAGGTCTGATTCGTTGATTCGACATAGATGGACATGGAGTCCGCAAGTGTTTTGCATGCCAGCTGCAAGCGTCCAACATGACCCAGTGCATTGTCCTCAAGTGATTGTGTGACGCTTCGGTACTATCGTAGGAGCATTCGGACAGCAAGGGTGTGTAAGGTAAGCATGGTGTCGAGTCGGATCAATTGGGTGTGAGAGCATTGCTCGCATAAAGATGGACGAAGTGACGAAGCGTAGGCAGTCATGCATGGTGAACGATCGTCGACAGAATATTGGTATGCTACGAGTAGAGCTAACCATAACACAAGAAGATGAAGATTCCCAGCCAGCTGAGCAACAGCTTCGCAGCCAACCGGTCAAGCAACGTTCTTGGTCAACACCGCGATGCTGGTCTGGTCGACTTGTATGGTACATCCAACCACACAGCCCCAAAGCCCTACAAGCCCCAAAGCCACGAAGACTCATAGTCGCAATCCCCAGCCGTACGAGCACAGCCGGTACTCACCGTGGCCTCCATGATCGAAGTTTGCTCATTGTCGAGCAGCTACGAGTATCGCCATGGTATGATACATTGAAAGAAGGGGAAGGACAAGGGGAGAAGCAACAGTCGTGAGCAGAGTATCGTGTCCAATCACCCGCTCTGCGTCGCCGGAGTATTCTGCGGTAGTTCCACTCGCAACGTTGCGGCACTAGAGAGCAGACCGAAGTGAGAGAAGCAACGTACCTTGTAGGTGGTGAGGCTGAGTGCCACCGCCGTGGCCAGCAGCGCCCCCGTGACAATCCAGCGCCAGCATCGGACGCTCCTCGTGTCGCGTCTGGCCACGTCGCGGATTTCCTGAACCTCGTCAACCTTGGGCTCATCGTAGGAGCTGTGGGCTGATGTCGCGTCCGAGTTGGCTACGTTGACGCTGCCATCCTCGATGGTGCCTGGTTTCCTGGAGTCTTCGTTCATCATCGTCACCTCCCTGCTCTGACCGTACTTGTGCGAGTGCTTGTCGAGAGTTGTTGTGGTAGCGAAATGATTGATATTGTGGTTGAGATTGTGATTGTATTTGTGATTGTGTCAGTCCGCAACAGAGGACAGTAGAGCAAAGTAGAGTAGCTCGCAGCGCAGAGCACGCGGATCTGAATGTGTTGGGCATGAAATGCTTGTTCCGTACGATCTGCTCATGCAAACATCGTGAGAGAACCAGACAAAAGAAAACAGAGAGCGCCGCCTTGCACGTTTGTTGACGCCAAGGAACAAGGCCTCCTTGAGTCGCAGAGAGAGATGACAGCACTTCGAGTGCGAGACCCGAGCCATTATGTTCTTTGGAGCGGCCTGGGAGAGTGAAATGCGTGAACGGCTCGGCCATTTGCCAGCGTCAGTGGCTGAACGGACCAGACGACTTTTATCAAAGCACAGACACGAAGGGAAAGCGCAACGTACTCTTCGGTGTCATCTTCGTTTTCTCCAAACAAAGCCGGAATCCTCATGTTGCTGGCGCAACCACCTTGGTTCCACGCGAAACTGTGATTCTTGTGCGCCTTCATTTGCCATCACGAACGGTTGTCGAGTGTGCGAGTACAAAGAGTACTTATGTCGTGGATGCAAGCAACAACATAGCCTCCTTGTGAACGGGCTACTTGTTTTTCTCAAAGGCCGAACAGGATGACTATGATACTACTGCTCTTGGTTCCCAAGAAGGACCAAGATGACACTTGGTGTTCCACGGACGCGTCGAATGTGGTCCGGTGAGAAGCTGGAGCGTCTTGCCAAGCCGCCCAAAGAGTTTCACGACACAATGGAACGATACTTCCGCCACCTCGCCGCAGCGCGGGAGAATCCTGAAATGTCCTCCGAAGCACCCTGGCATCCCAAGGCCCCTCTAATAGGCCTTGCCAAGAAAACCTTGGAAGCAGATACGTTTGTCGTAGAGGACGCATGTGAGACATGAATACGACGTCCGCCAACAGAAACGAATAAGCCTAAAGGTTGCGGTAAATATGGTTCAAGGTGGTTAATCCAGTTGAGATTGCGACCTCGCAGTGTGCGTAGACTGCATAGTAGAGTAGAGTGGAGTCGGGTGGAAGAGAGCTGCGGAGAGTACACCACAATGTATGGTACGCACGGTCCTGAACTCATGTCGAACACAAGCGAGACCAACGCACCACGATACAGGCACACTCGTCGCTGGTAGAGTGGAGTTGGGTGCTCTGGGAGGCTTGTTTACACCACAGTACCAAATGCAGTGTTGATTCAGGAACAGGCCAAAGCACATCGAGTATAGCACATCGAGTGCAGCCATCATAGGTTCAATGTGTGTGGGCGGCATCACCAATCGACCAATACTCTGCAAAGGTTGTTGTGCTGGCATTCTGCATGTGTACAACAGGTTGGGCGAAAGAGGGTGTGAAGGAAAGCGGCTTGGTATAATATAGTAGATCGCAACAGTTGGATCATTTCGGCTGGGGCTCAATACTCTCAGAGCCACAAGTGTACATGCTTGTACTACTACGGTTGTCCGTGGAGTACGCTGGTCGGTACTGTGCAGGCTGGCATGGGATGCAAGTTCTGCTTCCTCAGGGCATGTTCTCACGAACTACTCGCGCCAACAAAGATAGGAGATGCAAGACGCAGAACTCTTTCCAGAAACAGCAGAAGAGGGTAGAATGTTTGCGCGGAACATACAGGGGCGAACCGAGGCTCGATGCAAGACAAGCTGTTCCTGTTATCATCATCGTAGCGTATCATGATGATCATGATTGGGGAAGAGGACGACGCTTTGTGGGGAAAGGAAGTCGCATAATGGAGGTGGTGGTCACTGGAGGAGCGAACGGCCCCCAGGGATATGGCAGAGCGGCGGTGAATGTATTCGAAACGAGGGCCATCCAAGAGAGATGTCAATCATTGCATACTATAGTAGAGTACAGATACGCAAGTCTGCGCCACTCCACCTCCGCTTTTTTCTCTGTCTGATTGTCAGTTGATTGGCATCGATTGATACGCACTGTTCGGTTGGTTGGTGAAGGAGCGAGTTCGACTGCGGCTTCGAATACTCCTGGATTTGCACGACGCAGCCACCAACTGCCTCCAAGTCCCAAAAGATACCGCCGAACACGAAACACATGTTCCATCACTCCGACTGCGATGATGCGGCTCACATCCAGCCCAAGACAAGTCATGATCGCTGCCGTGGATGCTGATTTTCTGTTTTCTGGCGTGTATTCGGAGGATGCCAGTTCACGAGGATGCATGGATGTACAAACATAATATTCTATTATATAATATAATAGTATGCCATGTGCATGGCACGCACTGCACGAGTACATGCCAGGAAGGTGTGTATGACGTGATCGAACGCGAGGTTGTATCCCTCGGATTCGGCATGTTAGTCGTGGAATGGTCTGCAGTCACCGCCATGGCATCAACCGCCTCTCCGGCCACGCCAAGAACCTGTGACATCTTGCAAAGTCTCTCCTTGCGGCCTGCAATGATGTCACCTGCTGATGGAAAAACCAATGATGAATCTAATCTGTATCAACCATCGGACCCTTCCATGCGATGTGGTGGGGAAGGGGATGCCTTGTCACCTTCGATGGCGATTGCGGAGATTGCCCCTCCACTGCATGGTACCGATGGTGATGAACATCGTGCAGAGCCGACGAACATGCAACAATACCATGATACTCCCCTTGGACTCTGGTGGCGCTGGAAGTGTATTCGTACGTGTTGTTGACAATTTCGTTCCAACAAAGCGGGTGAACAGAGAGCGCCAAGGATTCGTCGTGATCTGCTGTTTTGATAGAGCATTTTCCGCAGGACTTATGGAATGCCATTCGTTTTGGAGACACGCAACACGCCACGCCAATGTGCCCCAACCAAAGAACAAAGGCACATGTAACGGTATTTGCGGTATATCTCTTCATACCCATATTATGTATCGTCACACCATAACGTAAATCCAGTGGAATAGATCAGTTCAAAAGGTCCGGAAGAAAGTTGTTTGCCATGACTACTGGATGTCCCAACAGATACTTGTTGACAGTGATAATTGTTGTGATCGGGAAAATACAAAGTGGGGCATAAAACAATCGCATTGGTCCACAATACCATCATGGGCGTTCTTTCGTTGATAATTGCAAGGTCCCAAAGCGATTGCCTCTTGTCGAATCAGAAAACGATGACACAACGCTGACAAACAAGAGTTGAAGTGAACCGATGTAACAAGATCCCCGAAACGGTGTCGTCTGGAAAGGACAAGGCACAAGAGTCCCGCACAACAGCGCCGTGACAGGAAATGGTGCAAGTTTGAAGAGGGCCAAGGAGACAGCACGCGCAGCACACGCCGAAACAGATGGAAAAGGAGGTGGTACAATTGGAATGCAGGAACGTACGAGTGATACAAATTCCTGCCACCCAAACACTCCAAGAGCACACCATCGTTGTCGCGACAAACCGAGTTGTCCCCACAACCGACTACTCCGTCCAAACAATCAGGCAAACACATCCCACCATCACGACCGACTACAACACGGCTCTCTTGGTCCATCCATCGCAGTCCCCTGCATCCAATACAGTTGGGCACGCTGCATCTCTTGATCAGTACGCGCCAGTATCGTTCAGGACTTCCGCATTCCGCACAAGGACTGCGAGCACGACACGAGGCGGATTGTTCCTGTACCGTTTGCATCAAAGCTGTACTATACCCGCGACCACAGCAACAACAACCACAACCACAACAACAGCAACAACAACAACAACAGCAAGGACGTCGCATGATCTTGCGTGAGATCGCACAAACGGCATCAACTTGGTACGCAGTGACGCTGTCTCCCGTGATAGCGCAACGAACACAGCTGGTGCGGTAGAACCCAGAGTGTTCGCATCTCTCTGCGCGCGCTTGCCTCCATCGCGCAGACACGAGAAGCCGTTGCCATTTCTCAGGCGTTGCTTCGGAAGTATCATCTCAATCACCAATCGCCACGCAGCTGCTGCCCATTCCTGCACGCAGCACCATCGTTCGCGGACGCCGTCTCTGCATCGATTGACAAGGGAGCGTGCGCTGTTGAGTGCTTGATCCGATCTCTGGTCCGGCCATTGTTCATGTCGGGTTGGGGTCTTGCGCAGTAGCTTGGGACAAATCACATCACCAATTCAGGATCAGGTCAGGGTAAGATCAGGGTAAGATCAGGGTCAGACTGAACCCAAAACAAAAGAGAGTCGTTGCAGCAAGACAAGTTGGGCCAAATCGAATCGAGGGTGGCCTCTGGGACAAGAAGACAAGAGAGAGAGAGAGAGAGCACCAACACGCCAACAAGAAGCGCTTTGAGTCACTGTTTGGTCTGCAAGTACCAACACTCCATCTTTCTCTTCTACTACCTGCGAAAGAAAACCATCACGGGAGCGGCGCATTCTTCTCCGTCGATTCTCATCTCCCAAAACCGTGTTGAGCCATCTCCTTGAGTCCGCCCATCAGGAGTTCAGAACTGCGTGCGGTAATTGCTGATCTCTTCTTTGGGTTCGTTGGCGCGATCGTCATCATCATCGCAGGCATCCATCGTCGGTGTTGCACGGTCGCGTGAAACGAATCCTGCATCACAAAACCGCCAGACGAGAGAGGTGCTCTCCTACAAGCGAGGCGCATAATCATCGTCGCCAAGGGGCAGTCCACAACACCACCACCACCACCATCAACAACAGCAGCAACAACAGCAGCAACAACAACAGCAACAACAACAAGAAGAAGAAGAAATGATTGAAAGATCCATGTCACCGACCAAGTCGAGCCTCGCCAGCGTTGGCGGATGTAGCAGCAACATCAGTGCAAGCAACAGCAGGGACATCACAAGGGGGGACTCTCACCACAGCATCTGCATCGACGATGGCTCGCACCAGCTCGAGAACGATACGCAGGAGCGGTCGTACCATCAGCAGCAGCAGCAGCAGGACTCACGGCAACCGCACAAGCAATCCCGGTCGCCCACCGGAGGCAACGAATCCATCCGCGGCTTGGAGATCCAAATCAATCTCAATGACGTACATGATGTCAATACCGAGAACAACAACGATGGCATCAACGATGGCATCAACACGGAGGCCGCGATGGTCATCAACCGAACGCACTCCAACCGCCGGCGCACGCAGCGTCGGTCGGATTCTGCGGGAGACGATTGCCTCGACATGCCCACGACAGACGCAGCGCCGTGGCCACCGCGAACCAGCGAGCAATGGCGCGACTTGGCCATGGCGCAGGAGCGAAGGCTCGAGGAGGATCAGGACGAACAGAAGCAGCGCCTGGAGCGGCACAACAAGCTGCTGGCGGGCGAGACCATCGCGACGTCACACCATGAGGCCGCGACGAGTGAGACTGATAGCAACGGCGACAAGCGGGAGCGACACAATCACAGACCGCGATCCGGCTCCGTCACACCGCAGGCGTCACCGGCGTTGAGCGCAACCGCTGGTTCGCTGTCGCCGATGTCGCCGACGCGATCGAGGAAGGTGGATCAGATCACGGAGCTGCTCCTCAATTCGCCCAAGAGCCACGGCAGCGCGTCCGCGACCAACAAGGGTGACAAGGCAGCCACGTCCGTCTCGCACAAGCTCGGCAAGCAACGCCTGGCCATGTTCGGCGGTGGCAACACGAACAACGTTGCGAACGCGGGTCCCAAGCCTCGCTCACAGCCGCCGCAGTCATCACTATCGCATCTGCCCTTCATCTCCGAATCGGCGCGCAGCCCAAGTACATCGAGCCGCAAAACGAGCACGGAACAACCGCAAACCGCCAACAGCCATGCCAAGCTCCCAAACGGATTCCACAAGCGACAGAGCATGAGGAACGTCACCACCAACGCAGATCGGAGCCTGCCGCAGCAGCCCAAGCGCACCAGATCCAACTCCCACACCTTTTCGACTTACGCCAACAAGCCCAACAGCACGGTCAACCCGACGTCGTTGGGAAGCAGCGGCGACGGCGTGCGCCCTGCTAGTCAGGCCACGAGGCGCACCGAGCCCAACAACAACAACAACAGACAGCGCCGCAATCCCAATCTCCCGTTGCAACAGGTGTGCTTTCGTCATTTCTCCGCATCCAGACTCGATCCAGGCGCTGATCACCATGCTGCCGAAGCAGACGCGACTGATGCCAATAGTGACAGTGACAGCGACAGCTTCCAGATACTCTCCCATTGCGACGTTTCGTCGCTGGGGGAAGACCGGTCCTTTGGTGACGCAAGCTCGACCGGTGCCTGCGCGCAGCATCTGCGTATGCATAACGGCAACGACGACCGACGCAACGGCGTCAATCACAACAAGAGCAGCAGCCGAAGGAGGAATGGACCGTCGCTGGATCATCATCGTGCGGGAACCAGCAGCAGCTCGAGTCCATTCGACAAGAGCGACAGATCCAAACGACACAACCAGGAGGACAAGCATTCGCGCAATCGACAGCACCAGCGCACAAACTATCGTTTCCGATACGAAGGACCGACCGTGCTCACATCGTCCTCGGATGAAGATGGCGGCCTCATCCTCTCCCCGCTGTCGACCGAATTCTCAAAGGCCAACGCAAAGCACGGCAAGGGCCGCTCGCATGATAACCGATTCGCGGCCGGCGGCGCGCAAGAGAAGGTGCCACCGGCACCCGTCCAGCGCAAGATGCACGTCGAGGATTACGCGCCGGGACTGCCGGGCCGCACATCGAGTTCCAGCAATTTGATGCAACCGCAGACCGGTGGTGTGCACAATGTCAGCAGCTCGTCCATCCATTCCAGCACCAGCTCGCAATCCATGTTCCGTCGCCCCGATGTTTGGGTCACGCCGATCCAAAACCACCACCAGCAACAACAGAAAAAGCATCGACAAGAGGTGAAGGCCAAGCGCACGCCGCAGACGAAACGCCAAACGTCGCCATCTCCAAGATCCGGCTTGGAACAGCAGCCTTCGTTGACGAGCCTCAATTCCTACTCCGGGATGAGAACCAAAGGCAGCTTCGCCGAAGAGGGCGATGACATTATTGACGACGGCCACGATGACGATGAACGCATCGATAACACGTACGATCGATTCGCCAGCACCACCAGCAGCCGCAGGCGCGCACGCATGCTGGCAAATCCAAGCAACAACAGCTCAGCCACCGACAGCGCCCGGCACAAGTCCCTGATTGCATCCTCGCAGCACACGGCGCGATCGGGCATTTCCAAAAGCTCCAAACCGCAACGCTCCGTGGCATCGTCCGCTCTCAACTCCTCGCTGCACACGGCCCTGGATTCGGCCAATGGTCAATACCACGACCCATGCGCATCGCCACCACAGCTGCCGCAACTACGGCAGCCACCCAAGCGCCGCTGGAGGATCAAGCGCGTTTGGAACGTGGAAGAGCTGGACGATCTGGAGGAGGAATACACCGCCGAAAATCCAGAGGAGCTCTACACCAACCTCCGCAATCTGTTCGGTATTCCAGGATTCCCAGGCGCCGAAGATGGTGATGCGAACTGCGATGATTTCCATCACGCGGATGGTGCTGACCACGGCGGCATGCCAGAATTGGACAACGACGATGATTCCATGTCGACCATAAAGCCATGGAAGGTACTGAAGCTGCTGGACATCAACGGCGAATTGATCGACAACCCCAACGAGAAGGAGCGCAAGATGGACGAGAAGGAGCTGATCCATCACCTCAGCCGAATGGCGGTGGAAGACCTCCTGTACGTGGATGCGATCAACGACGAGCAAATCAAGCTCGCTCTGTCGGCCGCCCTGTCAGCCGAGATGGGACAGGGTCACCACGGCAGTGCTGGCGGTGCCATCGATGCTGCTGCTAAGGACGGCCGTGCTCAACGAAATGTCAGCGACAACTTTGGCGGCAAAGGTGACAGAAGAAGGGGCAGAGACAAAAACGGACACAGTGGCGGTCCAGGTAGATCTGGATCTGGCACCAACACGGGCACCCATCCTGCCGTCGGCGCAACTAGTAGTGGTGGTGTAAACATGGACAAGAATCAGGATGCCACCTCAAGCTATCGCGATCATGGAAATGGAGCAAATTCAACCGCACCGAACGCCATCTACGATAGCGGTGAGGACGCTGGTGACCATGCTCCTCGCCGAGGCGACAGTATTGAATCACAGGCCACTCCCGGTGGCAAAGCAGCACCAGCAACGTCTGTAGGAATAGGTGCAGCCGTAAAGTACGGTGGCCACGACCACGAGGTTCGATGCCAGTCACGAAGCCCCACAGATGTATCGTCCCAGCCTCGAATTCACCGCCACACCAGCGCTCCAAATACGAGCACCTACACGAAGTACAGAAATCACGACAGATCTGTCGTTTCGGATGCGGACGATTGCTCCTGCGAGACAGACACGCCCGAAGACAAGCCAAAGTCGTTTTCCAGCGTCTCGCTCCAACTTAGCAACGCGGAAGACAGCGCTGGGCATGACGACATGCAAGGCAGCGGCATGATCGATGATGCAGACGGCGTCTTGAACCGATCGTGGAGAGTCCGGCAGATGATGACGATGTTCCAAGGGGAGAACAGCACAAGTCACAGCGGCCGAAGTCGAAACAGCAACGTGGTGGGTGCAGGCGGATCGCTCGCCCGTCCGTCCCAGCAGAAAGGGACGAATCAGCAGCAGATCGATGCCAATCCACCCAAAAGGCCTGGACAAACGCACAGCCACGGCTACAACCACAGCCAACCCCAGCCTCCGTCCAAGCCAAGTTATCGAAGATCAGGCATACCGGCCATCGGGATGGTTGGAGATGATTCTCGGTTCGGTTCGCCGATCGCCAACAAGCACAAGAAGCGCGCTTTCCGCCGCCCTGATAACTGGGTCTCGCCAGACGAAAGACCGATCATCGGGAAGCGCAGCTGGAAGTTCAAGAAAGAGCTGAGCAGCAAGGAAATCAGTGATGACGTTGACTTCGCCTACACCAAATCGTCGAGCAAAAAGGTCGCAGGTTCCGCACGAGCAGAGACCCGCACAAAGTCGAAGGCCCCCATCGGTGACCCGCTGGGAAGCCCGAACAAGCACAAGCAACGTGCTTTCCATCGACCTGACAACTGGGTGTCTCCCAATGGCAAGCCGAACATGTACAAGCGATCATGGGTCGCGAAAAAGATCATCAATGTGGATGGCGAAGATGAAGACAAAGACAACGATCGCAGCGCCGCCGCCGGTGCAGGTGCCAGGGAGAAGACGCGAAGCAAGACGTCGATCGAAATGGAGGTTGACAAGATGCACGACTCCAACATATCGCTCACGATGGACTCAATCCGCCGAACGGCAGAGAATGTCGACGCTGCGGGCGATCAAAACGGGAGTCGCCATTTCGACTCCCCTATCGCAAGCACTAAGCACAGCCGTGCAGATGACAAATCGCAGGCGCACACCAGCAAGTACGGCAAATCGCCTTTCCCGTCAACTCCGGTCGCGTCACCACAGCAGCATCTACGAAAGGCATCAAAGAACTCTGCGTTGACATCGTCGGTTCCTTACCTCTCGCCGTTGGACGGGTCCTCCGACAGCTTGATCCAGGCTTCCATGCCAAACATGGCCTCCAGTGGTGAGCTGCTCCAAGACTCCGTGGGAGACCTGTCTACGCAGACCAACTCCTCCAGCGCGGGTGGCAAGAAGAAGGGCAAGAAATCGAAGAAGATCTTCACGCCTTGCGTGAAGTACGGCAAGGAAGGCATGCCCATCCCGAAACCGAAGGTGGCCATCAAGATGTGGTGGGAGTAGATCAATGTTGCATACTGCCATCATGGCCCATGATATGGTACATACGAGTACGCATACGAGTGCAGCGGCGCCTCCCTGATCAGGCGAAAATCATCTGGACATCAACTCGATCCGAAACCGTAACCAAGTCCCACCGAAATTCAACCGAGTGGCATTACTTCAATCAATAGAACACGATACTACCAACACTGCTTGAAAGCAACGGGTGGACCATTGCGCTGGGCATGCATGAGCCCGGCCGCTCCACCTATCTATACCATACCAGCACATATCTACCAATATGCATGGCGTGCTTCGGACTACTCCAGAGCACAATACATACGCGTAAATACCATAGCTCTCTCTCTCTCTCTCTCGGATATAATATGTATGGCAGTGCCATGCCTTTGGACAATCGACCATATATATGTATTCTGTGGCGCGGCACAGTATCCACGGAGAGTACGGTCCTATACCTACTGTACGAGCTGTTATATGTATGGGACATACAATAGATCGTACCACACACTGTTCGAAGCGCATTTCCCCGTGCGGACACGACGGAGGCATCCGCAGCACCGAAGGATGTTGGAGCTGGGTCACGACGAGGAGGGCATCGCCCCTGGCCAAGGCATCTCTCGTCCTCCAATGCCTTTGAAGAACCAACAAGGAAGGTCCGTGGAACACTTGTTCATCGCATCCGAGTCTTCTCTGACTTCTTCCTGTTCGACTCTGCCTGACTCCGTTTTGCTCTATTCCAATACTATCGTCGTTATGCTGGTGTGTGCACTCGTCGGCACCACATGTGTGACCGAGTTGCTGCCACGCCATCACGATGGTGCCGCGCCGCATGCGTGTTGCGCGCCACGGTCGCAGCCGCCAACACTGCTGACGATGTGTCGCATTCGCTTCAAGGAAGAAAGGCCGCTCGGGCAAAATGACAACGACCGACAGAAGCGGAACGGTTCTGGAAATGCGAGATTGTGTCCATTTCGCACAAACATCACAAGAGTCAACTCTGTCGGGCGCATCGCCGAAAGAGTCCGGATATTCCGCCAACATAATTGCTGGGTCATCCGTGGCAGTGGTTCCTTATGCCACGCCTTACATCACGCTTCGACATACGTCACCGACACTCACAACGTGTCGCACCCAGGCCCGAGTTCTTCCTCAAATATAGACTTCGGACTATTCTCTGCTCAAGATCATTCTGTGGAACAGTTCGCTGTCGTCCTATTCCTCCGCAGCTTGCTGTTGTGGCCACCACACAACGTAATTGCAACGCGCTGATTCACAAAGTCAACAACGAAGCAGCATCAACCACCCCAAAGGAACATCCTCAAGACTGTTCGTCGTCTCTGTCCCTCATCTCCTCACAAAATCAAGCCAGGAACATTCCTCAACCAGCAATCATCAATCCACTGATACTCGCAGCAACGACAACAACAAGTACACAGCCATCCGGTTCTCACAAATCGCACAACCCAATCCACACCAAGTACAAGCACAATCGCAATCACAACCATGAATATGCAAATGACAAACTCAATCCCAGCCCACCAACTCGCACTGGACGCTCCCGCATCATCGCTGATGCCGCGCACCGAGCCCCAGCAGCCACGTCCCAAGCGCAAGTACAAGAAGCGTGCCCCACCGAAGAACGCCTTCCCCAGACGTCTCTACCAGATGCTCATGGATGCGGAGAAGGAAGGCAACGAGCACATCGTCTCGTGGATCCAAAACGGCGCAGCCTTCCAGGTGCATGACCAGGACATGTTCGCCGCCATCATCCTGCCGCGGTACTTCCGACTCAGCAAGTACAGGAGCTTCCAGCGCCAGCTCAACAACTACAAGATCGAGCGATACACCAGCGGACCACTGCGCGGCGCCTACCACCACTTCATGCTGCAGAAGGGCAACGAGCAGCTCAGCTCCACGCTGATTCGCGAGATCGTCCCGGAGATCCACGCGGCACAGTGCGCCATGACGTTGAATGCCATGGGATACGCGCCATCATCAGCGACCGTCCTGCCAGCGCCAACCGCAATTGTTTCCGAATGCGGCATGGCCGAGCAGAGCAACGTACCGACTGTGTCCGACGATGACGACTCCTCGCGTTGCACCACGGATGAAGCAACAATCCAAACGCAGATGGCATTCGACGACGGCTGCGACTACTTCGCCAGCCGACGATTCTACCCCGTCGATGAGGCGGACTCCGGCTTGACGCGCAGCTCACGCAAGCGATCGCACAAATCGAAGATGCTGCCAACAAGCTTCCTGCATGCGTCTTCGGAGCTCAACTTTGACCTCTTGGACCAATCGACACACGATGATTTGGATGGAATTATCGAACTCCTTCTGGCATGATCCGGTCGCCACAGGAACCAAAATTCCACCAATTTAGCATCGTTGTCGAACCATAGATAGAGAGAAGAAGAAACAGTAACAGTAACAGTAGCTGTAATAGTCACAACAACAGTAACTCATTGCCATAGCCCACAGTACCATACAATAGATGCGGGTGCTCACTGAAACGAAAATCGGAATTCAGACTGAAGTTGGATGTCGGGCTCACAAGATGGATCGTTGTGATGTGTGGCTCAATCGATCCCGTGTTTGGAAGAAATTTGGTTCTTGGAGAATGATCGGCGAAGTGATGAAGCGGCATTGTTGTGGTATGGGCGATGATGATTGGTCGACGCAGAGTCTCCAACACGTCAGAAGTGCGAACCATCGGAGTTGCGGTAATTCAAGACTGTTTTTTTTCGTGTTTTGTGTTCGAACATTTCATTGAATTGGATTCGTGGAGCGTTATGATACGGTTAACTTGATGGGTTGTGGTGGGAGAACTTGGCGGAACAGAATTGTGTTCGTCATCGTGATGTGCGGAAAGAATTGGTTGGGGTGTGTGCGATCGTGGGTGGTCATTGCGGCCATGGTGGCCTGTTGGTGATGGGTGCAACCTACTACTACTTGTGCGAGAGCGGCAGAGGAGGAGGGGAGGATCGAAGTTGCGAGCATGAGTCATTGACTCCCTCTTGTTCTTGCGGGTGTGCCCACCACTCAATTGTATCTTGAGTATAATATTCATTACGTGTCGAGTACTCCAGCAGAATCAGTCCAAGACCATGGCGCAGAAGTGGCAGCCTGGGGCGGCAAGCAGCAACACCCAAGATGGTTCGTTTCTGTCTTTCTTGAAGGGTGGATTCTGCTCCCCCAAGCCTGTTCATGGCGATGGAGGCATCCTTGGACAGCACCAGCATCAACAGTCGGAGAAACAGTGGCAGCAACCCCACCCACCATCACAAGCGCAGGAAGGACGGCAAAGGCACAGCGACGACTTGACGGACCCGATGGATACTTCCGGAGTGGAAAAGGAGCTTGCGGGCGGGTTGAGTGCGATGTCCGTCATGGAGGGCGACAAATCCATCACCAGCGCACACGATGTCGCGGCGCCACACGACAAATCGAAGGAACAACAGCCCATGTTCCTCGAGCGATGCTTCGAGAATCTGGATATCGAATTGAGGAAGATCCCTGTGAAGAATCGCAAATGGTATGATCAGGCCGTCTTCCTGTCCCCGCAGCTGTACAACCATCACTATCAGCTCAAGCACAGTGCTCAGGATCAACAGCAGCAGCGACAACTATCTCAGCATCAAGGCAAACGTTTCGTGCTCAACTTTTTGCGGTCCACGAACTACGATGCCAAAAAGGCGACGAAGAAGCTGGTCGACTACTTCCAAGCCAAGGTCGATCTCTTCGGGGCGGGATCCATCGGGCGTCATATCACGTTGGCCAAAGACTTCACGGAGGACGAGAGACGTCACATGGAGAAGGGGGGTTGTCAGCCATTGCGCAGCAAAGATCGAAACGGGCGTGTCGTTTGGTTCATCACGCCGATGCTTGACGATTGGGCCAAGGCCAACATCATGGTGAGTGACTGGGTGCGTTTTGTTGTTGCAGAAGCGTCACTTGCCGAGAGGTCAATCTCCACCGAAAATGCCGGTACTACTTCATGCCGATCAACCACGTGGGCAGTTGCAATCGCGCACACCACGACCTGCTTTGCCTCGTTTTGCCCCCGGCGAGTCCCTTCTATTGAACATTCCTCCGACTCCAGCTCTCACCCATCCTACCCCAACGCCTGCACTACACTCTGCACACCATTCCAACACACGGATCAAAGTTCAAAACGCTCTTCTACGTCACGGAGATGCTGGTGGAAACAGCGGAAGATTTCTCGCTCAACGGTCTCGTCACCGTCTTTCACTTCATCGGTCCCGGCCGTCTGTACCCAACATCCTTCGCACAACAGATCATAAAGAACAGCGGCATCTTTCTCTTCCGTGCCATGCCATGCTGGGATGCCGCCAACCACGCATGCTTCACCCAACTCGAACTCAAACCGCTTCTCTATGTCATGCCCAAGCTTACCAGTACCTCTGGCGCGGACAGTTTTCAAACCCACTTTGGTAAGTGCACCTGTAATCAGTATGGCAAGTACGCTCAGGCTTCGAATGACGCGCAGAATGTCGATCATCGTCTTGTTTGTCTCCTCCTTCACGCCTGCGGTACGCAAGGCCATCCATGCATTCATTATCATACCAGCACCATACCACACGATCACATGATTCGATCGCTCTCCGCATCCAACCCATTGCATTCCACATTCAAATCAACTACTCTACTCTGATAATGCCACTCACTTCACCATGCACTTGCGCGCTCAAACGCAATTGCCAATGCAATGTAATGCAATCGCACACATGGATGTCATCGTGCAAAAATCACACTTCGTACTCTATGCCATACAGGATCGCACATGGAATGTCTCTACAAACTCAAACAGCTCGGCATCCCCGTCGAGGATTTTCCCGTTCAAGGCAGCGGACTCGAGGTGCAGAACGCGTACTGGAGTGGTCTCCTCAACGAACGGTTTCACTTGGAACAGAAACGCGAGAAAGAGTGGCTGGATGCTGCTTTGGCACAACAGGGGGATGGCGCGGATCCGTCCTCGATCATCGACACGCCGACACAGCAGGATGTCCTCCTCGGCCGTGGCAAGCCCTACCAGGACTATCCAGGCAATCTATTGCTCGCAGAATTGATCGATTCCTACACCGAACAGCATAAGTCGGCCCGCAGCAATGACGCGAAGCATGAAATCGCCGAGACCATCCTTCGTGTGTTTTGCGAGGACGGTGGTCGCTTCTTGAAACGCAGGAGGAACGGTCAGGTCGGTTGGCGCCGGGTCTCCGCGGCTGTGGCTCTGCAGAAGGTCAAACATGGGTTCCGCTCGAAGAGCAAACGCACTCGCCAGCAGTACGAGAGGCAGCACAAAGAACAGCGGTACCAGAAAGAGAGACGCAACACCCGTCACCCAACCAGTGACTACTATGACGATGACATGACGAGCACTGCAACTTCAAATACCTACAACGGCATTGGCAGCGTCGATTTAAATGGAAATGACAGCAACAAGAAGGGAAAGTACGGACTGGAAGCCTCAACAGCGCTGCAGGCACCCAATCTGATAGCCGCACTTTGCGTTGCACGAAATTCACCGCCAAGCTCCGTCATCGTGCCGTCGCAGGCTGAAATCGCTGACCCACGACAAACCAGAGAAGCAAACGGCAGGGATTCTACAACCATCAAATCGCAGCCACCATCCATGCCCGACACTGCTCCTCCTGATCAACCCCTGCTGCATGTTCCCGAAACGGAGAGTGCCTCGAATCCATTTTCTCTATCATCGTTGTTTCCCAGAGGCTTCTTCAAAAGCAGATCCAGGAGGCAGCGGGAACGGCGCCAGGAAGAGAGGAGGCAGCGACGCAGGAAGCAACATGCGAGTGAAGCAACCGACGAGAAGAAAGAAGCGCCTTCCATGAGTAGGCTGTTCCACTTTGGATCTCTCCACAATAGCCACACGCTGAGATGATTTGGTCTGACTGTGTGACGTTTGTTGAGGGAAAAAATGCAAATCGGTGACGTTCGCGAAAGGTTGCTTGGAATCGTGTCTTGCGCCTTCGTCGGTAAACTTGATGTCGCCATCACAGGTGATTACTCATCCGAGCTGCCCAGACCGACCAATGCCTGGCTTGGTATCGAATTGCTCTTGATTGGGGTGAAGGGTTGGCACGACACCGCCGGCAATGAAGTCCCGGAGCTGATTTCAACCGAAGCTCACGGTGCAGACAACAGAGGCAAATCTCTCATTTGCCAAGGGTCCAGCGGTCGAAATCGCCACTACCATACAGGGTCCTGCGCTTTTCGCCCCCAGCAGCGAAAGTCACCGGAGGAATCCGCGAGCAGTCACGGACTTCACTTGTTACGGTGACCATGAACACGCCGATTTTTATCAATAACACCAAAGTCGTCACAGAATCCACAAACGTCGCCACGATAGGTGATTATGATGCGAACTCCGAACAACACTTCCCATCGCATGCTGCGTCTTAGTTTGGGGAAGCAACTTCTCTGCCTTGGGACACCATCCTCGGAATCTCACAAAATCGATCGACCGTCAGATTTCAAACCATACCCATCATCGCCCATCATCGCCCAACTTCCAACAAAGACAACGACGACAACAACGACGATAACAACAACGATAGCAATGATTCTCAACAGCAAGGCAGCCTTCGTGACATTTCTTGTCTTTGCCAACTTGGCAACGATCCATGCCGTGCTTCGAGGCAACCGGAACCTCGTGGACCCAACGGAAGAACTCCACACCGTAGTGGAGAAGACCCGCCTCCTCAAGGACAGTGTCGAAGGCGCGAAGACCAACAAGGGCACCAAGAGAAACACCACGACACCAACAGCAAGCCCAACTGACGCAGAGCTGTTCGAACTCAGCTCATTGCCGACTGGGTCGCCATCTGCCAGTCCGACTACCACCAATCCAACAGGTCTCCCCACCTCGTCTCCGACAGATGAAGCCACTGGGTCGCCAACAGGCCCTCCAACTGAGATGCCCTCGATACCAACTGCCGCACCAACTCCAGAGGTCTCCATCGACTTCGATTCCACCATCGTAGTTGTTTGCCAGCCAGACGGCGCCACCACCATCCTCACACAACAAGAAGCCGGTGCCAAGACCATCGTCTGCAATGCCAACAAGCCTTCCTGCCGCAACGCCGTGACCGCGGTGAGAGAATCCAAGCAACTGCAGAATTTCTTTGGGTGCGCAGGAAACCTTGGCGAAGGAGCAGCACGCAAGCTATTCAACAAGTACGCATGCGATGATAGACTCGCTGAGCATTTGGCGCTGATTGTTACCACCAAAACAGTTCTTGTCACTGAACGTCCAGATGCAATGAAGGAGGCATGCGTAGCCATCGGAATGGCCCAGTCGCCACCTACCGCCAATCCATGCTGTCAAGGAGATTCGGGATGCACCTCAGTCACCGGTTCCGCCTCCAACTCTCCTCCCTTCATGACTGTTGCTATCACTGCATGCACCGGCGACAGCGCGTGCAAGGACATCGGACCCAATCCTCTCATTCTCGATTCCTCCTGCACTGGCGCGAGTGCATGCGAATCTATGAACCAGAATGTTGCCAATCCCTCTATCACAGGAATAACCTTCGTTAGTGAAGTGGCATGCACCAGTGCACGATCTTGTGAGGGAGTGGGACACCAATCCCTTGGTGATGTGATCATCCAGAACGGCTCGTGCATCGGATCAGACGCATGCAATGCAGCCGGGCGCCGCGCGAAACAACCAGCATCATCCTTTCGCTTCCGAAGTCACATCGAGATTGGCTCGAATGCTTGTGTTGGCAACAATGCCTGCAAGGACGCCCATTCGACTGTGAATCGTAGTGGTGGTGGAAAAAGAAGGGGTAGCTTGGCGATTGGTGACGGTGGCTGCGCTCGTCGTAACTCTTGCGAAGGGATCGGTTTCAGTGACCTGATGAGAACGGACATCGTTGTCCCTCCTGATGGATGCAACAATGTCAGTAGCTGCAGGGGATGCATGACGCAGTCCGAGTGCATGTTCGACGAGGTGTATCTTATCAGTGATGCCGACGGAGCCTGTCCAAAACGAGGCAGCAACCGCAACCCAACAGGAGAGAAGGTGGAGGAGTTCTGTGTTGGTACAGACACCTTGCCCACAGACTGTCCAACGTTTTCTCCAACTCCTTTCCCGACATCTCTTACATCCAGCCCAACCAGCACCCCAACAGTCAGGGCTGACCTCCCGAGTTCAGCACCATCTCGCTCTCAAGGTCCCTCAGACTCGCCGTCAGATTCGCCGTCTAGCCTACCGTCCAGTCCGCCGTCCAATTTCCCGTCTGGCTTGCCGTCCGATTCACCATCCGATCTACCATCTCACCAACCCTCAGCTACTCCGTCTGTATCTCCGTCAGATATCCCGAGTTCATCGCCATCCGTTCTTCCGTCTGGCATGCCGTCCAATGCACCGTCCGATCTACCGTCCAACCTTCCATCGACTCTTCCCTCTGACATGCCGTCAAGGTTTCCCTCACAAGCGCCTACAACATCGAATAGTCCAACCATCCCTCCAGCCTCCATGCAAATTGGATGTCTCGAGGGTCCAGGAGATACAACATCAATGTTCAATCTGATCACTGATGAAGTATTGTGCGACGGTGCAACAGGCACATGTGCGAACTTCGTCTCCATGGTTGATGCTCTTCCTGACAAGGGAAAAATGATCAAGAGCATCTTTGGGTGCAACGATGAAGACCCTCCACAGACCTTGTCGTTGGAGATGGCGCAGGAACGTTTTGACAAGATCAAGAACGATGCGAGCGTGACAGGAGCAATATTGGATGTAGTGAATGAGGGCAAGAAGCTCTTCACAGGTAACGCGACTTTGGTGACTGCAGCTTGTGGCACTGACTGCTGCAACGGAAACTCAGCTTGCGTTGCCGACTCTACTGGCAGTGTGATGACAGTGAGCACAGGGTCCTGCATTGGCAATATGGCTTGCAACGACGAACCTTCCGACACAATCATACTTGACAGTTGCAAGGGATTCCTTTCCTGTGCTGGAGTTGGCTTTTTCTCCCCAACGCAGCCACTTGCTGGTGTCGAAGTCGGATTCAGAGTGATCGGACCAAGAGCTTGCACTGCAACCCACAGTTGCCTCACCGTTGGACGTAATGTCTTTGGTAACGTACGAGTGGAAGAAGGAGCATGCAACGCAGAGAGCGGATGCAGCAGGGTTGGGGCTCGCAGCAACCAAGATGCTACTGTGTCACCGACAGTGGCAAGTATCTTCGTTGGAAAGAATGCATGCCAAGGGACGAACGCTTGCAACGTTGTGCATGGAGTAAGTGGCTTCGGTCCGAAAACTGCAGGAAGTTTGATCATTGAGGAGGATGCATGCAACGGGGAAAACGCATGCAATGCCCTTGCCTTCATCAACAGCGCAGTCAATGACATTACTATCAAACAAGGAATCTGCAAGGATGTGGCGGGCCTTGAATGCACTGGCTGTGCCAGGGGACAGTTGTGTGGCGGAGATCCGACAAAAACGTACGTAATCGATGACGAAGGCGAGGACTGTCCTGGACCATTTGCCGCATCTTGCGTCCAAAGCAACTCGACACCATAAAGCCTTCACGGAGTCTCTGTTGGGCCGCAAAGATCTAGAGCATTGGCACGCACGAGTAGTCGTAAGGTAGTCGTATGTCCAAACAATTTATTGTATCCCATTCCATTGCCACTGTGACCCACAGGGTGCCTCGAGCCGTCCGTAGAAGGTATGCCGAACATGCAACACGAGAAACGAACACAGATGCAGGGACAGCGCGTATCCCGCCAGCTCCAGTAGTTGTATGTCGTTGTCGCGATTCACATCTTCAATCTCGTACAATTGCAGAACACCGTTTCACTTGTGGGGAACTGCTCGCTGTCGAAAAGGTGCGGCCATCAAACTCGGTCTCCATGAAGGAACGCCACGAGTATGTACGTGTGCGTGTGGAAGGTGGCGCAGTGTATCCATCGCAAACAAGTCGGGCGGCGTGATAATAAAGCTATGGAGCAGCATGAAGAAACTGAACAGTTCCGCCATATGCGCCCCGGCAATGACGAAGCGCGGCACCACCAGGGAGACAAGCTGCATCGCAGCTCGGACGTTAGCAAGGCGAGGCATATGTTGAGGAAGTACCAGAAGGGATCGTTGAGCTTGAGCATCGTCATGACGATGGGAGAGACCAGGAATGGCAGCAGCCCGAAGCCTGGGGCCGAGGCAAGGCCTTGCGCTATCTACCAGGTGATGGGATGGTAGTAAGTGTTGAGGATCTGGTTGTCGACGATGCCGCGCACGATGGCGGTGAGGGGCAGAGCATGGAGTGCATGGCGACGCTCCCGAAGATGAAAAACGCGATGCAGTTGAGCAACACCGTGGCGTGTGTGAGGATGCTCTCACCACCGTGTGGAAAAATCATATCGTCTCGCGCCAATCTGCTGGTGATGTCTGAGACCGACAAGACCGAACTAGCGACACCGATGGTGGCATCATCTTGTACTCCGTGCTTTCGGACATCAAGAGCGGAGGACTCGTGCAACGTTCATAGAACGTAGAGGAGAGTGCCATGCTACCAGAGTACGGCACGGCGCTGTTGTCTTCAGCATGCCATGCCAAGTGAAATTCACCTTTCGCCGGCTCCCGCTGGAGCTGTTCTCTTCGCATGGCGTGTAGAAAGAATAGTAGATTCCCGCAGATCCACCCGCAGCCTTTGTTAGATGCCATCGGTGATTCGGTGCCTGGGGACTCGTTCCTTGGCAGATGGTGCTCTTCGTATGGCAGCGCAGTCTCCGCACCGTGCTCATGCCCATATCTGATTCTTGCAGGTGGCTCCACGTCCGTCTTCAATCGATCGTGTACGATGCCCATGAAAAGGGTGGATACGCATTGTCCGCCAGCGTTTCACGGTACGCAATGCATGCAGAAACGACGCGATGCTGCGACGATGGCCAGGTGGCGATCGATTCGTCTGGTGCTTGCACCACAGGTGCAACCTCCGTTCTCGCAAGGACCAAGTGCGTCAGCAATGCTGCAGCTGCAGCGACCTGGCGAGAATCCAAGATGTGAAGCAAGTCTCTGGAGGCACTTGCCTGCCTTTACTTCATGTCTACTTCGCGTCATGGTGCAACAGCAGCAGCATGTCAGCCAGCCAATGCAATGCCCTGCGCCGTCGCAAGGCAGTGCGATGCACGAGCGCAAATCGTTCTTGACGCACCGTCGACGTGTTCCTGCATTTCGGTGACATTGAAACGCGTGTTGGACTGCCTCATGCGTGGGCGGAAGGCCGTACGGCGTGTCTGCTCCCGCACCGTCCGAAGATGATGGGCATGATGATGGTGAAGGAGACAGTCGCGTTGGTACCGCCCACGTCGTTTGTGGAAAAAAAGGAGTCGGAAGTAGCATGGCATTGCATCGCATCCAACCAAGTTTCTCCAAGCCGGAGGCAAGTAATGTGTCGTCGAGGATCGCTTGGTGCGCTCGTTCCATTGTCGTCCAGAAATGTTCCTTGATGGCAGCACATGGATCAATCCTATCACGCGAAGGATGCAACCACGTCGCGTGCCATGGTCCACAGAACAAACTGAGAAGGAATGCGAACAAAACCAATGCCGCCACTTCGCTGTGGTGATTCGTGTTTGAATGATTCGTGCTTGATCATGTGAAACAGAACAAACTTGTATGTGTTGTGTCTTGGATGAGATGGCGTTCATTAAGTATGACGTCACGAGGCACATGAATTAGTTAAATGTAGCGCGGAACACGACATGTCTTTGAACCATCACCGTCAATTGGCGCCAAAACCGCGAGTGAGCTTCCGCCAATCCACAAGATAGAGTTTCTCCATTTTGATGATGTTGATCTTGTCGATTTGTGTCGTTGCGTTCCCGCTCGCAGTTGATGTTCTTTTTGTTCCCACCAACCATGGCCGCCGGCGCACACTCCATCATCCGCATGTTTCGCCATCACACGTCGATGTGGTGCACTGCGTTGCGCGCGCAACAAGACACAAACACGGCGAACATCCCCTCCTGACAAGGCATCATCGTGAAGCACGAGTCATAATAGATCGCCAGAGAGCAACTCCAACCAAAGGAATCGGAAGCCACCAACGACTGTCACTGCAGAACGGTACCGAGCAGTACCGAGCAGTCGGAGGGGACTGTGCTGAAGTGGGTCGAAGTGGGTCGAAGTGTGTTGAAGCGTGCTGCATGTTGCGCGTTGACGAGCAGCGCAACTGCCATAGTCGTGCCCTGACATCTGCAGCAACCTCCCACAAACAGCTGCGGTGCAGCGTCAGCAACAGCAACACTCGCATTGCCAGCATCGCAAGCGCTGCCGTCCGTTGAGAGACACCACCACGCAAGGTGCCAACTTCCCCGCTTTGCTCCGATGCAACACGAAGCACCAAACGAAAGCAGCACGATGGACTCGTCCTTCGAAAAACTGTGGAAGTCGGCACCGACGTCGTCATCCACGGCCTCGCCTCCCTCGCCACCGTCCAAGCGATCGGACACGGACGTGACGAGCCGCGTGACGGACGAGTTCGAGATCTCCATGCCGCAGGAAGTCTTCGCGGATGATGATCACGGCGACGACCGATCGCACTACACCAAGGCGGGGTCCATCCAGGCAGTGCGCACGGACGACAACGAATCCATCGAGTTGGACATGGAGTCGCACGTGACGCCTGCGGACCTCGATCAGCCGGAGAGCGCGCCGCAGAAGCTCACTGCCAGCCAGCACAGCGGATCGGCCAAGCGGTCGTCGCGCGGCATAGCGCGGTTGGAGCCTGTTCCGGAGCCCGATGTTGCTTGTTACGATGCGATCAATGCTGGTCTCAACCAGGCGCAGCAATGCAACGAGCGTCCTTCCACGCCAACGCGGCCGGCGCCATTCAACTTCACGTACGAGACCACCACGCGGTCCAAGAAGCCCGTGCCTCCCTTCGTCTTCGTTCATGAAGATGGACAGGCCAAGGTGTCCATGACACCGACTGGTCACGCTCTGCGTCCATCTCCAAATCAGCAGCAACAGAACGTACCGCCACCCAAACGGCGATGCACATTCACGAGATTGTTCGTCGCGGTCATCGTTGTCGTCTTGATCTTGTCGGCTATTTCAATCACCTTGGGTGTGCTGCAGAAGCAGCAGTCGTCGTCATCGTCGGATGCGCGCGTGACGCAAGATGTGACGAGCCCTCCGGTCGCTGCCATCACGTTGTCGCCAACGCCGACGCCACAGCAAACGCTGTCACCTGTGCTGGAGGCGCCGACGGCGGATACTGCGACACCTGTCATGACGCTGCCGCCGGATCCCGGCATCTCGCCGCGCGACGATACGGAAGAGCCAACGGTAGCGCCATATGATACGAGACCGCCGCGAACGCGTCACCCAACGCAAGCGCCGACGCAACAGGCTCCCACCACGTTGAGTCCGACGCGATTGGATATTTCGCCGCGAGATGATACGGAAGCTCCCACGGAATCACCGATCGGTGCTGCTCCCACCAGACCACCCAGGGCCACGCTGCGACCGACCATATCCACGCACGAGCCGACCGTGCAACCGACCTTGGCACCGACTGCATCATTCTCACCCACCGCAACGCCAACGACTGTCCCAATCCGGATACTTCTGCAGGAGATCATCTTCGAAGCCGCGCCCGCTTCGTACAGCAATTTGTTGACGCAAGGAACTTCGCAGAATCGCGCCCTCAACTGGTTGGCATCCGAAGACGACGTGCTGACTTTGATCGACGGCCCACCCGAAAAGGTCGTCCAGAGATGGGCGCTCGCGACTGTCTTTTACGCAACCAACGGGCAGGACTGGTACCAGCTAGCTGGTTGGCTCACCTCGTCCGATGAATGCGACTGGTTCTTTCGAACAGACCGAGGCAATACCTGCAACAATGACGGGTACATCGAAATCCTTGATCTGGAAGACAACAACCTCTCGGGGTCGATTCCGGATGAAATCGGCTTGTTTGGATCTGCCATCCGTAAGTTCTCATGTGCTTCTGTGCGCACTGCCCACCAGCAGCATGCCGTATCCGGAAAGATGAACTTGTCAGCGAAAGCAATAGGCAACGCGCTCACTCACTCATGCACTCACATATGCACTCATGCGCTTACTTTCCCTCTACCTTCTCGGTTTCATCTCACAGGCATCTTGTCCTTCATCGACAACACGATCGCGGGAGCCATCCCGTCCGCAATCGGTCGCTTGGTATCGTTAGGTGAGTCCGCGAAAGCTACATTAGCGTGAGAAAATTTGATTCCGAGTCGTTGATGCACGCGTGGAACTTGCGTGAACTCGGCGTTCGCACTGCAGCGTATCCGATACATGAATGACTCCTCACATGTGTATGCACCTCTACTCTCGATAATGTTACTCTATTTGTATCGTTCTTGACACAGAGCGATTGGAGCTAACACGAAACGAATTGGATGGCCCCATCCCAACGGAGGTTGGCGAGCTTCGGCAACTGAGTAAGTTCACAAACAGCGACCGAATCAGGGATTTCTGCACTTGTCCTTACATTCCATTGTGCTGGTGTTGCTGCCGTGTGAGTGCACAGCCTTCGTAGAACATTCACTTGGCAGGACGATGACTCACCCATTAGCGCACACTGTTTGATTCGCCTACGGTTACATATGCTTTCACCAACAGCCTTATTCGGAGTGGGACGCAATCAGCTCATCGGGCCGATCCCATCGGAAATAGCAAACATGGTCGATCTCACTGCGTTGGGCCTTGAGCGAAACAGGCTCACCGGATATCTCCCGCCGGAGCTTGGAAATATGTCAGCTCTGAGATATCTTGCTGTTGATTACAACGACTTGAGGGGTGAAGCACCATCGAGCCTGGGGCAGCTTGTGAATTTGAGAAACCTCAAGCTTAATCAGAATGCTTTCACGGGCACGATCGGTCCGCAGATCTGCTCATTGGCAACGTCACGCAACACGCTGATTTCTGTGGATTGCGCGGAGGTCAGTTGCACATGCTGCGTCGGATGCTGCACCGGTACCAGCTGTCCATTGGATTGGGGCGATCGCAATCTGAGAGGGAAACTGAACTGAGAAAGCCTGGTTTTCTTGGCTTCCCCGCCTCGGATCGAATAGGAGAGCCAGATACTCTTTCTCATTCCATAGCGCTCCCATGAGGGTGAATGTAGCTCGAATATGTCGCAGAGCACAAGCAAAGATATTGTAGGAGTCAAATCAATGGTAAACCGATCCTCAACAAGTGCTTGTCGCCAGAAAAATTACTGATTGATTGGTTCTTCGCCGCCCCCATCTCACCACACGGACACCACCAAGTCCTCCTTCGATGCTCCGCTGTACAATGGACAATCTGCAGAGAGAGAGAGAGAGAGACCGAGAGATTTATCGTCGTCTGTCATCAGTCTTGCAGATCTTTGGAGTGTATTCGTAGGCGATACGTCGCTGCCTCCCACTTCCTGACACGCTTTGTTCAGACTCGGAACGGAAAGGGTCTCATCCATGGTCGTATGCGTACATTAAAATATAATTGTGCAGAGAGGCACTTATGGACGTATCCATCCTTGAACACGCGGAGTTCCGGTGGTATGGCCACGAACACCTGTCTCTCATGATGACCGCACATGTGGTTGGATGCTCCACACACAAGGTACGAACAACAACAGATCATATTACGGGACGTACAACACATCCTCATCCACTTCCCACACTCCTCGCACACTCCCGCCATCCATCCTCCATCATCTATCCTCCATCCTCAATCTCCCATTCTTCGACGACGTATCCGTATCCGCATCCAGCCCTGTGCCTTCCATCCTGGTATTCTTGTGGTACCACACCAGTACAGGACGTCTGCACAATCTCATCATGACACTGAGACGCAACCATCTGCTGTCTCCCCTCTCCATCATCCAGCTCGCACATGCCCTGCTGCTCATCGCCACGGATCTGTCGACTTCGATACAACCATTATCCATACCACTATCGTTGCCATCGTCATCAGCGCCATCGATAGGTGCATCGATAGGTGCATCGATAGGTGCATCGATAGGTGCATCGATAGGTGCATCGATAGGTGCATCGATAGGTGCATCGATAGGTGCATCGATAGGTCCATTGTTGGTGCAGGCAACAGAATCGGGAGGATTGACAGCACGCAAACACAGGAGGAGGCGGAGATTCAGGCAGACAAGCAAACACACAAGTACGAGTACGAGTACAAGTACAAGTACAAGTACACACAAAGAATGGAAGCAAAGAGATGGACATGATGGTGATGATGATGATGCACCACCTGCACAGCCATACGAAGTCATTGATGATGATGATGATGAGACGGATGAAGATGATGATCATGCTCTCGATTATATGAGCAACATGGACACACCCACCAAGCCAACCACCACATTCAAAAGAACATCACGGAACAGCTTCAAGGAACAGTGTCGTCTCTTCGTCGCGCCATCGACCATCCCCAACGCCGGACTTGGGATCTTCACAGGCATCGAGCTCGAACAGGATGACACCATCGGATACGCTGACATGGTCATCCCCGTGCCAAAGATCGCATCCTCCATTCGCAATCCCATCGAGGACTACGCCTGGCATGGGCGCATCTACAGGGGGAGCATGGATGCCTTCGCACCGGGCTTTCTGTCCCTCATGAACAGCCACCTGCCCTTGCTCAACATCGGGCAGATAGAACCGGCCGCCAACGTCTTTCCGCAAGAGATGGATGCCACCAAGTACCACTATCTACAGTCGATGGCTGAGGAGCATGTGCCACCCGGTGGAGAGCTGTTCACATTCTACGGCGATCATTGGTTCGAGGGACGGGATCGATACAAGGGACGTCCCATGCGGTCCGATTTCAAGCAGGCGGAGGAGCTCACGAAGCGATTCCACTCGCTCGCACCTACCAACGCAACGCACGCCAGAGATCTGTGGAAGATCATCCGTCGCTTCCCGTTCCGATCCCACACCCTCCAGGCCTTCCCCCACAAGTACGAATACGTGCATGATGTCGTCACGAACGGCGTCCGATCGCTGCATCAGCCCTACGCGGTCCGAAGTGTCGAAGAGCTGATGTATGGTGACAACTCGCGTTGCTTGGACATGATCCGTCAGGGACCATCGAAGGTCCACAACCTCGGTGCGTTGGCCAACATGGCCATCAGCAGAGGCACCGTCATCACCGGTTCCCCGCTCATCGTCACCACCAAGGAGCGGATGGACAGCTACGGGCAAGTGTGGGATTCGTTCGTGAAGGACTACAGACCATCCAAGTCGACCCGTCACGAATACTCCCTCCTCATGAACTACTGCTTCGGACATGTGTCGAGCACCATCCTCCTGTGTCCGTACGGCATCGCCGTATCCTACATCAACCACAGCCGCAGACGACCGAACGTGGCCATACGCTGGACTCCCAACCACGAGCTCTCCCAGCTGGACTGGTCCTTCACACAGAGTCCACTGCGGCTGGCAGATCATCGGAATATCACCCTGTCGATGGACTACGTCGCAATCCGCGACATCAAGAAGGATGAAGAAGTCGTCATCGACTACGGCAAGGCGTGGGATCAGGCGTACAAAGGACACTCCAGGCAGCAGCTGCAGCCGTTGGCTGTGTCAGTCGAGAAGTACAACCACCAGCCCGTCCTCCTCACCGAAGCAGAACAGCAGACTCTGCCATATCCCATCAACCTGGGCCTGCAATGTCACAGCAACATCCTGGACAGCCCGATGCAGTTCGTCAACAAGGATCTGTGGAAGAAGTCGTCGATTGGGTACGACTGTCAGATCCTGGAGCGCTATCAGCATCCGGAGCACCCCCAAGTGACCGTGTATGCCGTGCGCATGATGGTGAAGGATACGTTCCGATCGTTGGGTGGGGTCCCTCGCGACTACGTCCGGTTCGTCGAAAAGGAGGTTGGGGAGGTGCCATTTCGATTTCCGATGCAGTTGCCGGACAAGATGGTGCCGAACGCTTGGCGGGATGCCAAGTAGGAGCATATTGTGGCAGTTTGTACGCATTGTGGGCAATGAGCAAAAGATGGAAGAAGGTATGGGCGCAGGTGCAGATGCAGATGCACATGTAGGTACTCTCCGAGAATTGCCTGCCAGTTCTTCATACTAGTTGTGGTACTCTGGTGCCTTCAAGAGCCAGACCAAAAAATTGGCGATTTTTGGCTACAGTTGGCTACAGATTTTGGATCAGTTTTTCCCAAACTCCGCCTTCGTTTTAGAGACACTCAATCCAACATCTCTTCATATCTACGAAAACTCAAGAGCCAGGGCTATCCAGGCAAGTGATAACATTATAATGTTGTTACTACCATCTCGTCGATCTTTTTGTGTTTGTTGACCCCCTTGGTGTGGTTCTGCCGTCGAACGACGGACAGACCGGTTGTTTTTTGGATATCGTTGGCTACAGTTGGCTACACGTAGAATTCTACAGGAGTTCGGTAGGATCTTGCTTCTTGTTTCGAGAAATTCGACCCTCCATCTTTGAAGTCTCCGCGCTGAGCATTCGTTGGCCCATTCGCAACAATGCGTATCATTTTAGAATCCCCTCTCCGAGGCGGTCACAACCATATGATCTATACATTGTTGGATTGCCATGGTGTGTTGGTATGCTTGCGTTTAGTGTTCCCATGGAGGTCGGAACGATATTTGACCACTCGGATCCCCGATTTCGGTGGCTGTGCAGGTTTTCACGTGACCGGAGGTATTGGGGGTGAAACCTGTCTGTTCTGAAAATTATAACTGTGCGGAACGGTCATTTGCTCAACGTGGATCCTACACGTGGTTTGTGCGGTATCGTCTGTCCATCGACACCCATCGTTCGGATTCGGCCAGATTCGGGAATTGGCACTAAATCTGCACAGTGGCAAGTTTGGCGAATTCTGGTCCCAATGCTTGCGTCATCATGACGTCAGAGATGGTTGGAACACTGCTTTGGACCAATCAGAACAAGACAACATGCCAACCAGAAGCCAAAAAACGTCCGTGAATGATGGGGGTGCTTGGCGGATCACATCAGTGCTCACCGAGCAAGAGAGCAACAGCCACCAAACTTTAGGATTGTATATATAAACGCCATTTAATGATATAGAATCAAGATGAGTACAGGAACACTCACAGGAGCTGAGTGCGGAGAGTTGGACTACGGTTGACACCGTATCATTAAATGGCGTTTATATATACTATCCTAAAGTTTGGATGCTGTGGCTCTGTTTCTCGGCGACTAATGATGCGATACGTCAAGCACCCTTGTCATTCACGAATGCGTTTGACCATTCGAGACGTGTTTGGGAACCGCAGACACGTTTGGAGTCGTCAAAAACATCAGGCATTTGGCACCAAGACAGCATCCTTGACTCGATTAGTGACTGAGTTAGTGTAGAACACACAGGTGAAGCTAGTTTACATCGTCATCACAGAGTGCTCTGCTTTGACAACAACAAAAATAGTAACATGGTGGCAGAGTACGAGCTAGAGCATGATAGTATGCGTTTCAATGTATGTGATAATTAGACGACTTCACAGGCAGATGGGGATGGCCCAGGGCAGTCTGTGGCTGCGTCGTCGATTACGTACGTTTCTGTATCTGACGCACACAGTGATCCACTGGCGCATACGGTGCAGGCGTCTGCCGTGCAGACTCCTGCTCTAATGATGATGTCATTGGTTGCACTGTTGCTGTTGCCAAGGCTACTGCACGCATTCGCGCCCGAACAGGCACCGGTTTCGATGATCACACTTCCTGCGAATTTGCCTGAGGTACCAGCATGCAATTCTCGACAAGCGTTAGTCGATTTGCACGCATTCTTTCCGATGAAAATATTTGCCACGACTGGTGTCATAGTTGTAGACCCTTGGTTGACGCGCTGCGCAGCGCCACTGCATCCACCATTTGTATCGCATGCTCCTTCTTCCACTCGTATATCGCCAAAGATATTCATTCCAATACCGTTGCAGCTCCGGTCCACAACACAAGCTCTTGGTCCGATCACCCGGAATCCGACTTTGGCATCAGCAGCTGGCTGATCTTCGAAGAAGTTGCCCAACCGAAAGCAAGAAGTGCCTCCAGTTGAGATTCAATGAGGGACAGACTAGTACCGAACACGGTATCAACCCGATGGGAGAAATTCCTGTTTTGGCGCGAAATCTTCCGACTTGATTGACCACCAAACCTTTTTCTCCTCCTTTCTCTCCTCCATTCACGAATCCATCATGACTCAAACCTGACCGACCTGACTCACACCCCACCTGGGAACTATATGCTCTTCAGATCCTCCTTACTAAAACTTATCTCGATTCCTTCATTGCTGATGACCACCACACTACCACCGTGGTCTCAGCATGCGTATCCAACTTGCTTCAACTCAAGCAATGGAATCCGAGTGTCAGCTTCAGCCACAGCCACTGCTTCATGACCGTCACCACTGATTGTCATGACCTACACTGCAGTGTAACTACATGTGCGGAGAGCAAGGTACTGTATTGACTGTCTACTCTGTTGCACTGAATCAAGTGCATCAGTGCAGGGTCTCGCCAAGTTGTGTGGCATCGTTTCTTCACCCTACTAACACCAATAAGCTAACTCATAATAACGGACAAGGATTAGCTACAAAGCACTCTACTTCTCATCGTTACAAGTTATAACTATTCAAACAGCACACCTCTCTTGAACTGCATCACACGGCTATCCCGAAGCCGGCAGATTCACGAGGCATTCTCCACCGATTCGCGACGCCTACGCACGAATCCTAACTGGTAGCTGCGAGTGGTTGCCAAATACTCTCTTATCAACTCCACCGAGCATCTTCCTCTGCCAACCGATCGCAAGAGTCTCTCTGAGACGAAGCCAAAAGGCACAGCTCGAAGACCGAGCTTCCAACAAGGACCACGTCCTCACCGCATGCATCTGATCTGAAATCAGATCCCCACCGCTCGAAAACCGAGCCACTCAAGAGGACAAAAGTCCCAGCTGAAGGTAAGCGACCCAAGGTCGAACTTCAGTAGCCTCTGCCAAAGCAAGCAATAACCGCACTCGCCGACCGAGTGCGAGCCCCTCCAAGCCTGCATCGAACTTCAGTGCACACCTTCCCAACGAAGTGAAGTCGAGCAAGAGCAAGAGAAGGCAAACAGATCGATCCCCTCGAAGTCCGAAGACTATTCGAGAAGTCCCCGTCATCCATCATGGCGGAAGAGACAACTCCTGCCACGCTGGAAGAGCTGCAAGCGCAGCTCGAAGCGATCACGGTCGAGAACGCTCGCCTCACACAGGCGACGTTGGCGGCCGAAGCCGCTGCAGAAGCAGCAAACGCGGCCATAGCCACTGCCCAAGCAGCGGCGACAGCCACCACGACCCCAAGCCGTCCCGGTCTCGAGCGCAGCCGCTCCGCTGGCGACACAAGACCTCGAACGGAACAGTCCTTCCTCGGCGACAGCATCTTCGACATGGAAACCCCCATGCCCAAGAAGAGCAGAAAGTCAGAAGAGGACAGCGAAGACGACGACCACGACCTCTCTGGGAAACCAACCGTTCCCATCATGGGAGGTATCCTCAAGCAAGGACGCAACTGGGTGCCCTGGACCGCAGGCGCGCCGAACGGGCATTGGACGGGCCTCCAAGACGAGTCACACACCAGGTGGACCAACTCTCAACAACAGAGAATCCTCCATAACGGTGCTGACTCAACCAACCAGTCCAAGCGAGAGCAAGGACTCACCGACAAGTTCAAGAAAGGAGGGAACATCCAGCAGTTCATTCGCCTGGTGCGAAACCACATGGCAAGAACCGGACTCCTCACCATGGCGTACATCGCTGACGCCAACGCAGAGTCAGGAATGACTTGCGTCTTGGACTCACCAGCCGCCTTCACTCTTGAAGATGCCACCAAGCACTTCGACGAGTTCCATCTGAAGTGGGATCACTACGACGTCCAGAACAACGAGACAGCCTCAGCGTTCTTCCGTGACAGTCTTGATCCAGCCCTCGAAGACCAACTCATGAACCGAATCGAGCCGAAGTTCCACGATAACTTCATCACTCTCTTCGTTGAGTTCATGAACAGCAACTCGGCCAACTCCTTGGATGAACAAGACGCCCTCGCAGCCAAGATCCGCGAAGTCAACTGCAGACGTTTTCCAAACGAGAACGTTGGTCTCATGGCAGTCCACCTCCGTGCTCTTTGCAAGCGCCTCGACGACGCCGGTCGCTTCGACCTTCGTCTCCTCCGAACGATCCTCGACGCCTTCCTGCAGGCTGGAGGACAGATCCGGTCTGGTGAACAGTACCGACGTCCTCTCTATGTGATGAAGGATAACCTTGAGGAAATCCTCATGCGTCTCCCCGTCTTCACGTACGAGTACGCTCGCCCCCAGCTTGCCGCAAAAGATCTCACATGGATGGCAATCTGCAACAAGGCCGAGGCGTCGTACGAAAACGAAGTGCGCGGAAATCGCTGGCATGCCATCAGGCGTACCAGAGACAGCAACGTGCCCAGGTACTCGTACGCCAACAACGCCGTCCAGAATCCAAGCGCCAACGTTCTCGAGCAACACAAGGGTTTCTCCAAGAACGACGGAAGGAGAAACAACTTCAAGAAGCCCAAGGAACGCGACGCCAAACGCAACGCCAGCCAGGGCTGGTCGTCCAAAGCTCCCAAGCCCGGTGAACCACAGCGCAAGCTTGTCAACGACAAGACTTTCATGTGGTGCGCCAAGTGCCGCCGCTGGCGTCTCTCGCACAACACTGAGAGTCATCAGGACAACTTCAAGTTCAAGGCGAAGGCAAAGGGCAAGCAAGCTCCCAAACAGGACAACCTCTCCATTGACATGGCTGCGTGGACATGCTTCACAGCCGCCTCCAGTCAAGACGAAGACACCTGGTGGTCTCTCGTCTGGAACCTCTTCACCTCCTTCAACTACTTCGGTAGCATCGTTGGAATGGTTCTCCTCTTCGCCTCACTCCAAGTCATCACTATCGGAGTAGAGTATGGGTGGTACATCGCGGCAGCAAATGCCTGGATGCTAATTGCCGTAACTCTACTACTCCTCCACACGAACGTACCACGAAGACCTGACTCAATCAACTCTGCTGATCTAGTCTACAACAAGGCACGAGTCAAAGAACGGTACAAGCAAGTGCATAAACGTCCAACACACTTCAATGGAGCCGTGAAACGCAGTCTCTACGATCTCGTAATGGAAAGTCTCGACCCAGATGGACCCAAACCCGTGAACGTGTCGAAAGGAAACTCCCCACGAACAAAACGTGTGTGGCGTCCCCAGGCTCGGACCAAAACTCGCAATCACAGATCAAAACGTCGTCACTGGAACCAATCGAAAAATTCCACTTATGGTAAAAACCAAACACCCACGACAGCAAAATTGCCCCGCCAAGAAGGTCGCACCTCATCCATCTCACGAAATCTCTGGAGCCTGTACCCAACTCGCGGAATTGACTTGATGTATGATCGAAGTCAAAAGCAACAATGTGACAATGACATGCCCGCACTACTCACTCTGCAAGGTCTAGCCTCCTTCTTCTCCAATCGCAATGCTTTCGCATCTCCAGCTAAAGCTGAGAGTTATCTCTCACCCGATGCTCCATTCGAACTCGTTTGGGACAGCGGAGCATCAATTTCTGTGACAAATGACCTCAACGATTTCTGTTCTACTCCAAGTCCTCCACCAAGACCGACCTTTCTCAACGGATTCCTCAAGAAAATCCAAGTGAATGCGTTGGGAACCGTCGAATGGTATGTCCTTGATGTAACTGGAAGCCCTCGCAAATTGCGACTGCCTGCTTTCCATGTTCCCGAATCAAAGGTCAAGCTAATCAGCACTTCCAGTCTCCTTGAAGAGTATCAGGGCGAAACGATCGTTTTCAACAAATCCTCCTGCAAACTCAGCGGAATCCTGGGAAACGACGATCGCAACGCAATCGTAGCGAATTACAAGAAGTCCACAAGGCTACCAACATCAGTCGGCTACAGTGCCGACAACATCCATGACGTGCCAGCTGCACTAACTTCCATCGTCTCCACCGTGTCGGACCACAACGTGAACCTCACCCAACCGCAAAAGGAACTTCTTCGGTGGCACTATCGTCTCGGACATTTATCCTTCAGTCGAGTGAAGTTCCTGCTGCGTTCGGGTACTCTCACCGGGTCAGAATCGTCTAGAAAGATGCACACAGCTGCGGCAAGGGTCACAAGCCTCCCGCTTTGCGCTGCATGCCAATTCGGAAAGCTGCACCGTCGCCCTTCCCCAGGAATAACTCAACATGTCGTCCGTGACAAACAAGGAGTTTTGCGCACCGATCACTTGTTCCCTGGACAACAAGTATCAGTGGACCACTTCGTCGGTCGAACGCCAGGACGCCTCTTCTCAGGACGAGGCAAAGGCGATCCAAACGAAATGTACAAAGGCGGAGCCATCTTTGTCGATCACGCATCAGGATACATTCACGTGGAACCTGTGGCAGCGCTAACCACGCACGCCACCCTCGAAGCCAAGGAACGGTTCGAACTGATGTGTCGTGATGTTGGAGTCCCCGTACGATCGTATCTATCAGACAACGCCACCACCTTCACCTCACCCGAATACTCCAAACACCTTGAAATCTTCCATCAAGTCCATCGATTCGCAGGTGTCGGCGCACATCACCACAACGGAATAGCCGAGCGAAGCATTCGAACAATTGTCTCAATGGCCCGAACCATGATGATGCATCAAAGCATCCACTGGCCAACGATGTTTGATGCTCAACTATGGCCAATGGCCGTCGTACACGCCGCGTACATCTACAATCGCGTGCCTAATCCCGCCACCGGTCTCACACCCTACGATGTTCTATCACGCATCCGTCTTCCCCTCAAGCAACTTCATAACCTGCACGTATGGGGCAGTCCAGTCTATGTCCTTAACAAAGCGCTGGCCGATGGACGCAAGATACCCCGATGGGAACCAAGAGGAGAGAGATACGTGAACATGGGTCTCTCTACGAAGCATGCTTCAACCGTACCTCTAGTCCTATCACCACGGACAGGTTCAATCACCCCTCAGTTCCACGTCGTGTTCGATGACTGGTTCGCAACGATTGCTACCGACTTGAAGCAACTTCCAAGCTATCAATCGGAAGAATGGACTCGCATGTTTGGTGACACCACCTTCCAATATCCATTCGATGACGACGATGTGGAATCAATGGAGCAGGACGACATCTTCGCATCAGACACGCGAGACCACAACCGGTTACAACGCAACGACGATAACACTCCACCACCGAGTTTTGATACGCGAAACCAACAAACCATCCGTGAAAGAACGCCACAGGTATTGGCGAAAGGGTCGCAACCAATGACACAACAGATCCCCGATCTCATGAGTGAAGCTCTCGCCCCTCCGATGCCAGTTTCAGAGGGAGCCAACAGGCAAATGTCCTCGACAGAGGGAGCTCCCGATGAGTCCCCGGTACCTGACTCTACTATAGAGTCACCGGATCAGCGAACACTTCAACCGCAATTGAGCTCACCTCTCCGAGAATCACCAACATTGGAATTAGCAACTCCATTACCACTTCCAGCTCCGACGCCAATTCAGACGAGCTCCACGCCACCCATGATACCTAAGTCTGAGCCAACGCCAGAAAGACCTCAAAGCACGAGAATTCGCAAACAACCAAAGCGATTCACGTACGCACGTATGGGAGGCAAAGCAGCCTGGCTGGACGACGAAGACACCGATGATTACTACTTCTGCCCTGCAGTAGCTACCTTGGAAGAGATCGAACAGGCCGCAACACCCAGGGAACTGCACCCCGACTCATCATCGATCATCACATTCTCACAAGCTATCGTCGATTGCTTACATACAATCGAACCTCTCCAACGCAAAGGTAGCGACTCTCTCTCCATCGATCTACACCAATTCAAGGTGGACGCTCACTACTTGTTGCGCAGACTCCGAGGTCGATTCAACACCTTGAATCCACAGCCAACCAACGTCGTCCTCCCAACGTTCGCTCCAAAGGCGGCTGAAGTAGAAGAAGCAAGCATCAACATGGCTGACTGGTGGCAACCGGACCCCGACAACATGACCGAGGAAGGAGCGACTCCATTTCAGGAGACGTACAACAACTTTCACTCGGACATGGAGGACCATTTCGAGAAAGACCTCAACAGCGTCTTTCTCAACGAAGACCTCCTCCGACTGGCCACTGACCACGCCGTCGAGCAATTCGTGGAGAAGCTGAGCACCTTCATCAGTACTGGCACGATGGAACCCCACTTCGACGCTCTCGACTTCATGTCCAAGGCCAAATCAGGGCCATGGTACTACCAAGACCCCGAACATTTGATGAACCAAGGGTACCTTCCACCCAAATCTGCGTACAACGCAGAAGCGTTCGTCCAAAGGACTCGCTCCGTGTGGAATGCGATGATCGAAAATCATCATTACCGTCTCGCATTCGAGCTACTCCGTCGCCAAGTGACGACGATCCGACCAGGACCGTGGCCACTTCCAAGCGAATACGAGATTGAGCAATTCGTCCAAGGCATGATTGAGTCGAACACGGCGCCACTCACTTCGGCCCCAGCGACTCGCTCCGCCAACAAAGGATCCATGCTCGACATCGACTCGTCATCCACGCTCGACATCAACCCGTCGTTCATCCTCGACACAGCGAAGTGCATTCCACCAACTACATGGGCGAACATCGAACAGCATGCCTACTCTGTCGCAATCATCGAGCCACAGAAGGATGCAACAAACTACCCCACCTACGTCGATAATCGCATGATCAGCTACTTTGCCGCAGGTGGCGACTTGGAGATCGCCGAACGCACCTCGGTGTACAAGGCATCCAACACCGACCCGGATACTCTCTCCTTCGACGAAGCCATTCGCGACGACAACAAAGACGAGTGGATGCAAGCCGCCGAAAAGGAGATTCGAGATCTCACGGAAAAGGGCACGTGGGAGGAAGTGAAGAAGATCGACATCAAGAACGATCGCATCTTTCCAGGAACCTGGGTCTTTCGCCGCAAGCGCCTCCCCGACGGAACCATCAAGAAATACAAGGGACGCTGGTGTTGCCGTGGAGACCTCATGCAAGAGGACTCCTCCACCTACGCACCAGTCGTCGCATGGTCATCCGTCCGCATCTTCCTCAGCACTTCCATCGTCATGGGTTGGACAACAACGTCCATCGACTTCACGAACGCTTTCGTGCAAGCATCCATCCACAAGCCAGTCTACCTTCATCTCCCTCGTGGATTCAAATCAACGAAGGGTCCCGACACCTGCCTCAAGCTCCGCAAGAGCCTGTACGGCTTGACGATTGCTCCTCGCCTCTGGTATGAACACCTCATCCGAGCCCTCACTACGATCGGCTTCAAGGCCTGCGACCAAGAGCAGTGCTTGTTCATCAAGAAGGACATCATGATCGTCCTCTACGTTGACGATGCGGGCATCGCCTCCAAGACCAAGCAAGCCGCCGACGACTTCATCAAATCAATGCGCGACCTCGGCTTTGAGCTCACCCAAGAAGGAAGCTTCACCGAGTTCCTGGGAATCGAGCTCAGCCGTGATCCAAAAGCAGACACGGTCCATCTCCGCCAACCAGGACTAATCAAGAAGATCCTCGCCACTACGAAGATGACGAACTGCAGTCCGTGCCCCGTACCAACTACGCAGCTCGCACTGGGACAATGCAAGCATGAGCCTCCCATGAACGAACCATGGAACTACCGCTCCGTCGTCGGCATGCTGTTGTATCTCACGACCAACACTCGCCCCGACCTGGCATTCGCAGTCTCCCAAGTCGCTCGCTTCGGAAGTGACCCTCGCCGCTCACACGCCAAGGCCGTCAAGCGCATCATGCGCTATCTCAAGCACACTGAGGACAAGGGTACCATCGTGCGTCCCACCGGGCAGCTTGATCTCAAGTGCTACGTGGATGCAGACTTCGCAGGACTCTACGGACGAGAAGACAGCAAGGACCCCGTCTCAGTCAAGTCGCGCACTGGCTACCTCATTACGCTGGGAGGGTGCCCCCTCATTTGGAAGTCCAAACTCCAAACTGAGATTGCTCTATCTACGATGGAGTCCGAGTACGCCGCTCTCTCTCTCGCAATGCGCACGCTGATTCCCATTCAACAGCTCATCCGCCAAGTCATCAACAATGCCGGCACCACCATGCCACTGCACACCAACCTCCAGTGCACGGTGTTTGAGGACAACCAAGCCTGCATTTCCCTTGCTACCAATCATCAACCAACCGCGCGCACCAAGCACTTCCTGACTAAGTGGCACTTCTTTTGGTACTGGGTCAAGGCAGGGTTCATCTACATCCAGCACATCGCAACACCGGAGCAACTGGCCGACATCTTCACCAAAGGACTGTCCATCGCAGTCTTCGAATACCTGCGATTCAAGATCATGGGTTGGTAATAACCAACAACAACAAACAACAACGAAGGATGAAGTTTTCATCGATACCACAACTCCAATCACGACCCAACACTGAGAGGGAGAGTTGAGATTCAATGAGGGACAGACTAGTACCGAACACGGTATCAACCCGATGGGAGAAATTCCTGTTTTGGCGCGAAATCTTCCGACTTGATTGACCACCAAACCTTTTTCTCCTCCTTTCTCTCCTCCATTCACGAATCCATCATGACTCAAACCTGACCGACCTGACTCACACCCCACCTGGGAACTATATGCTCTTCAGATCCTCCTTACTAAAACTTATCTCGATTCCTTCATTGCTGATGACCACCACACTACCACCGTGGTCTCAGCATGCGTATCCAACTTGCTTCAACTCAAGCAATGGAATCCGAGTGTCAGCTTCAGCCACAGCCACTGCTTCATGACCGTCACCACTGATTGTCATGACCTACACTGCAGTGTAACTACATGTGCGGAGAGCAAGGTACTGTATTGACTGTCTACTCTGTTGCACTGAATCAAGTGCATCAGTGCAGGGTCTCGCCAAGTTGTGTGGCATCGTTTCTTCACCCTACTAACACCAATAAGCTAACTCATAATAACGGACAAGGATTAGCTACAAAGCACTCTACTTCTCATCGTTACAAGTTATAACTATTCAAACAGCACACCTCTCTTGAACTGCATCACACGGCTATCCCGAAGCCGGCAGATTCACGAGGCATTCTCCACCGATTCGCGACGCCTACGCACGAATCCTAACTCCTCCCTTACAACTGTCAAGGATGATTGCGTTGGGATATGTGAACTTGCATGCGTTTTTCCCAGAACATGATCCTGAGGTCACCGTCATGACACCACCATTCGTAGAGTCAATGGTGCAAGCAGTAGTGCCGCTGCAGCATGAGCCACCACACGCTGTCGCCACCACACCCGGGCTACCAGTGAAGATCTTCGTGTTTTCCTTCGCGATGGCCAACAATGCGTTGGTCACACTTTCGACATTCTTGATCTTGTTAAAGCGTTCCTGCGCCACATCCACTGTCACAGGCTGTGGGGGGTTTGCATCATTGCATCCAAAGATGCTCTTGATCATCTTCCCCTTGATGCCAACAAGCTCAAGCTCGGCAAGGAAGTTTGCGCATGATCCCGTCGGAGAATCACATACGGGATCGCTGCCAATCTCATTGTATGTTGATTCGACATCTCCAGGGGTGCTAAGACACCCAAAGTTGAAGGGGGCTGCTATTGGAGCTGCCGTCGGATCTGATGTAGGAGCTGCCGTCGGAGCCGATGTGGGAACTGTTGGGGCTGATGTAGGAGCTGACATAGGGGCCGATGTAGGAGCCGATGTAGAACCTGAAGTGGGGGCTGATGTGGGAGCTGACGTGAGAATCGTAGGGAAAGGAGTGGGAGAAAAAGTCGGAGAGTCTGTGGGCAAGGTGTCCTTGCCAATACAGTACTCATTCACTTTGTCACCAGTAGGATTGCCCCCGGAGCTGCTGCCTCCCTTTGGACAGGCCCCATCGACATCGCTGATGAAGTAGAATTCATCAGGGCTGCACTCGTCCTTCGTCATGCATCCTCTGCAGCCTTTGGCATCGCCGCATCCACCAGGAGGGACGATGATGTCCGTCCTCATCATGTCATTCAAGCCCATCTTCTCACATGACCCATCGGCGGCACAGCCACCAGCACCAATGGTGAGGCTGCCTGCCGGCTTCCCACCAGTACCATAGTTGACAGTGGAATGGGCATCCTCGCAGGCATTGCTGCCCACGCACGCATTCGCCCCGATGTCGATGTGGCTGCGGATGCGGATGAGGCCCTTCTGTGCGACGCGGCGGCCGGCTGAGCTGCATGCGTCTAATCCGATGCATGCGCCAGTCTGGATGGTGACATCGCCATGGGAACGGCGTCCCACTCCCTCACAAGATTGAGGGGTGGTGCATGCCATCTCACCGACGAAGGTGACTCCTGTGATGGACGGATTGATTTCATTTTCGTTCATCAACTTGCATGCGCTGTCTCCAGTGCAGGAGGAATCGAGAATGAGGGGATTGGGCCCCATATCCTTGCAGGCGCTGTCGCCAGTGCATGATGTGATCGCGACGGTCATGAATGGAGGAGAGTTGGAGGCGGAACCGGTGACTGAAGTGCATCCCGAGGGTCCTTGGCAGCATGGGTCTGCGACGACAGGCGATTGCATCGCAGCGATGGCCACGCATGCTTCCTTCATGGCATCCGGACGTTCGGTGACGAGGATCGCGTTGGTGGCAGCAACCAGGGCCAATTGGCCAGCAAGGATGTCGCTGGATGCGTACTTGTTGAAGAGCTTGCGTGCAGCTCCTTCGCCGAGGTCTCCTGCGCATCCGAAGAAGTTCTGCAATTGCTCGGATTCCCTCACGGCAGTCACGGCCTCGCGGCAGGATGGCTTGTTCGCATCGCAGATAATAGTCTTGCCGCTTGTTTCTTGTGATGAGAGGTCGGTGATTCCATCGGGCTCGCAAAAAACTTCGATGGTGGAATCGAAGATGGCTGGAGCGGCTGTTGGCTTTGATGTTGGCAGGAGAGTTGGTTGAGAGGTCGGCGAAGAGGTTGGCTGGGCCACAGGCGTCATCGAGGGCATCTCCGAAATCAAGCCTGTCGGCGGTCCAGTGGGCAATGCGGTTGGCGCGATTGTTTCTGGATCAACCGGGTTCTCAGTGGGTGGCACTCGTTCGCCCTTGTTTTGTTTCGCCGCCTTCGCGTTGTCATCAGCGCCGTCCTTGAGGGCGCGGATCTTGTTCATCGCCGTGCGGAGTTCCTTGGTTGGGTCCAAGGGGGTCCTGTTGCCGCGCAGCACAGCGTGGACCGTTGCCGTGTCGACGAGAGCGAGAAAAGCGACGAAGGCTGCCTTGATGTAGATCATGGTTGCTGTCGGTGTCGTTGCTGTTGTCGTAACGAGAGCGGTTGGATCAATTATGTGTGCGCCAAGTTCGCGTTGAATCCGAATAGAGCACAGATAGATTGTGCAATCAGCAGGATGTTGCGATGATTCGACGAGGTGTACATGCGAAAGGAACGACGATTTTGAAAGGAAAAGCGTGAGTCAATCAAGGCTGATAGAGTTGGAGGATTTGACAGGAAGATGTTGACTAGTGCGAGTCTGAAAATTGCCATGGGAAGGCAGGATGAGGATCCATCGTGACTTTGGATAGCTCGTCGTCGCTTCAGCCTCGGATTGACCTGCGCTCACCTTGCGATAGTTGTTGGTTCCCGGCTGTTGGATGTTGGCTGTTGGCTGTTGGCTGGTGATTTGATGTCTTGCAATCTGGTGGTCGATTGGTTTTATGAGACTGACGGGATCAGTTTCGGAGGAGGACAAGTGATTTCTCGAGGGGCGGGGCGAGCCAACCAGCGGTGAACACCGCGACGTGCGTTGATGTAATGCCGTAAATGGCTGATGGCTTCCACCGTCCTCCTGCGCCAGATGTGGTCGTATCAGAGTCGAACGCTGGTGCGCATCGCATTGCAAACCCTTGTTGCGAGTGTCTGCTTGGTGGTTGACCACCTCTCCCGTGTAACTCGGGTTTGCTTCTCGAGAGGCTCCACTTCGATTCTCGGCATCGGAGGTTGCCTCCTCCGAGTTGGCAATGTGCAAGGGTAGAATTCTACAGCAAGATCTCCAGGCGCACGAGAAAGTCCAATGTCATCCAATCATGGATGTGGCATCTCTTAGTCGTAGTACAGCTCGTGCGTGTGTTCCTTGCTGTATCAGCCAACCTTCGACGCTTGGTTCGTGTGATCCGATGGCTTCCCCGGGCCGCCGACGAACCTGAATTCTGGCTTCCCCAGCTGCCGACGAACCTGGATTGTGGCTTCCCCAGCTGCCGACGAACCTGAACATTCCCTTGGTGGGGATGAGAAGAAAGACTGAGATTTGATGCTATCACGTGACGAAGGGAACAACACGTCCATTTGGATGGTACAAATTTTAGCTTGATGCAGGGCACGATACCGCACCATAACATACGATACGATACGATAGATGCGAACCTCTTTGTTCTTAGTGTGGGTGAAAATCTCCTCTTTTCAATTCATTCCTGGATGTGATGTACCTGAGAAGCACTAAGAAAAATCTCCTCTTTTCGATTAATTGTGGATGCGATCAACCCAGAGGAGCGCTGAGAAAATCCACTCTTTTCAATTAATTATGGGGGTCATGCACCCAGAGAAGCACTGAGAAATAGAACAAAGATGTTGAAGTGTCAACGGGGTCATCCTGTGTGTCCATTGCGACCTGCGCAGCTTCCTTCACATTGTCACAAGGTGGTTCGTCAATACAACCCCGTTCATTCTGTCCTCCTTCCGCCGTTTGGGCCTTGTTCTCGATTCTCAAATTTCCGGAGCGTGACTCTGCCTCGTGCTCACACAGAATCGTTTGTGAGCACGAAACTGTTCTGGTGAGTTGCGAGTGATGGGATGTAATGTGATGCGGTACGATGTGCCACAAGCCGTCCGCCAGGATGGTGGGCACGGTCCTTGTTCCTCTTCCTCCTGTCTGTTATGTCAGTGGGGGAGCAAGGTGGATGCACAGGCTACAAGCACGAGAAGCGCACGATGCAAGTGGCGCAGCGTTGAATTGGATGCTGCGAATTGCTGATGCCGGACAGCACCCTCGCCACAGTCCTGTACGCAGTGGCAACCCCAACCCACACATCTCTAACCCAGATCTTGTCCCTCTGGCCCCCTAACCCCAGTCCTAACCCTAAGCAACCTTATGACTCTGTCTGATCAATGTCATCCGCACACAGTTACCTCCTCCATCACCCCGGTGTTGCCCTTGCCGGTAACTGTTGCCTTCTCCCCATCACTTCGTTTTTTGCTTTCTGACGTGTTCTTGTCTTATCTGAGGTGGTTGTGCACTGTTTCGATCCATTTCAACGGTCGCCGTTCCAACGTTTTTTCGATTTCACAATTTCTACAGTTTGTTTCATCGAAGGTATCCTCCAGAACGTCTGTCAGGAATCGGGTGTTGTGAAACACCAAGTTGCCGCACCTCCCAAGAATGTGGAGTTGAGCATTGTGGAATGATATATTACCGCACCTCCCAATAAGTCAAGAGTGAGGAGTCGAATGTCATGAAATGCTACATTACCGCAACGCCCACCTTTGGTCATTGTGACACAGAAAATTTTGAGCTGCACGTGTTTCGTAATGGAGAACGACACGTGCCGAATGCGAACCAGACTATGGTGTCCATGACCTCAATGCAGGAATACCAATCACACATGTATGTTGCAGGGGGCAGAGATGTTGGAATCATGACCAACATCACGATACGAGCAACTACGGCCCCCATGTTGCAACCAATGAAAAAGAGTACTGAAGGAAGGCCGATGTCACGAAGTTTGAGATGGCCTGTGAACGAACCTGAGATGAGGAACATCCAGGAAGCCAGTGAAGTGATCGGCGAAGAAACCAGCAGAAACAACAGGAGAAGCATCGGAGATGATCAGTGATGATCGGAGATGTGAGATGGTCAAGGAGCTGAATGAGCTCCCAACCAAGGTGTTCCTGTGACGAATGGGAGACTGTGATCTGATTGAATGAACCAATCTGTGTGATGCCTATGACTCGGCAATGTCTAAGGCATCGAAACTATCAGTGGAGGACCATGTGCTTGTGTGCACGAACATGGGGTACTCAGTGGTGCATGCATGTCCATGATGAATTTGCGATGAACGCAAGATGGATGCCTGCTAGATCAACAGAGGGACCCATGGTGATCTCAGGAGGAGATCGAACTTTGAGATTGAGAGCAATGAAGAGCTCACAGTTCAGAGAAGTAGATTCTAACAAACGTTTAGTTCTCTACTATCACACCACCCTGGATTTCCAACACGTACATCTTGACATACACTCACATGTACATCTTGACAAACGTGCTTTGTTGATGCTGATCATGCAGGTGACCGCGTCACGCGACGTTCACGCACTGGTGTGCTCTTGTTTTTGAATACGTCACCAATACTGTGGTACGCAAGAAACAGAACAGCATTGAGACATCCACATTCGGCAGCGAGTTCATGGCGCTCAAGATAGTAACCGAGATCATCATTGGAATGAGATACAAGCTTTGCATGATGGGTATCCTGCTGGATGGACCCACGGACGTACGTGTTCACAATCAAAGTGTGGTGTACAACTCATCATTACCAGAATCACAACTATGGAAGAAAGCCAATGCCATCGCCTATCACTTCGTAAGAGAAAGCATCGCTGCGGGTACCCTGGTAGTCCAACATGAACCATCAGAGACCAATCTATCCGACATGCTCACGAAGCCACAACAAGGACCGAGACAAAAAGAACAAGCACAACGGGTCCTCTTTTGACCTCGGCGCTGCGCAATAGCACCCAAGGGTGGTCAACCATGAGCTCTGTTCATGGTTGATGGGGTGAGTACCCTGTGGTGTCCATACATGGGGCATGCAGCAGGTACATCCCGAATACAACCAAAATGTGACGATACGACGGCCAGCAGAGCCACCGCGGATCGAGGGGACCAAACCGGGATATGTGTGAAACCGTTGAGCAAGCGTTACACGGTAAACACGTGCACCAATCACGAACGACACAACATCAAAGCAGTTGCACAGACTCGTACGACATCGATAAGACTCATAATCTGCATCTTTACCTCTTTTCATCTTAATTTGGTTTCACGTGTGTAATAACTTGGTACGACCTATTATATTATAGTTTATGATGCAATGCAGGTGCAGATAAGCACTTGTCATCTTCGACGCTCGTTCGTCGACGTCCCAATCAGAGTTGCTCTTCCGTTTGCTCTCCGTCATTGACGAATGAGAGGAGGAATGTTGAGGACGAATGTTGAGGACGACCGTCGCCAGATGCAAACCCACAAGAACACTTGACCAGCATGGGCACACGGACACATGGGTGCTTGGGCGCATGGCTGACTTGATTTCCAAAGAGGAAGAGACGGCTGGCAGTAGAAGGTATGATTGGTCCATGGCAATGTTGTTGGCAATGCATCTTGCGGCTGACCACCTCGTGCCATGATTTACGTACAAGTACTACGAATATGTGAGTGGAAAGGGAGCACCTGGACAGTGGGGGTATGGTAGGGCGAAGCGCAAAGCGTGACAAGTCGGGGAAAGGCGCCCAAAGAAGATAAGGAAGGAGAGGAAAATGTATGAGTAGGACATGGTGGGGTAGTAGAGATGAAAGGCGGATGTTGTCTACAACCATGCTGGTGCGATTATGTATTCATTTATGGTATGGTATGGTATGGTATGGTATGGTATGGTACAGATACGAATAAGAGTGCGTCTGGTTCCAAGGAGACGAGTGCGACGGTACAACTGCAAACAGGGGTGGAATGGGGAAGCGTGTTACAAAGTGATGTGAGTCCTCACGTCAAAACGTATAGATATTTTGATTCGATGCCGCTGATTGTCCCGGTCTTTGACCGAGGACATCAAACAATAGCTTATATTATACAGAGAAGATTAGCATGGTCTCTGAGCAAGAATGACACGCATAATCGAAGAGAAGCAAACCTTTTTTTTGCACCCCGACCCGATTCCCAACAGCGCGACCTCACTCAGCGGGGTCTCACGAGTACATGAACTGTTCCAACGTACATCTGCATCATAGAATATAATGGATCGTACTCATCCCAACCAACCCAGCTGGGTACAACACACTGCACAACACCGACACGAAGATCATTCTATGGTATTATGTACGAGCAAGGTGCAATTGAGTACTTTTTCGTCTCTTGCCTCCCACCACCTCGTGCGAATACTCGACAGCATTGCCACACTTTTGGCGGTGTGTGCCGTGCCGGTACGAATATAGTTGCGGTATATTCTATTATATGTTCGTGCTTTGGCTGGTACAAACTGAAACTCAAACATTGCCATCCAGCATTGCCATCCACAGTCCCCAATCACACTGTTGTGTACGCTGCCCTGCACATTGCCATGTGCCAATGATGCTGCTCTGCAGGTCCGTTTCGTCTCGCTCCTCTCTGTCAACCATCGGTCACTTGCTTCCATAGTTCACACCGTTCTCTCCGCACCCACTCCATCTTTCCACATCATTCTCGTGCCATCCGTACTAGAGTACCACAACTAGTATGAAGAACTGGCAGGCAATTCTCGGAGAGTACCTACATGTGCATCTGCATCTGCATCTGCACCTGCGCCCATACCTTCTTCCATCTTTTGCTCATTGCCCACAATGCGTACAAACTGCCACAATATGCTCCTACTTGGCATCCCGCCAAGCGTTCGGCACCATCTTGTCCGGCAACTGCATCGGAAATCGAAATGGCACCTCCCCAACCTCCTTTTCGACGAACCGGACGTAGTCGCGAGGGACCCCACCCAACGATCGGAACGTATCCTTCACCATCATGCGCACGGCATACACGGTCACTTGGGGGTGCTCCGGATGCTGATAGCGCTCCAGGATCTGACAGTCGTACCCAATCGACGACTTCTTCCACAGATCCTTGTTGACGAACTGCATCGGGCTGTCCAGGATGTTGCTGTGACATTGCAGGCCCAGGTTGATGGGATATGGCAGAGTCTGCTGTTCTGCTTCGGTGAGGAGGACGGGCTGGTGGTTGTACTTCTCGACTGACACAGCCAACGGCTGCAGCTGCTGCCTGGAGTGTCCTTTGTACGCCTGATCCCACGCCTTGCCGTAGTCGATGACGACTTCTTCATCCTTCTTGATGTCGCGGATTGCGACGTAGTCCATCGACAGGGTGATATTCCGATGATCTGCCAGCCGCAGTGGACTCTGTGTGAAGGACCAGTCCAGCTGGGAGAGCTCGTGGTTGGGAGTCCAGCGTATGGCCACGTTCGGTCGTCTGCGGCTGTGGTTGATGTAGGATACGGCGATGCCGTACGGACACAGGAGGATGGTGCTCGACACATGTCCGAAGCAGTAGTTCATGAGGAGGGAGTATTCGTGACGGGTCGACTTGGATGGTCTGTAGTCCTTCACGAACGAATCCCACACTTGCCCGTAGCTGTCCATCCGCTCCTTGGTGGTGACGATGAGCGGGGAACCGGTGATGACGGTGCCTCTGCTGATGGCCATGTTGGCCAACGCACCGAGGTTGTGGACCTTCGATGGTCCCTGACGGATCATGTCCAAGCAACGCGAGTTGTCACCATACATCAGCTCTTCGACACTTCGGACCGCGTAGGGCTGATGCAGCGATCGGACGCCGTTCGTGACGACATCATGCACGTATTCGTACTTGTGGGGGAAGGCCTGGAGGGTGTGGGATCGGAACGGGAAGCGACGGATGATCTTCCACAGATCTCTGGCGTGCGTTGCGTTGGTAGGTGCGAGCGAGTGGAATCGCTTCGTGAGCTCCTCCGCCTGCTTGAAATCGGACCGCATGGGACGTCCCTTGTATCGATCCCGTCCCTCGAACCAATGATCGCCGTAGAATGTGAACAGCTCTCCACCGGGTGGCACATGCTCCTCAGCCATCGACTGTAGATAGTGGTACTTGGTGGCATCCATCTCTTGCGGAAAGACGTTGGCGGCCGGTTCTATCTGCCCGATGTTGAGCAAGGGCAGGTGGCTGTTCATGAGGGACAGAAAGCCCGGTGCGAAGGCATCCATGCTCCCCCTGTAGATGCGCCCATGCCAGGCGTAGTCCTCGATGGGATTGCGAATGGAGGATGCGATCTTTGGCACGGGGATGACCATGTCAGCGTATCCGATGGTGTCATCCTGTTCGAGCTCGATGCCTGTGAAGATCCCAAGTCCGGCGTTGGGGATGGTCGATGGCGCGACGAAGAGACGACACTGTTCCTTGAAGCTGTTCCGTGATGTTCTTTTGAATGTGGTGGTTGGCTTGGTGGGTGTGTCCATGTTGCTCATATAATCGAGAGCATGATCATCATCTTCATCCGTCTCATCATCATCATCATCAATGACTTCGTATGGCTGTGCAGGTGGTGCATCATCATCATCACCATCATGTCCATCTCTTTGCTTCCATTCTTTGTGTGTACTTGTACTTGTACTTGTACTCGTACTCGTACTTGTGTGTTTGCTTGTCTGCCTGAATCTCCGCCTCCTCCTGTGTTTGCGTGCTGTCAATCCTCCCGATTCTGTTGCCTGCACCAACAATGGACCTATCGATGCACCTATCGATGCACCTATCGATGCACCTATCGATGCACCTATCGATGGCGCTGATGACGATGGCAACGATAGTGGTATGGATAATGGTTGTATCGAAGTCGACAGATCCGTGGCGATGAGCAGCAGGGCATGTGCGAGCTGGATGATGGAGAGGGGAGACAGCAGATGGTTGCGTCTCAGTGTCATGATGAGATTGTGCAGACGTCCTGTACTGGCGTGGTACCACAAGAATACCAGGATGGAAGGCACAGGGTGCTGGATGCGGATACGTCGTCGAAGAATGGGAGATTGAGGATGGAGGCTGGATGATGGAGGATGGATGGCAGGAGTGTGCAAGGAGTGTGGGAAGTGGATGAGGATGTGTCGCACCACATGTGCGGTCATCGTGAGAGGAGAGACAAAAGGGGATCAGTTGCCCTTCGCCTCTCTTTGATTGGAAGATCCACGACTTGGTCTGTTCGAGTTGGTTCAGGTGGATTGCTCGAATGGGTCGTCTTTCGCTCTTTGTGCCGTCTGGACTTGGCGGAGAAGTGTGGAGATGATGTACTATGTGTGTGGCAGAGTAAGTGCATATTCCTGACCTTCGAGGTAGGCACGTAGGTACTTCTGCTCTTCAGCGACGTGCGGGCAAGCACCCTTTGATATGAGTCTCCAGAGACAATGCGCGATGCACAACTCAGCGAGTACCAAGAGAGACCGCCAGTTCCAATCGCGAGTCAAAACACCCATCACCCATACTCGTACGACGTCATTGAAAATGCGATCTGATCTAGGAGATGCCCATGCGCACTCGGCCTATGGCGTTGCTCACTCAAGATCATTCAACAGGCTTAGTTGACGCAAGAATTCCCATCCAATAGTATTGCAAAGCATTGGAAGAGATTGCTCTACCAGGCATGCCAAGACTTACATTGATATGCTTGTAGTGCCGAGTGATGATGGCTCAGGTTCGCCAACGTTCCCAGAATCGATGCACTCGTACGCTGCGTTTGACATACCCATATGTCTCCGGCGCTATAGATCATGAATGAGGCTCCTGATTCCAATTTGATGTGTAAAGTATATACTATTTCACATACTCCACGTACTCCATGGGAAGGTGATGAAGATGGTGTGAAGATTACTGTTTTGGGTTGTGTCAGAGACGACTCAACGGACTCCATTTCTTGCAGATCCAGACTCGTCTGTGACAACCACCAACGCACACATCAAGAAACACAAACGCATGAGCCATCAACTCAACCGAATCCATTCAACAGAAAGCACCAACACCTCAGGTTGCAACACAACGCGGAGACGGCATTGCAACGTTGCAACATTGCGACAATTGCTTTTGACATACCAAGAGCTTCGACGTCTCCTCACCAAAGCCTGATACCTGTACGACCAACTCCACAACAAGTGAAAGAGTGGAACAATCAACGTTCCCAATCAAGTTGCGTGATCAAAAGAAGTACACTCTGCTTCACGCTCCAAAGTCCTCCACCAACAGCGCTGCTGCAGCAACCACCGTCACCGCCAGCAACAGAATGAAAGTTTCACCCATGGTTCTTCCGACGCTCCTCGCGAGCATGATGCCTCGGACATCGCGTGCCTTCGTCCCATCTCGTGTCGCCTCGACGGCGCGATGGATGGCATCCACTGCGGCGTCGGAGGAAGCCGCCACGGCACCCAAGGACGACCAGGAGGAGGAGCCAATGCCTCTGCCGGACATGGAAGAGATCGTGTCGTTGTGCAAGCGACGTGGAATCATCTTTCCATCGAGCGAGATCTACAACGGATACGCTGGATTTTACGACTACGGTCCGTTGGGAGCCGAGATGAAGAAGAATGTCAAGGATCTTTGGTGGAACTACTTTGTGCGCCGACGTGAGGATGTCGTTGGTTTGGATTCGAGCATCATCCACAATCCAACCACCTGGAAATCGAGTGGTGAGTTGCGAGTGAGGAGATTTGATCAGAATGAGCCAATGTTCGTCATCGATGGAATTGTTTTGTGGATGATGACACAAGTACATACTCACACCCACACAACTGCTTGCTTCATCCCTTGCTATCTTTGTGCTCGCACTTGTGGGCGTCCTCGTTCTCACACGAAATGCGCACTTCAGGTCACTTGGACGGATTCTCCGACCCCATGGTGGATTGCAAGGAGACCAAGTTGCGGTACCGCGCCGATCAGCTCTTCTACGCCCCGATCGTGCTACAGGAATCTGGTGAAACCGTCGGCTACGTCTGCGTGCAGGAAGCCAACGATGAGGACATGGTCAAGGCAGCCAAAAAGATGTCCAAGATGATCCTCAAGGAAAAGGACCTGAAAGGCTCCAAAATCGAACCTTTTTCCTTCACGGAGGTTGTGGAGGCCACGGAAGAGTTGATGGCGCAGATCCCATCGCCTGCCAGTGGCAAGCCGACGTTGACCATGCCACGCGACTTCAATCTCATGTTCGAGACCAAGGTCGGTGCCATGGCCGGCAACGAAAACACTGCGTACCTGCGTCCCGAAACCGCGCAGGGTATCTTTATCAACTTCAAGAATGTCGTGGGTGTCTCGCGACAGAAGATTCCGTTCGGTATTGCGCAGATCGGAAAGGCCTTCCGTAACGAAATCACGCCCCGCAACTTCATCTTCCGATCCCGAGAGTTCGAGCAGATGGAGGTGGAGTACTTCATTCCACCAGGCGATGATGTGTGGGGAGAGTTCCACGAGCAATGGATCCAGGACTCGAAGAAGTTCCTGCTTTCCGTTGGTTTGAGAGAGGATTTGATGGGCTGGGATGTCCACGAGGGAGATTCCTTGGCGCATTACGCACGTGCCTGCACCGATGTCACCTTCAGATTCCCATTTGGCGAGCAGGAGTTGATGGGAATTGCTGCGCGTGGCAACTTCGATTTGACGCAGCATTCCGAGGGATCTGGAAAGAGTAAGTTGCCTCACGTGGCGTCTATGTGTTCGTTGGCAAGGAGTGCGTTGATCATCAAGCGAGTTCTGGGGTGGCGGCATCTTGCGTCTCACAGTATGCCATGCCATCACCATCACACCATTGCCAATGACAACAACGATCTCACATTCCAACACTTGCGATCGATGTCTCTGAATCACTTGCCATGGTACCCTGCTATGGTACCCCGCCAATCACAACAGGCCTTGACTTCTTCGACGACCAAACCAAGGAGAAGTACATCCCGCACTGCATCGAGCCTTCGCTGGGTGTCGACCGCCTCATGCTCGCCCTCATTTGCTCTGCCTACGCCGAAGATGAGGTCGGCGGAGAGAAGCGCACATTCCTCAAGTTCCACCCCGCCATCGCACCCATCAAGGTCGCCGTCCTCCCGTTGCTGAAGAACAAGGAGCAGCTCGTGAGCGTTGCCAGGGAGCTGTTCGAGAAGCTCCAGATGCGTTACAACGTGCAGTGGGATGCCGCCGGTGCCATCGGCCGACGATACAGAAGAGCCGATGAGGTCGGTATTCCATTCTGCATCACGGTTGACTTTGAGACTGTTGAGGATGATGCTGGTGTGACCATCCGTGATCGCGACTCCACGGAACAAATTCGCGTGCCTTTGGATGAAGTCATCCCGTACTTGAGCAAGGCCATCGATGGGTTCTAAACGCAATAGAGTAATAATACCATTATTATGTAACACAATACTGTTGTAGAGAGAGGAGCACACTTCCCGGACATATCATGGACGGCAGCACCTTGCAATGGATTGGATGCTTTTACATTCACTATAGCAGACCGAAAGAGACTCCAGCGTCTACTTGCTTTGGCTGTCTCTTGTTCAGCGACCTGATGCCTGCACATGGACACTCCGACGCATTCATTGAGCAGTCGCAACACAACTGCATGCTTCGATAAAATGCACTACATGCACAAAAAAGAACGAAACCAGTAGAGTACCTCCTTTGTTTATGACTCCTGATCGTGCAATCTAGAGACGACGACCGCGGCGACCACTCTTGCGTCTGGTACTGTCAGATGGAATTGGGGTGACATCTTCGATACGGCCGATCTTCAGACCGTTTCTTGCCAGCGCTCGGAGAGCGGACTGCGCTCCTGGTCCTGGACTTCGGCTCTTGTTTCCTCCGGTTCCACGGATCTTGATGTGAAGGGCGGTGAGGCCGAGCTCCTTGCATCGCACAGCGACGTCCTGTGCGGCAAGCATAGCAGCGTATGGGGAGGACTCGTCACGGTCGGCCTTGACCTTCATTCCTCCTGTTACTCGGACCATCGTTTCTCTTCCGGAGAGATCGGTCACGTGTACGAATGTGTCATTGAAGGAGGCGAAGAGGTGGGCAACGCCGAAGACTTCCTCGCCCTCGAGGAGTCGGACTCCGCCCATTGCTTGTTCGTTCTCACTGCACGCGTGAGGGAATAGGCGATGGTGTTTCGTATCAACACAGCGTCGATATCACGGTCCCAAGCATCGGTTCATCGTTTCATTCCGGCGGTTGCATCCAGTTGGCGTTCCCAGCATCATCGTTATCGTCGCATTCGTGATGGATCCAAAGGGTGAAGCAAGCGACGTGATATGGTGAGTTGAATTGAGATGGAATCGTCTTGGCATGTGGCAGGGAGCACCTCCGTCAATCCGAGAATCGCCATCATCGCTGCTTCTCAAAACACTCCGCCGCGAGGCAACATCCTCAACACTCACGCCATGGTTGCTAATTCGGTCTGTATCTCAGTTCAATTCGACGATGGTTGGAAGTCGCAAAGGTGATGCGGACAGTGCTGTTGCTGTTTGGTGTCAGTCGCTGCGGATGGTGGTGTTGTTGTTGGCGCTGTTGCGGGAGGTTTCTGTCATGGTGTTCCACCAACAATTCCGACCTCTGTCAGACTCTTTAGTAACCGCGTAACTTTGCCACACAACGCCAAATATTATTCGACTGAGTCAAAATCATGGATGATAAATACGACTCAACAAGAGTCTACACACAAATGTAGAGAAGAGAAATGCAGCACGGCCTCAAAATGTTCCGTCGATCAAGGCCGATATCGGCTCAACGCAACAACTATTCGAATACGACAGATCATACTCTCTCCCAAGACATATACTATTTTTGTTCGTGCTCATTCATTCGTTTATTCGATCGTCCAATTTGTTGATCTGTGTGATTGTTCATTCCTTCATCGTTCGTTTGTGTGATTGTTTGCTTACATGTCATTCATTTCGTAGTTCTTGCGTCCTCATGCGCGTGTTCTTGATTCGAGTGGAATGTTACATCGTGCCATGTGCCATTATTGCTCCCAATTTCCCAGTATGAAACCTTTAGGTGCTCATGTAGGTGGCCATGTCGATCTCATCTGGAAGCTCTGGGATGTTGACCTCGAATCGGCTCTGCACCTTCTCCAAGATGCCCTGGTCAGCATCGCTGGAGGCGAATGAGATGGCGATACCCTTGGTTCCGAAACGTCCGGCACGTCCCTGCAGTTTTTGCGAGCAGGAGTGTGTCGATGGTTGTTGTCGTGTCGTTGTAGTTGTAGTGAGAGGAAGACAAAGAATGGGTTAAACTCTGTGTTAACATTGGAAGGGACGACAACAAAAACAAATGCAATATCGCAACCCCATAGAACACAAACACAAGCAGAAGCACAGAACCGTAACCACGATGATCCACCACGTACCACGCGGTGCAGGAACTGGTCGCTGTCATCTGGGAAGTCGTAGTTGATGACGACGTTGACACGCTCGATATCGATACCTCGGCCGAAGAGATCTGTGGCGACGAGAATTCTTGCATTGAAATCCTTGAAGCTCTTGTACTTGGCGATACGCTCGTCCTGTCGCATACCGGCGTGGATGCAGATGGACGGGAAGTTGCATTCCGTGAGGAGGCGGTTGAGTTCCTTGGCGCGCGCGACCTTGGAGACGAAGATGACGACTTGGTTGAACTCGAGGGCGTCGAGCAGGTCATTGAGCTTGCGGTTCTTCTCGGCTTCGGCGAGTTTGGCGTAGTACAGCTGGAGACCGTGGAGGGTGAGCTTGGTCTCATTGTCGACGTAGATCTCCATGGGGTCCTGGCAGAATTTCTTGCAGACTGGGCGGATTTCCTTGGAGAGGGTGGCGGAGAAGAGCATGACCTGCTTCTCGTGCGGGGTCATGCGGAAGATGTCCTGGATATCGCGTCGCATGTCCAACGATTCGAGGATGCGATCGCATTCGTCCAGCACGAAGTGCTTCAAGGCGTCGAGCTTCAGGTACTTGTCACGGCAAAGCGCCAAGATGCGGCCTGGTGTTCCGACGACGACGTGCGGGGTGTTGTTTTTCAGGATCTCGATGTTTGATTTGATGTTGACTCCACCGTAAAAGACTGCGGTCTTGACGTCTGGGAGGTACTTGGAGAAACGTTCGTATTCGTGGGCGATCTGGAACGCGAGCTCACGTGTGTGACAGAGGACGAGGGCGGAGACCTTGTCGTCCTCAACCTTCAGCTGGTGCAGTGTCGCCAGGACGAAGACTGCTGTCTTTCCCATGCCGGACTTTGCCTGGCAGACGATGTCTCCACCGAGCACGGCCTGCGGGATGGTCTCGTGCTGGACCTCACTGGGATGCTCGAAACCGGCATCAACGATGGCGCGGAGCAATTCTGGCTTGAGGAGGAAATCCTTGAATCCAGATGCGTGGATGCCAGCGTAGTGCCCTCTGCTCATTGATGCGTGGTTTGTTTGTTTGTTTGTTTGTTTGTTGCGATGGATTGGCAGATCAATCGGACGGTGGAATGTCGACGACGGTGCGAAGGAATAAATTTCGATTCATTTCATTTCGTTTGGTTGGACAGAAATACGGCGCGTCAACATTTGATTGAATTTGAAATCGACGCGAGCGTTGCCATTGCCATTGTCGTTATCGTCGTCGTCATTATCGTCGTTGTTGTGTAGTGTTGCGTTGAATCCAATTTGAACGTTGCAAAGGATGGATGGGGGTCGGAAAGGATGACCAGATGTATGGATTGAGAAGGAGAAGAGGAATCGGGAGATTTGACTTTGCCATCATTTGCTGCTGTTGTCTTCATGTTCGTAGCTGGAATGCCACGGTTGTCGCATCATCAACTGCAGGAAGGCTCACAAGCTGACCAGCTCACTAGTTGACTGGCTGTTTGGTTCAGCAGCCGACGGCATGGCTCCGCTTGTATTCCCTGCTACCATACAAAGCGTTCCATGAATCATGCCCAAGTATGCTGATTGTGGCAATGGCATCCATTCTGATGAGCACCTGACGAATCAAACGGATCGGCGCCCAAGGGCTCGTATGAATGGACGCTCGATGCTTGATCCTCGCACCCAAACACGCTCAAATGCAAGCAGGGCACAAGATGCGCAAACACAAAGCAACGGCGCCCATGACAAAGGCTTCGCCATTGCCGTTTTTCGTGCGAAGCTGAAATGAATGACCGTTTGATGCCGATGTCATCGATCTGTGTCTCTTGGATGCAATTGGATCGCATGCAACTCACCTCTCGGCTGCGCCGCCGCTGTCTCCGGCTGCGGCATTGTCGGCTGTGACTCCGGCGGTCTGTTGCAGGAGGGATGGCATGTAAAGCAGAGGCAACGCATGCAGGCGGGTGGGTGAGTCATTCGTCCATGCTCTCCTTTGCATCTTTTCGTTGACTCACTTCGCAGAATCCAACGACATATCTTTTTGATACCACCCGATTCGGCCCATGATCGGATCGATGGCGTTGTCTTGGCTTGGTTCGGAATCTCCTCCTCCGGCACGCACCTCCTCCTCGTCGTAATCGACAAGCTCTTCCTCGTTATCGGCCATGGTTGGATGTGTCGTGTTGGTATTGGTATTGTTATTGGTGTCGATAGTGGGGTTATGGTTTGTGGTATGTGTGGTTTGTGTGGATGTTGCTGTCAGCAGTCTCGAGTTGCTCTCTTGTGGATTGGCGAACGTGGCTGGTTTCTTGGCGCAGCTGTTCGCGCACATTTCGTGCGGTGTTGTGTCGTGTTGCGTCACTCTTTGCGTTGGGGTTTGCGAGACCTCGACAAATCATGGTGTTGTTCGTGCTTTGTTGGTTTTCGTGCGACATCGAAAGACATTTCAGAACTGTTTGAAAAACGGAGAATTTGGTCGCATGAATCATACAGCAAAGTCTAGTCCATATTTAGCTAGAGAGAAAGCCATTAGCGATACTCGAACAGCCACTCCACCGATACTCAGCTGCACCATCAATCTCGCTGTGTCCATTCTACTCATAGTTGGGGATCTGTATTACAATAATGATGGTTGGTACGTATTATATGTCGGTATGTATGATATAATACTTGAATAAAAATGAATATCCACATGAAGTGCGTTCCAAGCGTGTATTCGCGCGGCAATCAGGATCGAAGGGACTTTGTGCGCAGTCCAAGCAAAGTAAGGTGAAGCATAGCCGTGTCGTTCTTGCCCCGTCTTCGCTGTCGACCCTTTCACCGCCAATCGAACTCGCCGCATCTAGTCTCCTCCCGCCATAACATCTCCACTTCACTCCACCCGACCGGCTTACCACACCAAAAGCGCAATTACTTCGCGTAACCGTTGGACCATTGCTGGAAGGAATCGTAGAGGTTGGTACCTCGGTGGTTGTTGGCCGTGGAAATCAGAGCCAACGCACGTTTCTCCACCTGGTTGTCCGGGACGTTGAGCATCAGCCGCTCCTCGAATTTTCTCAGCGCAATGCCTCCGCCGTACCTCCATCCGGAGAAGCAGGGGTAGTTGCTCTTGTACATCATGATCTCCACCAACCCGAGCGCGATCTGCGAATTGGCGCGCGCCTGCTTGAATCCTTCCACGAACAGTCGCTGGAATTCCTTGTAACACGCGGATCCTTCGCCGCCCATCACATCGACGTACTCGCTCGTGAATTTGAACGGTGCGCGTTCCATGCTGAATTCGTGACCAGGGGCCATGCCCATGGCGAAACCGAAGTCGATGAAGATGAGACGTCCCTTGGTGTCGATCATAATGTTACCATTGTGCCGATCCTTCAGGCCGAGCAGGTAGGAGACCAGGGAGTACGCCGCCAGACTCTGCATGAAGTTCTGTTGCGCCGCCTTGAAGGCCTTGCTGTCGGGACCGCCGTACGTTTCCTCGAAGTACCTGCGCATGCCACCCTCGGTCGGGTAGCCGTCCGCCTTCTTGAGTCCGTCGATGGATGTCGCATCCACCAGGACTTCGATGAGGCCGGTGCTGCTGGAGGTGCTGAGGATGCGGTAGGTCTTGAGCCAGAGCGGGAGCTTGGCCTTGGCGAAGACGGACTTGTAGAAGTGGATCATCTGCATGACGAACACTTCCTGGCGCAGATCGTCGTTGGATTTGGACATGAGACTGACGACTTCGTACTGCGCGCTTGAGGATTGGCTAGCAGCGCTCTCCCCCAGCATGCGCAACGACTTCTCCGCCCAGCTCTCGCCACCGCTGACGATCTGCTTGGCCCGGTTGAGGCTCGCCTGGTCGATGTCGCCTCTGTCCTCGGCGCCAAGAACGACCTTGTTCTTGCTCAGGATGCTGCTGCCACCGACCGAGACCTCGTCTTCGGCATTCTCGTACTCGCCCTCGAGGATTGGGATGGTCTGCATATGGGTTGCGTTGTCCAGAACGCTCGGTCTGCGGTTGCCACCTTCGATGCGCGACGCCAGCTTTCTCGGGATGGATGTCCAGCTCTCCTTGAGGAATCCTTGGAGCCTTCGGTTGCCCGATGAGCCTCCATCGGCCGTGTCCGATCCGGAAGGCTGCATGGTGTCGTGCCAAACCGAACTGCTCTCCGTCGCCTCGCTGCGGTCGGACTGGGCCACGCCGTTGGAGTCACCGTTCGAAACAGCGACGTCGTTGGTGGCACCGTCATCCTCGTCGGCCTTGTAGGCTTCCGACTCCGTCTCCTCGACGATCTTGTCTTCGTCATCGTACAGATCGAAGCGCTTGTGCATGTATTCGGCAACATCGAGGTTTTGGTTCATGTGCGTGGACTCCTTCAGGTTGACGGTTTCACCGCGCGCGCCGAGGAAGTACATGATGACAGGACAGCGCTCATTCGTGTTGAACACCCGCGTGTCCTTGTGGAAGGTTGCCGTGACGCGACGCCACGTGTCGGTGGATCCGCAGAGAGGGACGTAGACGCATGGTGGGATGGTCATCTCGTTGAGCAGGGCAGGCGCGAGCTTCTTGCGTTCGGCACGGTCCTTGAAGCGGAGCTCCTCCGCGATGTCGGTCACCCGGCGGATGAAGTCGCGTTCGTCGCGGAAGAATTCGTAGCGGCTGCGCTGGGCGGGCGTCATGTCCTGGATGATCTGGTTGTCCTTGTCGTTGGGCGCCATGTTCATGGACTTGTCGGTGCGTCCGAAGATGGAGGTGGATGTCGACTCGTCGCGCAGAATGTTGATCCACTTGTGCATGTCCTCCTGCGAGTCGGCGCGCATGCGGAACTCGAAGTTGCGGTTGACGACGTCGAAGGCGAATTGGTACTTGTAGTTGGTGACCTCGGCGATCTGGGCACCCTCGAGCGGCATGCTGCGGATGAGACGGCGCGATCCGTCCTTGCTGGATGCGTTGTAGCAGTTGAGCATGCGTTCTTCGACGGCGAAGTAGCGTTCCTTCCATGGCTTCGCCTTGAGGCAGGATGTGCGGATGGCGCGTTTGTAGAGGAGCATGCCGCCGAACTCGGAGCCGTCCTCTGCGTCCTCCTCCTGGGTGATCTGAAGCGCGGCGAAGCGACGGTCCGCCTGCTCCAGGATCTGGTACTCCGACTTCGTGATTTTGCCCTTCTCGTAGAGACGCTGCAGCTCCTGCGATCTTGGGCGTTTGTAGACGACGCACCGTTCCATGTTGGTGAGCAATTTGATACATCTGATGTAGAAGAGCGGGTTGTGATTTGGATTCTCCTCCCCGCTCGGAAGCTCCGGCTGGTAATCCTCGATGGCGCCCTGCAGGATCCAATTGAGCTGCAGCGCGAAATGCACGCTCTGCTGACCGATGACCAAGGCGAAACGTTCCAGGATGGCGTCATCCCACTCTGCCTCCAAGTGAATGATCATGTGCGCAAGCTGCGGGAGGTAAAACTCGATGCCCTCGAACACATGCCGCGATCCAGCGTACTGTCATCAGCATGATTGTGCGTGTTCGAGTGCGTGTACGTTTGCGTGTGCATATGTAGTATAGTGCATATGTAGTATAATGCATGCGTTTGTGTATGGTGTGCATTGTGAGGGTGTGCACCGCGAGTAGGATGGAACGAGAACGAAAGCAAGACAACAGCATGAGTTTGATTCCATTGGATTCTGGTGGATTGCATCAAGATTCCTGCTTCGCTGATGGAGGTCGAATCTGCGGGGAACCAAAAGGCCTGCCATTGCTCCCACTGCTTTGCATTCGGCTGCGACTCAACTGAACTCAATCCAATTCGATTGCAGCGAGCATGGTGCTGTGAATGGACCGTTGCTCCTCCCAAGCAAGCAGTTGGTCTTGGAGTACACTACATACCTTGGCAACGAACTTGGTCATGAATTTGACGACCTGCGGATCATCACGGAATTGCCAAATGAGCATGACGACCTTGTCCATCGGCACCTTGTCATCGGCTGAATATCCCAGGACCTCATCGATGAGTCTGCGCACGAACGGAGTTGGTGCAAATGCGTTGCGGGCGGTGCATGCAGAGCATCGAAGAGTCGCAGCGTACGAGAAGTGCCAACCACATGCGTAACAGCGACATTGACAAAGGCAGGCTGTGAGAAAAGGAAGGCACAGGCAGTTGCACAGTTGTCTCGATGTGTTCCATGCAACTCAACTCAATTCAATTCAACTCGATTTGATTCAACTCGATTTGATTCAACTCGATTCCAACACCATCTGTTCCATCGATCGCACTTGAATTGTCGCGATGTGATTGTTGCCAATGGGTTGACCAATCAGCGTTTCGCCGTTCCGTTTCTCCAGTTCTTCGCGGCCGCTTGCGGGAGAAGAAAAGACTCCGAATCCACCAACGACTCTATTCTCTTTGCGGAGACGCAGAGAGCCGAACGAGCGTACGTACCTCGCCTTGAAGGCTTCATGCTTGCTTCGGAGATGCGTGCTCATTTGGTTGGCTGGCACGGGATCTTCGTAGTAAGCGTTCTCGGTCGGTTCGATGATGAGGTATGTCTCGGATGCGGGCGGTTGGTGCTGGGCGCGTCCTGCCGATCTGCTCGAGTGCTGCTGGCCTTGAGGATGACTGTGGGGATCCTTCAGACGCTGCTTGACTCGGCTGGTCTCCTTCTGCAACCGAAGCAGTGTGGGGGATGGCGCTGCCGTTGCGGATGCTGTTGCTGAGGATGGGTTCGTCACCGGTGAGCGGACGTCGACAATGGTAGCCATGGGCAGATTTGTGCCGGGGTGGGTAGCTGTTGCGCCTTTGGCGGGTTCGTTGCTCTACAAGCAGTCTGAAGTAGTGCGGCGTAGCGTGCGCCAGAATGCGAGCTGTTCTGGGTCGTATCCGATCGTTGCGTTGCGTTGTGCGTTCCGTTGCGTTGTGTCGTTTCAATGCGCCTATTAATTTTTTTTGGGCGCTTCCAAATGTCCCGCCCACAGAAAAGGCACCACGTCGTCGTTGCCGCGGCCATCGCCGTTCTTCCCTCCTTGGTCATGAGTGTTGGTATCCTGGTTGAGCGCTGTGTGGTCACGTGCGCGCCACCTGTTGCGGGTTGCTATCCCGCACAAAACAGAAAAGCAAGGATGTCCCTCACAGACACACGGTCGTGAACGAGGGAAAGAAGCACTTTCGAGTCCCGTTTGCGTTGATTCTCTTGGCATTCGTCTTTGTGCTTCCGTGTACAAGTATATACCTTATATATAGTATCTATTTCAATCTTGTTTCGACACATATACCATGCGATGTGTACTAGTATGTATCATTCAGTCACGGAGGACGAAAGAGATTTTTCTTTGTGACTGTTGTTGATGACCGTTTCGGAAGATGTGACATTTGTTATCGTGAGATCGGCCGAATCGGTTTCTTGTGAGCTTCCCTGTTGTTGTCGCGTTGGGCGTTGTGAGCGCGAACAGATTGTGCAGCAGTGTAGTCCGCAGACATCTCAGCGGGGCGCTTGTTGTGGCTGGACGATGTCGATGAGTCATGTTACATCATACTATGCGCAGAGGAGTGGAGTGGCTTGTTGCCTGAATCTGCTTTTGGTTTCGACATTGCTGTTCCAGCAGTCTCTCTGTTGTTTCAGCACCAACGATCTCTCTCTCTCTCTCTCTCTGAAGAGAGTCCTGCGTGTGTCTAGCTATACCTCTCGTTGTTGTGCTTGGATCCCCATTTCCAACAACAACGATGGCAACAACAACGATGGCAACAAGAGCAAAATCCCGAATGATCGAAAGTTCGTGATGTTGCGCGAACGAGTTGTGTGCGCCTTCTCGTCAAACAAAACTGTTCGGTCGTGTGACATTATCCAGTAATAAATGCAATCAGGCGGAACGTGCCACATTTAACCACTCGCGACAAGTTGCCCTTTCCGCAGAGTGCCCCGAGGCTGACCAACATGAAAGTGAGGGACAGAGAAATCGCGCGGGCGGCCACCAAGATTCCGCAACTCCGATCAGCAACAACACGATCAGCAACACGCAAACACCGACAGGAACTCCGGCAAGAGAGGCACCATCTTGGTGGAGGCCACTCCGAGAAACTGGCAGAGAGGAATTATCCACATCTGCATCTCCAGCAACCAAACTCTCTCGCGTGAAGCATCTCCCAAGGCAGTCACATCGATAACCGTAGCCATAACCGCAACTGCAAACAATTCATCACAACCGTTTTCAGTATTGGAGGCAAGGCTCGTGTGTTGTGACATCCACAAAAGAGTGTAATAGGTGGTTGAACACCAACTCATACTCTCCCAATCCTGACAGAATACAAAAGACAAGAGGGCAACAACACTTCCCACCACCACATCATCGCCATCTCTCCTCCCACCCCCAAGGCCTCACAACACACAACACACAACAGCCACACTCAAGGCAATACCTCGATCGTACACTATTATTAATAACATAGTCGTAATCGAGTAGCTCTCAATCAACAACCATGACGACAGAGAAGAAGAAGCAAGCGTCCATCTCCTCAGCGCCTGGAGGTGCCATGCAATCAGAAACCAAAAAGGCGAAGAAGAAGAAGCCCAAGCGATCCAAGTCGGACGGCGATGCGGCAGGCATTGCGCAAGCACCAGGCGATGGGACGCCGACGACCAAGCCCAAGAAGAAGAAGAAGAAGAAGTCAGTCACCAACCTCAACGCGGACGGCACCCCGGCATCTCCAAACCACAATGGGGACTCTCCGGCGGCGCCCAAGAAGAAGAAGAAAAAGAAGAAGAGCGTGGTTGGTGAGTCCTCCGCAGCCAGCACCACCACCACCAACAACAACAACAACAACAACAGGAGACCGCCGCACATGGCAGGTCGCGGACCACCAGGGCGGGGTTTCGGGCCGCCGCAAGGACGCGGACGAGGACGAGGACCGATGCCACCAGGTGCGAGAGGCGGGCCACCACCGCGGGGGCATTCCAACACGAGGCCTCCTCCGCGGCGAGCACCGCCACCTGGCTATCCGGGTCGCGGAGTTCAAGCGCGATCTCAGCCAGGACCGCCGCTCCGAAACCACAGCAACGGGACCATCTCGACCGCCAGATCTGCTGCTTCCTCGGTGCAGCGTTCCAGCCGCCAGCGCCCCGCAGCACCGCAACATCCGGACCAGTCGCCTTCGGGCAGCCGCGTCAGCAAGAAGACGTCCATGCAGAAGACGCTAGACAACACATCCAGCCACAGCAGCGCCGTCCAGCCCAACGGCCAGCCCAAGGAAAGCGAGCAAACCACGGACGACGAGTCGTGGAATCCGCCCAGCAACCTCCTCATCCTGCTCTGGGTGGTGGTCGGCGCGGAGCTCCTCATGGATCTCATCACCACCATCATCTCCTTCAAGTACTTCGTCGAGACCGGCTCGTGCTGCGGAGAGCCCATCGGAAAGGCCAATCTCCCCATCGGCCTCACCGTCCCCTTCTTCCTCATCGTCTTGGTCGAGATCGTCCTGCTGGCCTACTCCATCCGCCTCAGCCTCTACATCCGAAAGCGAGGCACGCAGCTCAGCCGGGGCGGATTCATGCAGGATCCCGCCAACCCGGACGACAAGTTCCTGGTCCTGCCAGACATGCACAGCCAGAGCGGCTCCAAGTGGATGAGCTTCATCAACGTCCTCGTCCTGCTCAATCCATTCTTCGGTTCCGTCATCGCCTGGATGCTGCTGTACCAATCCAGCGAGCAGGAGTCCTTCACGGTCTTGGGCCTCGAAGCGGCCTCCCTCCTCCTGCACTGGTTCTCAGTCTACCTCGAAGGCCGCCGCCTGTCCTGGTGCTCCAAGGCCATGCACGCCGTCCCCATCATCCCCTTCTTCGTCACGGTCATCTGCATCCTCGTCTACCTGCAGGAGGGCGGCGTCTGCTACCTCGCCGAGGACTCCGTCTTCTGGTACGAAGGCTGCCAGCTGTGTGCCGATGGCACGCTGCCCGTGCGCGAGAGCGGCGTCTACGTCTGCGCCGACGAAAGTTCGGCAACGCAACAGACCTACTGCGGACTCGACAAGCAGTTCTGCTTTTATCCGTATTAGTGCGACGATTGGTGGGCAGTATTGACGATTGGATCGTCAACGCTGTATCCACGATCGTCTTTTCTTTCTGTTCCATGCATGAAACAACAACAACACGCGCGTGTCAACACAAGTGGCAATCGCACAGTCTGCAGTTAAGCAGGGCTTGTGAGGTACCACACAGGCACATGAATTCTGTATTGCATTTATACTCTACTCTCATTAGCTTGAGACGATCCACATTCTAATTCCTGTATTTGCACGAATGGTAGTATTCATAGAGAAGCGTAGCGCCGACGCAAACACTCCAGTTTCTGCAGCGTCAGATTACGCCTCGTATTGCTACACGGTTGCTCTTCCGCAACTCGCTTACACAATCTCCGGTGCATCCCGTCCCAATCCCGTCTGCCGCCAGAACTTGTACCGATGCTGCTTCTCGTCGTGCGTGTGCCGCAGGATCTGAATGCTGACGCAACCGGAACAGCAGAAGCCGGCGTACATGAAGTCATCGAGCCGCCCATCGCAGCATGCGCAGGTCGACGGCGGGATCTTGTACTTCTGACGGTAGTAGTACCGCGTATGCGTGAAGAAGATCCAGATGTAGACGTACCAAATGTACGACACGTAGATCGGCAGCACGAGGAAGGAGAGCGATTGCAGCACAATATGTGTCACAGTCGAGAGGGCGCACGTGTACCTGTATTCGTTGGAGCGGGTCGATGGCAAGCCGAGGCAATTCAGTTTCAATCGTTGTGCGATCTGGCCGTAGACGATGGGAGTGCAGATAATGCCGAAGAGGCAGGCTGGTCGGAACAGGATCGATTTGCATTCGCAGAGGCGGTATCTCCAACGTTCCGTCGGAGCGTCATCGGTGTCACTGGAGAGATTGCCTGCCATTTCCAGCGGTTGCATATTGGTAGGTGCCGATGGCGCCGCTGCGCCGATCCTGGACATGTTGTGTCTCTGGCAGGGCAGTTGGTCGGACTCGTTGGCGTCACCGTCGCTTGAGCTGTTGCCCGTGTGGCTGCAATGCTGGTGGTTGGGATTCAATGGGTTGTTTCCATAATCACAATCGCACCCACCGCCGCATCCGTTGCCACGTCTATCACCGTATCTGCCGCCGTCGCCATTGCGGTTGCCATTGGCACCCATCATCATCGTTCTGTTCATGATCCCACCGACATTGTCCTGTCTGCCTTGTGCGGTCGCTGCGCTGCCCTGCATATCCTTCTCTCCTGTTTCATCGACCGCAGCAATCCCAACGTCGCGCGGCTCATCCTCATCATACCGGTTGGTTGCGTGACACTGCCTTGTCGACGCGGACGGATAAGGCACCTGGAACTGTTCACCTTCCACAACGCCCCTGTCTGGGACAGTGACGACAAAGTCAATGTCATCCACCTGCGCTGGGAACGTGTATCTGCCTGGCAATGATTGCGGGGCTATCACCGTCACCATCTTCACCGCCGTTGCCGCAGCAGCACCTACAGCAGAAAGCGACGATTGGTGCGATGGCTCGTGCGATTGGCAATGCTGGCCATCCACATCGTTGCTTCCATCGTCGTGAATGGCGTACGCTTCACTCGCGTGGATCGTTATGGGATCTGCCTCGGGGATGGCGACAGCAGTGGCCGTCACGATGTCTCCAACTATATCCGCCTCCACGTGAGCTTCTGCTGGGGCATGCCTCTCTGTTGCAGCCTGCAGTTGTGCCTCTACATCCGCATCTACCTCCGTCTCAGTGTCAGTCTCAGTCTCCACGGCCATCCCCAAGTCCAACCTTGCTTGCAATGGTGGTTCCACAGGGATGGGCAGTGCCGTCTCCATCGTCATCTCATTCTCCCCGTCGCCATCTTCGCCATTCTCGTTCTTCCTCGTCATGTTCCAAATGCATCAGAGGGCTTCAAAGGGCATTGAAGGTATTGAAGGGTAGTCAAGGGTAGTCAAGGCATCCAAGGCATCTGATGGTCTCGTGTCCCACAAAATCAAGCAATGACGAGCCCCAAACAAGGAGGGGACTATGGTGGTGTTGTGTGATCAGCATAGTCACGCACCAAATGCGGGTGATCTGCGATCTACTCCGAACAACACCGTGGATCCTTCCCCAGCGAAAGGTGAAACCGTTTGAGGAAACCCGCGCGCCCCTGTTTGTCGTCTTCGCAAGTGTTCGAGTTTCGGAAAGCACGGACTCCTGTGATGTTCGATCCGACCTTGGCACGACAACAACAACAACACCAACGACAGACGTCATGACGGTGTCGTTCCCGAAGAACATCTGAAGGCGTTCGCTTTGTGAGTGAAGTGTTCGAATGGAGAATGTCCGTTTAACCAAGGGTACGTCATCGAACAATACTGAATTTATTACCAATTTACCGCAAGCACCCACATAGCATCAAACAAAAGGAGCATAAATAGTCCCTCACAATTCCAAACATCACCATCGACATCAACACCGTTCTTGTGGTTCGGACCACGCAAATCAACATGCGTGATAATACTCTTCTTCATCGTGCACTGTGTGTACGTCTACTACTACTAGTATAATATTCTATAATAGTTATCTGCACAATCCCTTCCAGCATTCCAAATACCTCTTCAAAAGGTTGGAAATTCGGTTCGAGTTTCGCAGACGTTGGCTGATGCGTTCCAACTGCACGATTGCATGCATAGCTCCTCGTCGGTGTATTTCGTCATGTTGATCTGAGTGCCCGACGTCGATAGAGCTGTCACGTTCGGATCATTGCAATCGGCGCAGGTCGGCACGAACCTGTTCCTGCCACAGTACGTGCACTCGCCGTGGTAACAGGTCCTCCTTTTGCTGCGTCTCGCGAAGAGAACGGTGCCGAAATCAGAGCCAGGGCCCGGCGACGAGTCGGCGCACATAGAACAGCAGGAGCAAACCACCGGCGGCAAGGGATCTGGCTGCGTCATGTCAGCACATTCTGTGCGGAAGAAACTCGGTACGGTCAGCGCGTTGACGCAGAAGATAGGGTCGAGGTTGCCCGTGATGTATGTGGCCATCATGTCCACAATCTCCAACTGGATCAGATTCGTGTACTGTGTTGGGATCGTCCCGTTGATGTTGGTGTTCTGCAGACGAAGCTCTTCGAGACGTAGCGCTCTTCCAAGCTCGGATGGCATCGTTCCCGAGATGGACGTATGGTCAAAATCCAAAATGAAGAGGTTCTCCAGCATCCCGATCTCTGTTGGGATGGGTCCGTCGAATCCGTTCAGGTACAAATACAGATATTCCAAATTGGCCAGGTTCCCAATCTCGGAGGGTAGTGTTCCTTTCATCTTTGCCTCAACGACATCGAATGTTTCCAGCTTGGTCATGTTCCCGACCTCCGTCGGAATCATCCCGCTCACCTGCGTTTTGTACGTCTCCCACAGTGTCAATTCGTGGAGATGAGCGATCTCGGTGGGAATTGGTCCATGCAGGTCTGTTTCTTGCAGGGAGAACTCCACCAAGTTCGTCAATCGCCCAATGTGGGTCGAGATCGTTCCGCGCAACCACAGGTTGTCGTATAGATCCAGCACTCTTAGATTGGTCAGCAAGTACAATTCGTCAGGGATGCAATCTTCATCGTCGCATTGCAAACTGTTTCCGTTCAGCACAAGATTGGTGACGAGTCCATCATCATCGCAGACGACCCCGCCGTCGCTGGTCCTCCAATCGCAATGAGTGAGAGACGGAACTAAGAAATTGTACCACAGTTGCCAACCGGTCGGCCCGCCCGTACTGTAGAACAGCACGATCAGCGCATACTCTTCCAGCAGGCGCACCATGCCGTAGTCGGTTTGCATCGGCGGCTGTTGTTCGTCGAGTCGTCGCTGCGCAACATTGGCCAAGCCCCGGTGCTGCGACAACCAATCGATGGCTCGATATTGCGGCGTCGTCGGATCGTCGAATATCGAGCGATTGTGCAAACCCAACGCTGCCTCCAAGCTTGGAAAGATGAGGTCAACGACGGAATTGAACAGGGTGGTTGGTGCAACGGAGATGGACGGGGTGTTGGAGGGTTGGTTGGATGGTGCCACGGAAGGTACGCGAGACGGAGCATTCGATGGTGACACCGATGGCATTGCGGACATGGACGGCGTTGATGACGGCAGAATGGAACGAGACGGCGCCATCGATGGGACTGCCGAAATGGAAGGCGCCGCGCTCTTCATCACTGTCGGCGGGGTCGTTTGGATTGAGACGCCGCCGCTGCCTGATTTGATTGTTGTGAGGGCTACCGCGGTTGCGATGGCGGCGACAATCAGAATAATGACGACGAGAAAGATCCAACGTCGTCGGCGGCGTCGCAGCTGAGTTGTGTTGACGCCATCCACAATGACTTCGCCTTGGACGGCTTCAACATCATGAGATTGATACATTGCCTGCCGCGCCGTCCGTTCTCGCAGCTCTTTCTCCATGCGTCGTTCGTATGCCTGACGAACCCGCTCCTGGACAACGACGTCGCGCTCTTCTGCAGATTGGGCCAGCACGGCGACGAGCGGCGTTTGGGACAGCCTTCCCGTACTGACGCTGTTGGAGGTGCTTTCCTGCGGATTGCCCGTGGATTGCGACCCAGCGGAACTATGTTGGATTTGATCAAGATCTTGCGACGTGCTGTTATTGACGCGATGATCTGACATGTGGTCAGCTGTGCCAGTGCCAGTGGCGGTATCGCTGTCGATATTGATGCTTGTGGCAGACATGGATGGATTGGTTTGATTCAATGCCACAACACTGATCTGTTCGTCTGTACTTTGCTCAGGTGGTTGCACGAGACGTGCTGCATTTCGGCTGGTGTGCCGTTTGGATGGAAGTGCGTCGTCATGCTTCGTGAAGGCCGATGGCTGAATGACGCTGGCGGTCGGTTTCGAATTGGCAGTCATGGCTTTGAGATCCCTCATGATCTCAGTGGACGTGCTTGGATGCAGCTTGGTGAGGTCCGGAACGAGCGAAGTTTGATCAACTTTACGAGGCTCGTCATCGACGTGCAGAAGGTCCTCGTCGTCTTCTTTGCCTGGCGTAGCATCGCCGTTGCTGCCTGCGGAATCACGCAACACAGCGCCATCGAGATAGATGCTATCGGCCTCCTCCATCTTGGCCATGCGACGTTGCTGCCGATGCTGCGATTCGATTGCTGAATTGCCCGCCTGCACGATGCGGTCCGTGATGGAAGATGCCTCGGCAGAACTGTTGTGGTGCTGTTTCTGGCGTCGCGCGGTGGATCGGAATGGTTGACTGTCGGCGGCCGTTGCCTGCGAGACACGGGATTGCGCATTTGCAGCGTCCTGCTTGGCTTCCTTGTTGGTACGTCTTGCGGTGGCAGCACGTATGGGGATGGCGCCTGGCTGCGTCGTGGGACGATCCGCATCGCTGGCAGTCCCCGCGATAGCTGATGCATCGGGAAGCATTGCAGGCCGACGAGAATGCTCGTGGACGTCATCGCGGACGTTGCCCGTTCGTTGCTGGCGACCGACTCTTGTGGTGGTACGAGTTGTTTCCTGGATATTGGTGGAGCGTCCACCCACCTCACCACCTTTGGCGGCCGATTCTTGCTGATCCGCTTTGCCCATGGTTGCTCCTCATACCACGTTCCATCCGATGGTATAAAACAATAATGTTATAGTATTATACACAGCGGTCTGCAAAGAGCGGATTTGTGGACGAGATGCTGCTGTGATGGTTGTTGCCGTGCCAAGGAAGCTTCTCTTTCTCATGGCGCGCACTGACATGATCGTCCACAACATTCACACCAACAATCAACATCACCCGTTGATGGATCATGATCTCTCCCCACATCGCAACGATCCTGTTTGTTCTCAAGGCACCGGTTGCCGATGTGTGTTTCAGGTGAACGCTGACGTTTCTTGTGGTTCGGGGTGAATGTCCTTGCCGTCGGAGCGAACAAAATCATGTTCGGGGCGAACGCGAACAATATTATTCATGACTCAATCATCATGGAACATTCGAATGAATCCCAGTATTCATGACTCGAACATCATGAATGGATCGAATGAATCTCAGTATTCATGACTGAGCTGGGCCGACTCCACAAAAACGGCTTGGCGCGACGAACGGAGAATTGGGCACGATCCACAAAATTGTGGAGGCCAAAAAGAACTCGGAAGGCACATGGCACAATAGTATCATGATGTCCGGATTTTTGTGCGGATGCGCCATTTTCGCGAAGGCGAGCGACTGTTTTTGGGTTTGTGGCGGCGACGCAGGTAGGGGGAGGTGTTTGCCTTTCTGTTGTTCTGTCGTTCCGTTGTTCTCGGATGCCTCTTTGTTGTTGTGGATGTCTGCACTCGACGAAGAAAGAGACCATGGTCGAGTCTTTGCCACAGAGAGGCATCAACCACACGGAGGCGCACCAGAACACCATAGTCACACAACACATCGCAACACATCACAACACAGAAGGATTGGTTGAGCGACAGCAAGCACATCGCAAGTCCATTGGGAGCAGCGTGCAGGTGCCTCTCCGAGTGTCCTCTGAGTGTCCCCTGGGTATCACCAACCTCTCTCTCTCTCTCTCTCTGCGTGTGTGTCTGCGTGTTCTTGGGTGAAGCCGAGGTTCCATTCCCTCCGCAGTCCATCACTCTCCATCACTGTCCGCTACACCATTGCCCACAACTAACGACAACAGCCAACAGCCAACAGCCAACAGCCAACCCACTAACAGGCTAGCTGGCAAGTTGAGGTGCAACATCCCTCCACCCTCCACTAATACACACCACAGCTACCACAACCAGCAAGCTAGCAATACGAGTATAACAGCAACAGCAACGTTAACGGCAACAGCAACACTGGCACCAACACGAACAGCAAGATGAGAAGAGGGCTGTCAAAGGCTGCGTCGGTGAGCAACACGCGCAGCGCGTTCGCCTCGCGACGATCGCTGTACGAGAATCCGTCTCCGTCGCAGAACCTGTCTCCCAACCCCTCTGCGTCCATCGACGACGACGAGGAGCTGCAGCAGCTCCTGCAGGACATCCGCCGCATCGGCATCGAAGGCGACGCGCGCGTCACGTTCCGCGAGCTGTACTCCGATGCCGCCGTCGAGAAGTTCTACGAGGCCCTGGTGGGCATCCTGCTCAAGGCCAAGAAGCGCGGACTCATCGCCTTCTCGGGACAGATGCTGCTGCGCGGACCGCACGACAATGTCATCATCTCCATCATGCCCACGGCCTTCGCCAGTCCCAACAGCGCCAAGAAGAAGAAGCTCGACATGGGCACCAACCGCGTCAGCGTGTCGAGTCGCGCCAGCGCCTTTGGTGGCAGCGGCCATGGTCGCAGATCCAGCCTGCGCCAGTTTGGACGCGGCGCGTCGACGTCGGCCATCAACACCACCATGCCGACGCCGCCGTGGTTGGATAAGGAAAACTCGAACCAAGGCGTGAGCAAGGCGGCAGCGGAAGCGGCGGAGACGATCCGCCAGCAGGAAGCTGCCAAGGCATCGCCCGATCCATCGCCGACTCCCGCGCCTCCCACGTCGCCGCCAGCCGAGTCGCCGGTTTCGGGTGTCGAGGAAAAAGGCGAATCGCCAGCGCCAGCAGCAGTACCAGCAGCAGTACCGGCCGCGACACCGGCAGATGAAGAAGGCGATGTCGAGATTGATGACAACGAGGACGACGTTGAGATTGAAGAAGCTGACGACGTCGACATCGAATCCGAACCTGAAACAGAGCCAGAGTCGAAATCGGAGCCTGAGCCACCATCAACACCAACACCAGAACCAACTCCAAAAGCAGAAGCAGAAAATGCAACACCCGCTGAGAAGAGAACATCGTCCGGCAGCGAAAGCGCCGCCATCACGTCCGTCATCAACGAAAGCGTCCTCAGCTTGACGAGCGATGCTGTCTACTCCGAAGACTTGCCACCCGACGATCCAAGTCAAGGCGAAATGAAACTCAATGACATTGACCCGCCCTCGACGCCGGAAAACAACATCCCGGACGACGAGGAAGAAGTGCCGCATGATGAGGAACCGCGCGGCAAGTTCTTTTACAAGAGTCCCAAACGCGATCGGGAGCTAGGGGGCAGGGCGGGGTTCTTGGCCGCCATTCCTGCCTTGAAGAAGAAGCACAGCAGCGATGAGGAAGATATCATGGATGAGGATGCGGAAAAGTCGAGGCAGGCGGCGGCCGCCGATGCGAATGCGCCCGAGATTGAGTCCAGCGCGCATGACAAGAAAGTGCCTGCGGATACGCCTGCTCCTGATACAGACACGCCTGCTCCTGCCAACATCCCCAACGACAGCACGCACGAACCACCCCTCGAACGATCCGAGAGCGGAGAATCGTTGGAGCAAGATGAGATCTTCTCCAAACCACCATCCAACAGCGACGTCTCCTTCATGTCGCCAAACAGCTCGCAAGGCAAGCTCGGCATGAGCCTGCGCATGCGACTCAAGGAGTACGGCGCCTTGCGCAAATCCATCGCCAAAAAGGAGAGCAACAGCAGCAACCTGGATGGTCGCAGCCCGCGCAAGGCGGATGGATCCGTGCATTCCGCTGTGCCTGCGCAGCTCGCGTCCACTCTCTCCGTCGATCTGCCCGACGACGATGGCGACGAAGATGTCAAGGCGCCATCGCCCTCGGCGGAAAGCGGTGCCACTGACACGACTCCGAAGAATGACAACACGCAAGCCAGCGTCCAAGCCGCAGATGAAGAGGCAGCAACATCTATTCCACCCAACAGCACATCGTCATCGAAGGTGGAACCCGCCGCGCCAGTCCCCACCGACGAAGCAGATGACATGGATGACTCAATGCACGACGACGATGCTGCGCTGGATTCCAAACGTGGTGAGGAGGATGCTGATATCCATCCCAAACTCGTTGCCAATCCATCCGACGAAGCCGAATTGGAAACCGACGAGCCCCTCTCCACTGCACCAGTCGATGATGATGATGAAGAAGAGATCTTGGACGATATCGCCGAAGAATCCCTGACCTCCAATGATCGCGGAATGGTCCCGAAGGCATCGCCAAGTCCGGCTGCTTCTGATGCCAACAATGATCAAGTATCGGAGGACTCCTTTGTGGAGTTAGCCGACGAAGACATCGGTTCCGAAACGGACAGGCAGGAACGACGCCCGGGGGGAGGGGTCGAAAGCACCACCACCTTCGATGAAATCATCAGTTATGACGAAGTGGAGGAGGAGCTGGTGGAAAGCGCCGATGAGGTTCCAGTCACGACCACCGACGACGAGGAGATTATCGAAGTGACATTGCATGAGCACGAGGTTAATTCTGCCGTGGAAAGCCAAGATCGATTCGAACCCAGCGTGGAAGAGGTCGTCTACGATAGTCTTCTCGAAGATGAAAGCAATCCAGTCGAAACGGAAGTGATTGACGACGACGGCGACGATAACGAAGAGGATGAGGAGGTCACTCTGATCGAAGATGATGAGCCACAAGAGGAGGAAGGAGAGGATGAAGAACTTCTGGAAGAGGAAGATCTAGAAAACGAAGAAGAGTTCCAAGAAGAGGAAATTGAAACCACCGTGGTGACGGAGAGCGAGCGCAACAAGGCAAGTGAGCGAGGAGACCGTGGAGTTGGTACGATCTTGCCGGTTGCTGCTGCAGCCACGGAACAGAGCAGCAGGGAAGTCGCAGAGAATCCCGACAAAGACAACGAACAATTTAATGACACATTCGAGGACCTTCGCCAAGATGGGCGACAACAAACACTCAGAACTCTTGTCGTCGAAACTGTGAAGGAAGACAAGAAGGACGGCAAGAAGGATGATTCGGAACGCAGCATCCCATCAGACATTTCCTTGTCCCAGTTCAAACCCATCAGCAAGCTCGATCTTGCATCAGAATCCAGCTTTGACGGAGACAAGGAAGCAACGGCAGCAGCAACTGATGCTGCGCTCATCTCTTCACCCACCGACGGCAGAGACGACGACGGCATGGCAGGAATGGCCCCGCTCCCGGGCGTGGAGTACACATCCGGTTCATCCCATAGCCGCAATTCATGGATGCCGCCACCCGGCGACATGGAAGTTGGCTCTGAGGAACTGGAGCAGCTGCAACGCAAGGATACCTCATGGTCCAGCAACAAGGACAAGGTTAGCAGGGTCGACTTCGCCGGATATGTCCAACCCGATACCTCCAGCTTCAAGTGGATGCCGCCCGAGGAACCGTTGGATGGCGATCAGAGCCCCGTCTACGATTCGGCCACGGACTTCACAGACGCCGATGGTTCGGCCATGCCACCTCTCAGCCCAGTAACTACCATCAGCAACCCAGCAAGCGTCGGGCATATCCCATCCTCCAACAGAAAATTGGAAGATGTGATGGAAGGCGACGAAGAAGAGACCGAAACGGAAGAAGAGAAGACGGATCACACTTCTGGCATTCCCGATGTTCCACCAGTTGACATGCTGGACCTAGTGGAGGCCTCCACGGAGAATCTGGGCTTCGCCGACCCATCCGAGAACAGCGGTTCCAACGAGAGCGGGGCCGCGGGCGCAACATTCAGTGCCGCACCAAATGAGTCTTCCACCGCCCCGCTGGATTCAGGCAACAACAGTAGCAGCAACGTGGGCGGAGCCGATGGCATCCGCATCCGTGGCGACAATGGCGATGATGGCATCCGCGTCGTCGGCGAGGGCAGCGACACTGATGCCGATGGCAGTGGTGCCATGGTCGACGTTGAGTTAGGCGACGGTGCAGCCGGTAACGGTAATGGCGGTGCCATGGGAGCCAAGTCAAGAGGCATTGGCCTTGGAGATGACGAAGATGATGACGAAAAAGAGGAGGAAGAGGAGGAAAAGAAAAGAGGTTTCTTCGTACTTTCGGCATGTTGCTGTGGCCTTCTCATCGGAGCAGCTATCGCCTTGGCGATCTACATCCTGTTCATTGAAGATGATGACAGCAGTCCAGCCATCCGAGCTCTTGTCACGGAGCCACCAACGCAGACCCCAAGTGTTGTGGTTCTCGATACAGCTGCGCCAACGGCAGCCGTAGTCACCGCCTCCCCCATCGTCACGCCTCTGTTGACGTCGCCGCCGACCGCGCAGCCCACTGTGGGAACGGTGGCACCAACAGGCAGCCCGACGATAGCACCAACGCTCAGCGCAGACAACGCGGCAACCATTGCCGGGCTAATTTCATTCATCGATGACGTGTTCCCGGAAGGTGCACCTGCCCTGGCTGACACGTCATCCCCCCAGTACCAAGCCTTGCTTTTCATTTTCAACCGCATTCCCAACAACCAAGGAATCTTCGATGACTTCCGGTTCCTTCAACGCTATGCCCTCGCAACGGTGTACTACAGCACCGGGGGAACAGAATGGAATAACTCCACGGATTGGCTCACGAGCGCCAACGAATGCGATTGGTACACTTCATCGCCTGCCGCCACGATTTGCGACGGGGGGAACAACGTGGTGGAGCTAGACCTCAGCAACAACAACCTCCGTGGTACCATGCCTATCGAGATTGCCATGCTGGCGGACAGCCTGGAAGTTATACGGATGTCCGGCAACCGGTTGGTCGGTACGATTCCAGATATCGTCGTGGAATCTAACATCAATCTCGTGGAGTTCAGCGTCTCTGGAAATCTGTTGCGCGGGCCAATCCCAGCAACTGTTGGGCAGTTGCAAAATCTGGCAATATTGGACTTGAGTCGGAATGGATTGAACGAAACAATTCCCTCAGAGATTGGATCTCTGGGTTCATTGGGTAAGTGCGAAGCGATGTGGAATGGAATGCTATGGTCTGCTATGCTACGAAGCGAGATGACTTGAAGCAAAGCAATTGACGCCCGTGGGCACCACCAGGAGCAACGCACATAATCTCTCTCAATCTTCTCATCCTCACATGCGTGCTGCATTCCCCTCTTTTCCTCTCCTCTGTTCTGCTCTCTGTACCATCCTTTCCAAACGGTTTGGAACTCTGCTTCTCACCATCATTCGAGTAGTGAACTTTTCCATCGCCGAAAATGATATCACCGGGGCAATCCCACCGGAGCTTGCATCAAACATCGCAATCCAAAACCTATTCATCGATCGTACCACATTGACCTCGGGACTCCCGCCGACTTTGTGCGATAACCTGGTGAATATCCAGCAATTCTGGTCAGATTGTACGGAGATCGGTGGTTGCGAATGCTGTACCACTTGTTGCGAAGGTGACGTCTGCCTTCCTACCTAGGCTCTATGACCAAGCGAGACAAAGAGGGAGAAAGTGAAAGAGCTAAATGGATGTAATCTATGTTCACGTCGGTGCGAGCTAAAGTGAATCTAAATGTAAACAGGAAGGAAGAAGGGAAGGACCAGGAAGCGTGTCAATGGATCGCACAGCATAGCAAGCGGTCAAAATTGCTTGAATGCAAGATTTAATATAATCTGTTACAACCATGTCATGTCACACAATCGTTTGTCCATCGCTGCGCATAGCATTGGGCGCTTGCCTCGCCGTGCGGTCTATGGTATCCAACTCATCCCCCACAGTCAGTCTGTCTTCGATAGTGAGCCAGGTTCTCAACTATTCTATGCCTGTCCACCATGATGAAGTAGACCAAAATACACCAGCACATCGATAGACACAGTGTGCTGCTCATTGCACACTCCTAGCTTTGCCAGACTCAACTGAAAGACAATGCATCATTCTGCAACATGGCCAATCTTGCTGTCGAACCACTTGCCGGAGACAGGATCAATGCATGGCTTCGTTACCACTGCAAGAAACATCATCTTTTTGATTGTAGTTGTGGCTGTGTTGCTGTACTGTGAGTGGGTTCTTCATCCATGATATACTATTGCCCGCATGTGGTCAAGTGAACAAACAACCACTTCTCATCCACATGGACAACATCATCCAAACTCTGAAACAGCCCATCATTTGCAATGTGATTGATGCAAAAGCATAGATGATCTGCCTAGTGCTTCTCTGAGAGCCCAAATATGTTGTTAATACAATGCCTTGTTGCGATTTTCATATTGAATAGTGTAGTTGGTGACACACCAATGGCAGCATCAGCTGCACAAAGGGTTGCTGCATCATTGTTGTTAAAGTGTTGTAGGTGTTCTTTCAGGTCCTCTTGGTCCCACTTCCATGCTCTACCACAAGGACCACAATGCAACAGCAAGCTCCAAGATGATTGGAAGTTGCTGGCCACAGTCTTTCTCATGTTGGTCATCATTTTCTGGACTGTGGCATGATAAACATCGTAGTGCGCCACCGGATGATCGAGTGCCCTGTCCTTGCAACAGCCATTGACTTGTGAAAGCAAGAGTGTCACCATGATCTGAATCCGTTCGTCTGCAGACAAGTGCTCCCTCTTCTTGCGTTCCATCGATTCCATTGTCTAGATGAGACTTGTGACAAGAAGTGCATGAAGGGCTCTTGCCCGAAGCTAAACACTGAGGAATTGGCAAGGTGCATTACGGAGACTGTCGATGACAACAAGTCGGAACAAAACGAGCAAGTTCCAGCGCGCAACGCAAAGCGCACACTAATTTGATGCACACAAGAAGCTTGAATGAACAGAAGGAGAATGTGATGATCCCAGTAAGATGGAGCACCTTGATAGTGGGGGTAGGTCATCATGTCATCTAATTCAGTATGGATTATAATGCTGTAATTGTGATCATGATGTGCAGCAGGTCACTCCCAAAAAAGATGACTCGTGGCCCGCGACGAGCTGTGCCATTGTCTACTCACGAGACTCACATCAACACCCATGATCACCACGAACAGAAAGGCGACAAATCGAACGAAGGTCTGATACCAAAATGGAGGTACCTCAATATCCAATTCGAACAGATGACGTCACATGATGACGTACTAATGCGACACCATTCAGACAACAAAGAGATTCTGGATGACATATTTGCGAGCCTGCAACACTTGCGAAGAAGTCTTGGGCATTCCAAATAATTGTTTTACCGCAGCTTTCAATACAACCCTTCTCCGTTAAATACGGTCCCAACCCATGTCGCACACAAACCTCGACCGATCGGAGTAGTATGGATTTGTTGTTCCGGTTTTGGACGCTTGTGGGAGACCGGTCATAATTTCATAACGAGTTCTGTGCAACATGCATTTAGTCAATAGTGTCACGGGACTCATTTCCGCTGAGTCTGTGTTGTCAATACTCCACAGGATTCGTAATCGCCACTTGGGATCAGGATGAGCGAGGCTCGTCAGTTGTGAAATTATGTGCCTTGCGACTACCAACACTCACAAAGTGTACGTCTTTGGAGACACAAGGCAATCCGTAGTCGTACTTCCAGATTTGGAGGTGCTCGATGCAAGCGTGAAATTACAGAAGAGGGAAGCAACATCATTTCCCTCCATCCGACCAAGAATGAAGAGAAAGAACCAACCGATGGCCAACCGATGGCCAACGTATGTATGCCAACAATCCCAACACCACGTCGCTACCAAGAATCAAAGGAGGAAGACGACACAACAAGAGGAAGCACCTTGCGGCAATGGTTGTTTCGGACCAGCAAGAGGAGGGTTGGACGCAGCAAAGCAGAGCACAGAAGGACTGTTGTGGTGGATGAGACTGATTGCGACGAGCAAGCGCAAGCATCCTTGGAAGTGGAAGCGCAGGTGGAAGTGCAGATGTAAGCGCAAGGACCTACTCTGCTCTACTCGACTCTAATCGTATCAAAAGCGACATCGGCGCCACCAAGATCACGAGGCTCGTCATCCCATCATGGCCGACACCTCCCAAAACCAACACATTGTTCGCCGCCTTATTTCGACTGCGTCTGATGTGCTGTTGCTCTCGTCTGCGTACGGGTTGCCCGTGCCATCATGGGCAACGACAGCCATCGCGATGAGCAATGGAAACTCCAGCATCTTGCATCGCTCATCTTTCGTGCACAATGCAACAGATGGAGATGGCAACCACGGTGCAAACAACAATGACAACGATAATGACAGCAGAACCAGCGCAGATGGATTCATGGGCTTCATTCCCTTGTTGCAAACGCTCGTCATCTGCTGGAGCATAGTCATGGTGATCCTCTTGACATCCATGTTGTCCTACGGACTGTTCTATATCGTTGTGATGCCATCCCATGACATCACGATGCCACTCTACTTCGATTCCACTGAGATGTCCATCCCTCCAACTGAACATCATCTCGTGCAACAATGGTGGCTGGAGCAGCAGCAGAAACAGATGCGAGTGCGGATGAGGGAGGACGGAAAGCACCAAATGGAGAAAGAGGGGTTACAAGAATGCAAACAATATGAGACAGATATAGCCATCATGACAGCAGCAACAGCAGCAGCAGCAGCAACAGCGAGAGCAGTCATGAAGCTGGCGTCGAGTCGCAACAGGAGACAGTCTCCCACTCATCACCACCACCATCGCATGGGCAAGCTCAAGCCCAAGCACAACCTCAGATGCCACCGCAGAACCAAATACCCAATCTTTCAGTCGATCAGCGGCGTGCCTTGCAACGATCGCCTTGAGCAACTGCCGATCTTTTCACCAAGCACACGCAATGGGAACCATACCTTGACCGCCATCACCCCAAACCACGACCTCGCTCCGCGTTGAAGGCAAACCAACCGTACGCCATCGAAATTGCGCTGGAACTTCCAGAATCGCTGACCAACCAAGAGTTGGGCATCTTCGGTGTGCACGTGACATTGCAATCCGCAAATGGAATGGCCCTGGCAACATCTGTGCGATCCACGCAACATCCGCACGAAAGCGACTGGATATCGCTGATTCGAAAATGGACACTGCTGGTGCTGCATCTCGTCGGTGCTATCCCAGAAAATCGAACCACTGTGATCCCGTCGTATCATTACGTCATGGAACGCAATCAGCATCCGTTACGGTCCATCACTGTTCGGTTAGTGAGTAGAACTACAAGGCGGCGGCGAACACAGCGCGCGAGCTCTCCAGCAGCGTGGATAGAATGGACACTGTCTCATGATGACGCTCTCTACAATGACGATGTGCAAGTCAGCGCAGCGCACGTTCGTATTGGAAGAGAGCTGAAGCCATACCAGTACGTTCTGAAGCACTGGTTCTTCACGCGCGCGATGATTGGCATCAGCGCCATCTTCGTATTCCAATCCGCCTCTGTAATCCTGCTGATGTATCTGTGGGAACGCCGACAGCAAGGTCTTGAAGAAAGAGCCAGCGATGCTTTGCTCTAGCTGGAACTGGATGGATCGTTAGATTTTAACGGCGACAACAATAGTGGGATTGAGGAACATGATGACACTGATGATGGACCCTGGTCGAGCACCTTGGTGCATGGAGTGCAGCCACAGTCGCAGGCGAATGCCGTAGTCGGCGAGGATGCCAACAGCACCAATGGCCAAAACACCGACGGTGATTCGACCAGTCCCGATATCGACCCCGATATCCACTCCGATGCTAACGCTGAGACCTCCCCTCGAAGCGAGTCTCCAGCAATCATCGTGGATGAATAGACCTATTGTTGGATCGTTGGGAAGACTTCGCTGTGGGCAGCGACGGGAGATACATGGTTCGAAATTCTCCATCGGAGAACATCAAGCTTTGTGCTCGCACCATGAGTCGCCCACCCGACCATGCTCCGCCGCGTGCAAACTCTACTCTGGTCCACTTGAGCGTGCACCATCCCATCCTCCTGCTGAATCAAGGTGAGAACGTGCGTTTCATCGATGAATCACTTTTTTGTCGGAATGCCAACGGATCTTTCGCAGTTTGGGCACGGTCAGAGACATGAGGAACATGGAAAGCGTTGCCTGTGGTGTATGGACGGCAGAACAACCTCCGCAACTTGGGACAAGAACGGCAATTTCAGTGGCGATGGCTTGATCATCTCCACAACAAGCAAGATCGCCTCGCACTGGGGAAGTGTCACATGTACATACCACATGGTACGATACCGTCGAGATATCGATATATTTTGGGGCACGCCTCAAAGTAGTCGAAGACGCACGCGCGTCTGACGACCCGCTTGTACTCCTGCCATTTCGGTACGTGCGCACGTTGCGCTACAGATGGATATCGCGAAGTTGAGGAGGCGAGACCATGAATCTGGTGCCCAACCATGCGAAAGCGCGAGCATCACCAAAAGATGAAAACGTGAGATCTGTTTTCCCGTCTATCTCTGCTGCTCATGCGTGCAGATGAATGGTTGATGAGTGACGATTGCGCTTGACTTCTCTATTGCGGTATGTGGATATGCAACGCGATGACTAACATTAGTGATTCCGCTTCCATCTGACCAACGGACCAAGTCCCTGGTCCTCTATTCCACATGTAATAGATATGATACATACTAAATCATACACCTGCATCAAGAACGCCTCTTTCGAGAGATGGGCTTGGTTGGTTTGCTTGATTTCGATGGTGCTCGCCTTCTCCGTTTCTTCGTTGCAGGCAGCAGTCTCTCATCTCTCCTTGCCCGAGCGAGATCCATCTCGCGCTTCTTGCGAAAGCCATGCGCGGCCTTGTCCCGTGCTTCCACGAAGGTGACCTCGATCCAACAGCCTGTCTCCTTGCACTTCTTGAGGAAGCGGCCCTTTCGCTCCTGCATCTTGTGCACCAGCTTCTCAGCGACGTCCAGCTTGGCCCACCTTGGCGCTTTGTCGTACTCGTCGAACATATCAGCAATGACTGCCTTCATGTACTGATTGCCGGAGTGCTCTTGAAACGGCCTTCCACGTCCCATCAGAATGTCAACTTCAGTTGGACTGCAACTTGGACGAATGCTGTCGCTTTCAATAGGATCAACCACCGCGAGTGGCAGTGATGAAGAAAGCTGCTGTGATGATGGCGGCATTGACCTCTGTTTTGGTGGGAGTGACAGAGTTGGCGACCTGCCATTACGCACGACTGCAGCTGCTGGGGTGTCTGCGCATCGGTCTGCCGGTTGGAGATACACATCGGCATTCTTGTCTTCCTCTTCTTCAGCGTCTTGGACGACTTGCATCTCCGCTACGTCACTGACACCATTGCGCTCAGGATGATCGTGAGCGACAGAGGTATCATTCCCGTTTCTCATCTGCGTGGCCATTGCGGTTCGGTAAACTTCCAGCGCTTTGCGATGCATCAGCCAAGCACTGGCTCCCGCCATTTTGAGCATCCCCCAGTCATCGAATGGCAGGACCCGAGGTGACACGCCGTGCGAAGAGAGGCTCTTGATGTTATCAGCCAGCGTACCGAAGAATGGCTTGAATCGGTGGCGAGTATGATGGGCCAGCGAGAGCTGAAAAATGTCTACCATGGCCCTCATGTCCTTCGTATCGTCTGATAGGAAGTACATCCTCTTCACGTTCACCGGCGTGATCACGGTGGTCTGCTCGCAAATGTACATGTTCAGCCGCTGTTTTGGCGTTACATTCGGCATCATCTTGTCCAGGGCATGCACCATAACTACTCCGTTCTTCTGTGCCTCAACGTCTTCCACAACCGTCATGGCTGCGTAAAACAAGGCCCGGGCATTTGCCAAGGTGTCGAACATGCTTGGGACGAACTCTGTCGCTACGATTATGCGACTTCCATGCGCATCCTCGCAAGGAAGCGGTTGTACATTCCCAGCTTCCAGCAGAGCGACCGCTCCCGGGCACAGATCGGACAGCTGCACGTCTCTGCCTAGCACATGCGGACCGAACAAGTGCAGTTTGGCATCGCACCAGGCGATCAATCGCATCGCGGCTTTGTACGAGTCGAAGGAGGTGCAGCGCAGGAACTTGAGGCGCAGGTCCTTGTCTTCGATGTAGGCTTGATTCGTCTGCTTGGCGATATCGTATGCGGTCCTGTTGCTGGTCGTCATGACCAGCTCCATCTCCATGTCGTCGAGCTTGGCGCTCACGAACGCGGGGATCTCCTCGCAGGGAGCGGAGCTCCCGGTGATGTCCTCATGTATGTGCTTGCGTTCTTCGGATGACATCGCGTGCAGCTCTTGCGCGATGATATCGGGGACCTTGAATGTGTTCAAGATGTCGTCGTTGGTCAACGGTGTGGTTTGCTCCGCATCTGCTCCTATTGCAGCGTTCGCAAATGCGTTCGCGCAAGCGGGATTGCTGTGATTAGCATCTTCGTTCGGTTTCCCGATCTAAGCACGGCAAGAGAGACGACGATGGATTGTGAGCTGTATCAACATGCGGTTTGGTTCACTGTTGGCGTTCCGGTTGCAACTGCATTCGTACTATTCTAGAATATTCTAGTAGGTATCTCCGCGGTCGTAGTCATCATCATGGGCTACGGAGAATCATCACCATTGCGCAAGTACTCACCTTGCCATCGTCGTCACGGAGAGTGCTGTCGCTGAAGCCACAGTTACAGCCGCTGCCGGTGTCTGAGCCCAGGTCTGATCTGGCTTCAACGGTCTCATTGCCAAGCGTGTGAATATTATGTTCGCCATGACATGGAAAGCAGGATTCCAACAAAGAGCAGCTTGCCATGAGGAGCTCATCGTCATCGTCGCAATGTGCTAAATACTCATCCAGTTGCTGCCACTCGTCGGCGGAGAAGGTACTCATGGTGGGAGTGCTGGTCACGGTATCTGCAGTAGGGATGGTTGTTTCGCGCAAGATTGATGTCTGTGCTTGTGGCTTGAAGTGATGCTGTGAGCACGCTGTGCTGATCCGAGCTGGAGGAAGAGGGGCTGGAGGAAATTGAGCTCACAGCGTCTCACGGCATCTTCGTCTGATGCCGAGTTTGCGGAAGAAACAGCACCTGCTGCTCCTGTTGGGAATTCGTTGTGTGGATGCAGGTGGGCACTGGAGTGGCCCATGTAGTGCCATAGCTCAGACTTCAAGCTTGTTCTGATCGAAATCACGCTTGTTGCGAAACGCAACAGGGGCAGCCGCGCTCCCCCTTGTTGTGCTTTGTCATGATGCTGGGAGCAGCTTGACTTGTCTTTTGGCTTCAGGTAGTATGCTCACAATGGCGCGGTGTCCCCTTGGGTACGCAAACGAATTGAAGAGGTAAAGCAGACAGAGAGCAGCTGGTTGTTGACATATCCTCAATGAGATGGCCTACATGGTGGGTACAGGGAGAACGTGGCTCTGTGTGTCCTGACACATGAACCCCCAAGCATCGAGATGCATGCGCGCAGCACAAAGCACAGGAGCGGACGAGAACACTGCCGCAATTTTGGGTTCCTTCTTCGTTTCTCGTCCCCCCTTTCTCCGCCCCTTGTTCATCTGCGAATGTTTGTTGTGCTTCTTTCATCGAATGTCATCTTCCTCGGTCTCTTGATTTCGAGACGTAAGTTTAGGAAACCGCCACAAACAGCAACGTTGTACATACAATGATGCATTATAATACGATGCAGTTGCGTTGATGGAAATGTAAGCTACTATTTCATAGATCCGTGATGTATAGTAAGATAGTTGGATGCTGTGTGCCAGATCCTAATATATTATAGTTGATCCCAGCAGCAGTAAGCACAGGAAACAACCTCAGAAGAACAACAGGCAGAGAAGGGATGGAGAAACGAGGAAGGAACCCAGATCCCGGTGGGGTCCATGCGTCTCGGGACACGGTTCCTCGGCCATGCGTCCTGAGACGCGAAAATCTCACCAGGGATATCCTTCTCCTTCCTGTGCTGGAATGTGTGGTCACACAGCGCGCACGTGTGCATCGAGGTGTTGCGTTTTTTGGCGTCTCCATGTGTCGGTGTCGCTCTTGGGCGTTGTGGCCAGGACGAACGCGCCCTCGATTTCGCGACACGGGATTGTTTGGTGAATGGTGTTGCTGTGTGTTTTGGGGGGCACCAAAACACGATCACTTGGGGTATGTTTGGAGAAATGGTCACCCAACGAACTTTGGTCCTCCTCCGTTGCCACACACTCACCTACGCAATCCGAACCTGTCAATGACCAAGGGTAGGAGAAGCCGGAACATGGGGTTCCGTGACACGTTACCACGCCATGCATCACAGAGACGAAAAGCTCCTGACACAGAAGTGCTCCCTCTGGTGCCTGAAGATAAATGCGTCTGGTAGAGAGCTGCAGCTGTTGGCATCGTAGCGCAATAAATCAATGGAGGGGTTCGAGTGGCCCCAAAACTTGGGTACTAAGACACACCAGGCTATCCGAATTTCAGGGGGAGCCCCGCAATAGAGACTGGTCTAGGCACAACCGAGACAGCCACTTTCGTGAGGATTTGGGTCTTTGCAATGCCCAAGTGTCGTCACGCTTCGCTTTCTTCCTTTCCCACCTCCCACACCGTTTCATCAAACTGTTTGTTTCCTCATGGTACCAACATAGTTTTTCGCATTTTTCCCAATCTGAACCAAAATTATTGATTCTACTGTCCAGATCTCTCCCTTTTTGCATCTTGTGTGTGCCAATCAACGCATGATTCTTGTCTCTTCTTGTTTCTTTCTGTCCAAACAGCAGCCACTGTTCAAAAACAAGGACGATAATGCCAACAATTGAGTACTTTTGTTGGTGTACGGTCGCATGACAGACGGTGCAGCAGCAAATCCCATGTTCACAGCCTCTGCACAGTCGGAAATAATCATAATCACATCATCATCACACACACAACACATCCCGTATCGTCTCCCGATCATCACAGGTTATGAGGAAATAAGCTTTAGTGCTAATCCTGCTACTCTGTACCCTCTGCTGTTACTGGAAATACCCATCCGCGCAGCTTCCTTTCTCGCTCCTTCCCTCGCTTTCTACACCCGTTCCACTTTTGCCCCATCATGCCTGCCAAAAACGACCCTCTCAGTTCTGACGAACTCAAAGGTCTCTCGGACCTCTTCGCCCGCCTCAACTGGCACTGGGCTGGTCTCTTCGTCACTGGCGCTAACATTCAAGACACCCTCGACCTCTGGGACTTCCTTGAGTTGGACGATGACGTCTTCGATGGGTTTCTTGCCGCATGGGCAAAGAACTCTCCAACCCGTGAGTTTGGTCTTCGCCAGCTCCGCGCGTATTATCGCGACAATCCCGACGTCGAGTCGTGGGTGACCACTCTTGACCGCGAAACCCTGCGCAAGTTCAGGCGCGACGGCAAGACGACTCCTGTCGACCTTTCTCTCAAGCCGCCTCCGCCTACTGATGGTGCCAGTGTGATACCGCCGCCTCCACCCACTGATACGGGCGCTCCGGCTGCTAGTGATGTGACCACTGCCGCTGCTGGCCACTATGGACCTGCCGCGGACGGTTCTGGCGTGCGCGTGCCCCCTGGTGAATCCCCAGGTGCCACCGTCGAGAGTCCGCTGGACATCTCCGGTGCCGCGCCCGCGCGTGAGCCACGAGAGTCGCACGACTACATTACTGGGTCAGGCCTTCCGTACTCGGTGGCCAATGGCAACCCTGCCGCGACCGCGCACTTCACCTACGACGCCATTCTGTCTCCCCTCGAACCCGATCGCGATGCGTTGGGCTATTGGCAACGGTGGACCAGTCAGTTGTCTGTCAACGATCCTGCCGACGTGCTGAAGTGGTACACCCACCTACAGAGTGAGGCAGATCGTATTGGCGTGGCCCTGGTTCCCCTTTCGCATTTCAACCCAAGGTGCTCCCTCATTCCCAGGAATGCTCCGCGCGACATCGTTCACCGGTCCGGGGTTCAGCTCAATCGTAAGCTGCAGGAGGATGGCGTCCTTGATCTTGACAATCCGTCTGTGAAGATGTACCACACTGCGTGTTTTGGGGTCATTCCTCATCGGCTCTCTGGGTATCTTCTCTTACATCAGGTGCTCCTCGACGCGTTCCAGCGAATTGAGCGCGCGGTCAGCCAAGCACCCACTTACTCGGAGTACAAGGACATCGTGCTCTTTGCGGATGCTCTGCTTGCATACCAGCAGACAGAGACAGTGGTGCACAAGCGGCATTTCACCGATGTCGAGTTGACTCGCCGGTTTCTTGAGGATCTCCGTTCGAATGGCATGGACGTAGGGCACCTCATCACTTCCCTGGAGTTGCAGCCCGCGTCCAAGCGTGTGCCACCGCACTTACATGTGTCGGCACTGGCTCGGTCCATTCACCCAGACCCTACCGCGGCTCATCGACCCATTGGGCACCGTGTTCAAACCCGCTCGTCTGCTCGGCAGGGCGGTGGTGGTGGCCCCAAGGGTGAGCGCAAGCGGTCTGCGTTTTATCAACCTGATAAAGACACGTTCTGCGAGGCTTGCCGCCGTGGTGGGCACAAGGCTGCCTCCTGTCTCAATTGGGCACGGCACCTGGCGTTCGCTGAACTCCGTGAGTCCAAGCCTGACCTGGCGTCAGCAGTGCTGGAGAAGTTCAAGGATACATACACCAAGGACAAGTCTCGTGCCTTCGCAAGAGCCCTTCAGGTGACGAGTGCTGACCTTGGGGCGGTCGATGAGTTGGACGAGGAGGACATCGCGACCCACGTTGCGAATATGCTCCTTCAGGATTTTGTGCATGCTGGCCAGGAGTAACGTCGCTCCCTGGTGAACAGCTACGCGCGATTTCAGGTGAATGCGAGACACCGGTAGGCGCTCCACGTGGAGAGGTGTCTTCGCTTGCCCAAGCCTACCAACACGGGTGCCCATCCAAGTTGGTGCCCATTGTGGCTCATGACGAGCTCCAGGTCTTTGCGGTCGTGTCCTCGCCATGTGGCCAACGTGCATGGCGGCGTCAGGACAACGGCCAGTGCGACCCTGGGGCAAATGTTTGCGCCACGCCCCACCTACGGCTGCTGCGGGAATACGGCACTTTTGCGACGCCAGTGTTGCTGGAAGCTGCCAATGCGTCGGCTCCGGCCATGGCATGTCCAGGTGCGGGATTCATGCGGCTGCATGGCTCTGATGGAGTACATGTGGACGTGAGAATGCTGCACTGCCCACACCTGGCGGACACCCTGATATCACCCCAAGCAGTCGTTCGTCAAACCGACAATGACTTTCACGGCTTCTGCGTCGAGTCCGAACCCCACGGTGCCAAAGTCGTGTTCACGTCGGAGGCTGGCCGTGTGGAGATACCTTTGGTGGTTCGTAACGGGCTCTATTACTTCGAAGGACCATCTCACCAAGTGTTCTCCGTCCGCAAGGCGTCCAAGGCTCTTGTGTCCGAGCTGTGGCATCTTCGGCTGGGACATGTTGGCATGAGCCAGCTCCGACACCTGACCAAGTGTGCCACTGGCATTCCTGATGCGGCAGTCGCCGGAGTGCATCCATTGCGGCATTGCGACGCGTGCAGCCAGGCTGGATACCAACATGCGGCACGTGGGCCCAACGATACTACCACAGCCAACGTGCGCGGTGCCAGGTTCCATGTTGACTTCGGGTTCATGCGAGCCACGAACGCTGCGTATGGACGCGGGAAGTCAGGCCACAATACGCCACGAGTGGTGAAGTCCATCGATGGATACTGTGCTTATCTGCTCGTCGTGGATGCCTTCACTGCATACGTGTGGGTTTTCATGACCAAGGACAAGTCGCCACCGCTTGCGGCTGTTCGGCATGTGCTTTCGTCCTTTGGGCGCTCCGACGGCTATCGTGCCGTGCGCGTCGACTTGGGCGGCGAACTTGCAAGGTCAGATCAGTTTCGCGAGATGGTATTCGAGTGCGGGTACACTGTGGAGCCCACTGGCGCGGACTGTGCGTGGATGAATGGCAAAGTCGAGCGCCTCAACAGGACGTTTGGCACAATGGTACGCGCCCTGTTGTACTCGTCTGGCATGCAGCCACACTTCTGGTCGAAGGCTCTGGCACATGCGGTGTACATCAAGAATCGGCTCTACCATTCAGGCATTCGCATGACACCTTATCAGCGCCAGCATGGGGTTGTTCCAGATCTGTCGCACCTGCGTGTGTTCGGGTCTCGAGTCACGGTCAAGAAGCCGGGGAAGGCTGCCGCCAAGCTTGATGCGCATACCTACGATGGCATCTTTGTCGGGCACACGGCTACGTCGACGCTGCATGAGTACTACGACATGCGTACTGGCCGGTTTAAGCGAGCAGGCAACATTGTCTTCGATGAGGCGCATTTTTCGTCCCACGACAGGCCACCTGGCCCGCAGCTACTCTTCGATTTGGGTTTCGAGCAACCAAGTGCTGACGCACAACCTGATGCTGTCGTCACTGGCGCCGCTTATCCTCCGTCCCGGTCCAAGATTGCGAAAACACCGCCGATTGCGTGTCGCATCCCACTTCCTCTTGGTGATCTGGTTGACCGAGCTGCACAGCATGCTTCTGCTGCAATGTGTCAGACCACCCATGCAGCGCACACGGTCGACATCGAAATGGCCGATGATCCTTTCGGGTACAGCTTCGATCAGGTGGTCGCAATCGCTGGCTCGGATGGCACGCTTGGGATGGAATTCACTCACGATGCCCAGCGTGATCGTCTTGTGCTAGTGATGTGCAGGCCAGGACAACCGTCTGCTCGCATTCCGCGATGGCGGTCCCGGCTTCGACACTCACACCTCCTTGCGGTGGATGGTGTTGATGTGCACACACTGGCGCAGCTCAAGACGCGGATACAGCAGCTCCGTGATGCCAAGGCTACCAGTGCCACGTTCGTATTCGCATTCGATGATGTGCGCAACGCGATGTCTCAAACTGGCGTGCCCCAGATGTACTTCGATCAACTCAGGCATGTCCAGGACATCATTGAGTCAGCTCGTCCCACAGCTCACGCTACCAGCGTTGCGAGTGCCCCGACAAAGTTGACTCGGCGTACGCTTCGACAGCAGGATGACTGGCCCGAGTGGAGCGCCGCTGAAGACAGGCAGCTTGATCAATACGATGCGCAGCAGATGTTTGGAGACCCCGTGCTACCACCGGCCGACGCTGCGGTGTTCAACTGGGTGTGGGTATACGTCGTCAAGACTCACGAGAACAATCGCAAGAAAGCTCGTGCTGTTTGTGATGGATCAACCCGTGGCGGACACGCTCGGATCTTTGGGCACACCTACGCTGCTACGCCGGATCTAACCGAGTTCCGTATTCTTCTGGCCATTGCGGCGATACAGGGTCTACGGGTATACGGCTCTGATGTCACCAATGCGTTCGCGGAGGCTCCTGCTGGAGAACAACGGTACTACATGAGGGTGGATGAGCAGTACCGCACTTGGTGGGAGAAGCGACGGGGCAAACTCATGCCACGAGGAGCCGTGATTCCAGTCCTCAAGAACCTTCAGGGACATCCCGAGGCGCCCCGACAGTGGAGCTGTCATGTCAATGGCCTTCTGAAGCGCATGGGTTTCCATGGTACCACGCATGCTCCCTGCCTTTACATGGGACGCGTCCTTTCTTCCAAGGTCTACGTGCTTCGACAAGTGGATGATTTCGCAGTTGCCGCCACCAACGAGGCCGTCTTCAGCGCGTTCTGCGACTTGTTGGACAAACATCTCTTCCAGCCCATGACGCGACAAGGCCTCATTGTTCATTACAATGGTTTGGACGTCGATCAGACCCAGGATTTCGTCAAGGTGCACTGCACTTCCTACATTGACAAGGTGCTGGAGCGGTACCAGTGGCAGAACTTCAAGACCACACAGCGGTTGCCCATGCGGTCCGACAATTCTTATGTCAAGAGTCTGGATAAGGCGGTGCTCCCAGTCGATGACGATGAGCGACTTCGTGTGGCAAGCCAGTTCAAGTTCGGGTACAGGCAGGCTATTGGCGAGCTGATATGGGCGATGATTTCATGTCGGCCTGACATTTCTTTCCCCGTCGTGAAGCTCTCGCAGTTCTCCGCCAACCCAGCTGCTCTACATTTTGAAGGGGTGAAGTATCTCATGCGGTATGTCGCTGGCACGCGCGACCACGGTGTCACCTACTGGAGGATACAGCCACTCATGAGTCTCCCCGCAGCACCCCGCCCAGTCCGCCTTTCGCCGACCGATGATGCCGTCCACGATGCCACCGGCATACAACATCTTGATGCCTCAACGTTGTACGGGTACACTGATGCGGATTGGGGCGTCGACATCCGACATCGGCGGTCGGTCACAGGCATCATTTACATATTTGGTGGAGCTGCTGTGGCATGGAAGACCCGAGTTCAACCTACGGTCTCGCTCAGTAGCACTGAGGCCGAATTCGTCGCAGCCAGCGACGCCGGCCGCATGGCCTTGTGGCTTCGATCCATTCTCGATGAAGTGGGGGTGAAGCAGCAGTATGCGACTATGATCTTCGAGGACAACCGCGGTGCTCGGCTGATGGCCAGCGCCAGTCAGCCTACCCGGAATTCGCGCCACATAGCGATCCGAGAGTTCGCGGTCCTCGATTGGGTGGAAAGAGATCTCCTGACATACCCAGAAGTCGCATCAGACCTGAATGCATCCGACATATGCACGAAACAGACACCTGTGGCTCTGTACTTTCGGCACATCGACCTTGTTATGGGTCGGCTTGTGCCCTTCTATGTACGCAGCCGCCACAACCCGGATATGTAGCTTTCCGCTGGCTTTGCCAGCGTGGGGGGGGGGGGGGGTGTTGGTGTACGGTCGCATGACAGACGGTGCAGCAGCAAATCCCATGTTCACAGCCTCTGCACAGTCGGAAATAATCATAATCACATCATCATCACACACACAACACATCCCGTATCGTCTCCCGATCATCACAACTTTGATATGTGGTCTACTCGTGTTGTTGGCAACAAGGAGGAGCGTTGGTTTCTTGTGTGTGGTGATCCACACTCAACTCTCAACACAAACATGAAGAAACTTGTTGATATGACTACTGCCAATCAATGCTGCTTCTTCCCTCCCTTCTTTCCAACTCAACTTCATCTGCAGAGCAAGTATGTAGCTCATGCAGCAGTGGGACTGAAAGTGCAAGAAAAGGCACATCATGCCCAGAACCCAAGCCATGCAATAAACAGTCCCCAACAACAAATAAGTCCAACACAACAGTTGCCACCCTCCCCATCTTCAGCCACTCCATACTTGGCATTCCACAAATGTTGGCAAGTTGTGTGGACGGATACCTTGCAATCGTGGAAGACAGTGATGGTTGTTATGATTCTGTTTGCTATTTCATTATGTGAGCACTCCAATCCTCTTGGTGTCTCTTCTTCTCTTGCCCGATACTCTTGGCGCGTCTATCTGTTTTGTAGATTGGGTCTTCGACTATGAGTTGGTATGCAAGATGCTCTCTTGCCGCTACTGTACTCTCTCTCTCTCTCTCTTCAATATTCCATGTTCATGTTGCATGATACTCCGTGTTCAATGCATACTCTGCATTCAACACTCTGTTCATTCACTACTGGTTCCTACTCCATGAGTACTTACCACTTGAACTCCTCTTTGTGCATCCATAATCTTGATGCTCTTTGGTCATCAAATCTTTCTTTCTGCTCCTGACATGGAGACAGATGTCAATGTGGTGACATGATGACATCCTGTCAACGTCAGCTGTTGTCCTTCTGCTCTCCAGATGTCACGTTCCATTGATGATGCAATGGTCTGTCAGATGATATTGTCATCTGAGGTTTACTTGGGAGGTACATCAAGCTTTGCTACCAATGACAAACCAGCAAAAGATTGGTGAAGTGTCGGTGATGTATCGGAGAGGTACCGGAAATGTATTGGAGATGATCGGAGATAAGCGATGATGAGAAGCTGAGGGAGAGCAACCATCCAAGCTGTTCAGGTGAAGGATGGGATGCTGTGATCTGATCGAATGGACCAAGCCAAGCAATGCCTGCAACTCAGCAATGTCAAAGCCAACAAAACTATTGATGGGAAGACAACGTGATGAGTGCACGGACATGGGGTACTCGGTGGTGCATGCATGGCCATGATGAATTCGTGATGAATTGAAGATGAATGCACGCTAGACCAACTGATGGACCCATGGAGGTCTCAGGAGGAGATCAAACTTGGAAGACAAGAGCAGTGAAGAGCTCACAGTTCAGAGAAGTAGATTCTAACAAACAATTAGCTTTCTACTATCACCACCACCCCGGATTTCCAACACAAGTGAACAAACAACCACTTCTCATCCACATGGACAACATCATCCAAACTCTGAAACAACCCATCATTTGCAATGTGATTGATGCAAAAGCATAGACGATCTGCCTAGTGCTTCTCTGTGAGTCCAAATATGTTGTTAATACACTGCCTTGTTGCAATTTTCATATTGAATAGCGTAGTTGGTGACACACCAATGGCAGCATCAGCTGTACAAAGTGAAAGAGTACTATCCAAAAATCACGAGGGGAGAGCAAAAGCAAAGTACCATGCCGGGATTCGAACCTGGAACCTCAGTTAGAATTACTGATGCTCTACCGTTGAGCTACAGGCGTTGCGATTGCTGATCCGAACAAGTGAAATTTGTAGATAGTGGGGACTACAGGAGTAACGTGATGTGCACTATATGTATTTGTGCTGATACAAAGGGTTGCTGCATCATTGTTGTTAAGGTGTTGTAGGTGCTCTTTCAGGTCCTCTTGGTCCCACTTCCATGCTCTACCACAAGGACCACAATGCAACAGCAAGCTCCAAGATGATTGGAAGTTGCTGGCCACAGTCTTTCTCATGTTGATCATCATTTTCTGGGCTGTGGCATGATGAACATCGTATTGCGCCACCAGATGATCGAGTGCCCTGTCCTTGCAACAGCCATTGACTTGTGAAAGCAAGAGTGTCACCATGATCTGAATCCGTTCATCTGCAGACAAGCGCTTCCTCTTCTTGCGTTCCATCGATTCCATTGTCTAGATGAGACTTGTGACAAGAAGTGCATGAAGGGCTCTTGCCCAAAGCTAAACACTGAGGAATTGGCAAGGTGCATTACGGAGACTGTCGATGACAACAAGTCGGAACAAAACGAGCAAGTTCCAGCGCGCAACGCAAAGCGCACACTAATTTGATGCAGACAAGAGCGTTGGATGAACGCAAGTGGAATGTGACGATCCCAGTACGATGGAGCACCTTGATAGTGGGGGTAGGTCATCATGTCATCTGATTCAGTATGGATTATAATGCTGTAATCGCGATCATGATGTGCAGCAGGTCACTCCCAAAAAAGATGACTCGTAACCCGCGACGAGCTGCGCCGTTGTCTACTCACGAGGCTCGCATCAACACACATGATCACCACGAACAGAAAGGAGACCAATCGAACGAAGGTCTGATACCGAGATGGAGGTACCTCAATGTCCAATTCGAACAGATGACGTCACATGATGACGTACCAATGCGACACCATTCAGACAACAAAGAGATTCTGGATGACGTGCTTGCGAGCCTGCAACACTTGCGAAGAAGTCTTGGGAGCAACAAGTATGCAATTTACCGCAGCTTTCAATATAACGGTTACAACATGAGGCCCTGGACGTCCGACAGCAGGACACTCTTCGGAGTTTCCTTGTAATCGGATTAGTCCAATTTGACAATTTCCCCCCCAAAATATTTGGTCTTGGTTTTCTCACGACTGTCCGCCAACGCGAAGCGCGTACCCCTGGGTACGAACCAAGACCAAGTGAGAATTATCAAGCTACAAGGGATTGGAGACTACCAATCACAGATGCCTGTCAAGAGGTTCATTGCAGCTTATGTTTGAATCACAAGAGTGATTGCATCGAACTGCAAAGACTGCTTGGCTGTAAGATCCCAGCCCTTGACATGATTAGCATGATAGAAGAAAGGGTCATGCCCAACAGCTCTCTGCTGCTCAGCAACGAACCAAGATCAACAGGAGAACATAGGATGATCAAAGAGTCGATACACTGCAAGAAGGGAGTGAAACAAGGCACACAACCAAGTGTCTTGCCCCACAGAAAACACAACGATGTCTGCAGGAAATCTCCTGCAAACAACACTGCCAAGAAACATGTCCTGCATGATTGTTGCCTCTTCATTGTCTTCATCATCATCTTCATTGTCTTCATCAACTTAATCATAAAATGCAAAAGTTCACAACTCAAAACACTCTTCAAACACAGTACAAATCAATTGCATTCACTCTCGTCTTCCCATCGTAAACTCTGACACCAAACGACTTCATCAGTCGGTCCGAGTTGCGACATTGAACGCTTGCTCAAGGCAACGCAACAAACAATTTTCTCACAGCAACAAAAACACAAAGTCCGTCCCTATTGTCAACAACAACAACAACAACAAACAATCCAATCCGGATTTGTTCCATCTACGGGGACATCTCGGACACGCGAACTAACGAAATTTAACTGGTAGCTGCGAGTGGTTCTTCGAATCCACTAACTACTCTTCCTCTGCTACAACGCAACGCAGCGAATACCCCTGACTACCCAAGCGAAACAAGAAGCTGGAGTAGTCCAGACTACCAACCGCTGTTCACGAAACAGCCCACCAACCATCGCCGGAGCTCAGAATCCTGTGCACACCTTCCGCCAGGAAGTTGGATCCCAGCACGCGGCGACAACGATATCGACAACAAGCAGACAAGATCTGCCACCTGCAAGGCAAACGCTCAAGAAGTGAATCAGCATGACTAATGCCAGCAAGGACACGGTGCTGCCCGGCGAGACCGCAGCAGTAGAACAAACCGATCGAACGGAAATCCAACAGCATGATGATGATGGAGTGGATCTCCGTGAGGCCCGTCTGAAGCAAGACAAGGCCCAGCTCAACGAAGCAAAGGCCCAGCTCGAAGCAACACAAGCCATACTGGCTGAAAGAGAGGCCAATCTCAAGCAACGTATGGAGGCATACGAAGGACTGATGAAGTCGGATCCCGCGACCCCAGGAAGCATCCTTGGTGCCAGCAAGCTCATCAGTGAGATCATGTCACCCATCATGATGAAGGGACTGGATGACGTCTTGGAGCCCAATGACGAAGGCAACCGCAAGAACGACGAGCCAAAGAACGACGACATCGACGATGACAAGAGCAAGGACAACGATGCCAGTGACATCTCGGACGATGATGACGATCTCTTTGGTGGAGGTGGCGGAGACGACTCCGGAGACGACAGCGACCCAAGCGATGATGATGGTGGCGGCGGAGGCGGGAACGGACCCTCAGCTGGTCGAGGAGGCAAGGTCGGCAAGAAACCGACCAAGCCCATCATGGGAGGAGTCTGTGCCGAGGAACGTCGGTACATGGCCTGGACTGGTGGAGCACCGAAGGCAGACTGGAGCGGATTGGTGCGCGAGAAGAAGCGATACCACCATCCGTACCAACGACGCCCCGCCAACAGCTGTGCTGAATCCAAGATCCAAGTCACCATGGAGAAAGGAATCAGCCCACGCTACAAGCGCGGCGACGATCTTCTCAACTTCCTCTCCGAGCTGAAGGAAGAGTGTGAGATGAGAGGAATCGATGCCATCACCTACGTCCGAAGCCCAGTGGACAAGACCAAGATGGTGAGCATCTTTGACAACTCAGGTATCTACACCTCAGACAATGTCATTGATACCATCAACGACCACCAGGACCTCTACGACGCGTACGATCGGTACAACATGATGACAGCATACCGCCTCTTCAAGGGATCCGTGGACCAGGACCTCTTCCGCAAGACCAGTGGACGAGCTCAACCAGAGTACAACCATGACATCCGCATGCTCGTGGTTGAGCTGGTGATGGGCAGCGATCCATCCACCAACGACAAGTACGAGCGCATCAAGGAGCAAGTCCGACATCTCAAACCCAACAAGTTTCCAGGAGAGAACATCGAGCTCATGTGCGACAAGTTGGACACCTGGTGCACGCAACTCGAGAAGGCCAACGCGTTCGATGACAACCTCCTGCTCAACATCGTCAACAACTTCCTCGATGCAGGTGACCCAGGTGGTCATGGAGAGAAGTTTCGGCATGATCTCCATGACATGTCATCGCTCCTCAACGATCTCCTGATGAAGACCAGGCTGATGGACCGAGAACCAGCAAAACATCTCCTCCTCCGACACAAGATGACATGGCGCAACATTTGCCGCAAGGCTGTGGTACTCTACAACATCGAGGTGGAAGACGGACGCTGGCATGCCCACCAACGCACAAAGGACCGATCCATTCCTCGCCATGGCGCTCATGCAGCAACAACCTTGGACCAAGACATCAGCCAAGCCTGGACGCTCATCCAGTCCAGCAAAGGCAACTCCCAAGTCGCTGTCAGCTGCTACAACTGCGGCAAGCCTGGTCACATCAAGGCCAACTGTCCACTGCTTGGAAATCGGAAGCCTAACCAAGGGAGGAAGACAAACAAGAAGATTGATCGTGGCCAATCGCGAAAGAACTCGTGGAAGACCACACCACCTCGCAAAGGAGAGCCCCAGAAGAAGCTCATGGACAACAAGACGTATCATTGGTGCGCCAAGTGCAAGCACTGGCGCATCTCTCATGGTACATCAGAACACCAAGAGAACTTCGGGGGCAGGAAGGAGGCCCAAGGCAATCTTGCAATCGACCCTTCGGCATGGATGTGCATGATGGAAACAGAACCAACCAACCATATTGGATTCTGGAAACATCTGCAACACATGCTTACATGGATCCTGCAGTTTGTCCTCATGACCAACCCATCCCTCATCTTCGGCCTGGCTCAGATCATCCTCTTCGGACTCCTCCATGAATGGAAAACAGTGGCCATCTTCTTGTGGTTAGGGACAGCAACCGCCCTTGGCTACTTACATGGCAGACCATCGGACGATCCCAAGCACCCACCACGAGCACATCTTCGACATGCAAAGGCTCGTTGGAACAAGGCTTGGAAGAAACGTGGACGCCACAACAAGAGACCAGCGTATGTGGATCCGCATTATCCGATGCGCCTTCGCAACGACAATCGCTTCACACGCAATCCATCCGGACTGTATGAGGAGCTCTTCGCAGATGGATCCTTCCAACGCTTTCTTCGCGACCAAGACCGCGGATACCAACACAATGGCCATCACGAAGCTTCCACTCCCACATCAGAACAAGTCCGAGAGGATTTTGACCCAGGAGAACCCATTGGCAGACATGACTGGGACATTCCAATCCCAAAAGCCGTCTCTGAGCAAGCCATCAGGCTCATCAGTATGCTTCGGAGCTTCTTCGTCCTGGGACATGAGCGTGACATCACTGACCAACTCTATGGTGCAATGGCAATCAACGTTCCACCCACGTCAAGAGCTGGCAGACTCCTCTCCCTGATGGATACTCCGCATGGCCAGAACGAAGGCCAGTCCACTTTTCAAGTCATCTGGGACAGCGGAGCGTCGGTGTGTGTCACAAATGACATTCGGGACTTCGTCGGACGAGTGGAAACGCCACACAAGCCCATCTTCCTCAGCGGCTTTCTCAAGCGCACGCAAGTCACCAAGCGCGGCACCGTGGAATGGGCCATGTTGGACAAGAAAGGGAACCTTCGATACATCCGACTTCCAGCCTACTACATCCCATCCTCGCGAGTGAAGCTCTTGAGCACCACTTGTCTTCTGCGCGAAATCCCCGACGAGCATCTCAGAGCGGACGGCAACTCGTGCACCCTATCAGGATCATCTGGAGATGAGGAACGAGGACCAGTTGTGGCAATCTACCATCCACACAGCGGACTACCAACAACCACCGCATATCGCATGAAGGACCTTGGACACATCCCAAGGGCCCTCAACAGCATTGTGACGACGGTGTCCGAGAACAACCTCAACTTGTCGGAACCAAGCAAAGAACTCCTTCGCTGGCACTTCCGACTCGGTCATCTGGACTTCCGCAAGATCCAGTTCCTCTTCCGGTCTGGAATGCTGGCTCATTCTGAGGCCAAACGCAAGCTCCAGACCGCAGCATCCAAGATCACTGACTATCCAAAGTGCTCTGCCTGTCAATTTGGCAAGCAACATGCGCGCCCAGCTCCAGGCATCCGTCGACAAATCGTCCGTGACAGACAAGGTGTCCTCAGGGCGGATCATCTTCGTCCAGGACAACAGGTCTCGGTTGATCACTTCGTCGGCCGCACACCCGGTCGTTTATTCACCGGATTTGGCAAGACAAGTGAGAAGGACATGTACTGCGGTGGAGCTGTCTTCGTTGACCACGCATCGGGGTACATCCACGTGGAGCCAGTGACCACACTCGACACCCATTCGACGCTCAAAGCAAAGCACTCGTTCGAAGACACCTGCAGGGACCTCGGCATCGTCGTGCAGTCCTATCTATCGGACAATGCACGGGTCTTCACATCCAAGGACTATGCGAGAGAGCTGGAACGATTCCAACAAATCAATCGTTTCGCCGGAGCCGGTGCTCATCATCACAATGGCGTTGTGGAACGCAGCATTCGAACCATCGTTTCCATGGCACGGACCATGATGATGCATGCCTGCATTCATTGGCCACAGATCTACGAACCCAACATCTGGCCCATGGCGGTTGTCCATGCAGCATATGTTTTCAACCGCGTCCCCAATCACACCACTGGATTGTCGCCATATGACATCTTCTCACGGGTCCGATTCCCCCACAAGCACTTGCACAACTTGCATGTGTGGGGATCACCTGCATACGTCCTCAACAAGACTATCGCTGATGGCAAGAAGATCCCTCGTTGGGAACCACGCAGCGAACGTTACGTCAACATGGGACTATCTGCACGACACTCATCAACGGTTCCTCTACTTCTCAGCCCTCGCACTGGATCCATCACATCCCAATATCATGTGGTCTTTGATGATTGGTTTGCCACCGTGGCAACTGATCCGAGGGAGCTACCTGACTTCGGATCGGACGACTGGGTGAAGATGTTTGGAGAAACTGAGTACCAATATCCGTTCGATGAGGAAGATCTCCGTCTCCTGGAAGAAGAGGAAGCTCTTCAGCGAACAGACAGAGAGATTCGTCGAGAACAGCAAACGGATGAAGCCGATCACGACAACAGGCCTCTGGTACCACTTGCCGATGACCCACCAGCTGCTCCCCTCACCCAAGCACCAGAGCAGACTGCTGAGCCACCGACAACTCCAAACAATCCATCACCAGACGTCGCTGAGGTCCAGCCACGGATCGCAACGCCATCCTCTGCTGTGCCATCAACGCCGTTGAATTCGAAGCCGCCTTCGCCAATTGCGAACTCGACGCCAGAGACTATCCCGTTCCAAACCAAATCACCTTCGTCACAAAACGAACGTGATGAACCTCCATTGGCCGATGCTGATGACGAGGAGCTCCCACCACTACCGGACTCTCCCCAAGAGGGAGGGACGCCACCAATGCCCATCACGGCGCAACCGTCGCCTAGACGTGCAACAACACCTGCCAAGCCAAAGCGATCTACTCCTCGCAAGCCATCGAAATCTCGTCAACAGAGGGAGCCCATCCGACGATCGGCTCGTATCATGGGACAGCGTACCAGAGCGCCTCCAACACGCCTGCACTACGATACTCTTGGAGGACGCTACTGCGACGATGATGGAGGTGATATCATCGTCCTTCTCACCGAAGAAGACAACGCATCGACCGCCAACATTGACATGCTTGAGCGACCATCCATTCGCATGGCTATCCAAGTACGGGAAGACATCGCTGAGCAGCTTCACATGAACCCCCATATGGAATCAACCTTCGCGAGGGAGCTCGTTCCTCTACTTCACAGCATCGCCAATGATCTCAGCACCACCTACGGATCCAGCTCTGAGAACCATCCTTTGCCACCAAGCATTCAGCAAGCACCAACTCGTCTTCGACATCTACTCCCCTTTGGACAAAGTCCATTCTTCAGCGTCAATGGAGTCGATGAGTGGCGTGTTCAGATGCGCCCGTGGTCGAACCCAATTCAAATCTGCGATCCCAATGAAGCAGCGGAACACATACGAGAGACTGAGAGCGCATTTGACACCATCACGTCGCAGCTACGTGTGTCCATGCTGAGACGACTGGGTCAGCTCTCATCCTCAATTCGCATCGTCGCTCTTGTCATGTCCAGGCAGCTCTATGGACTTGCATCCATGCTTGGACGAGGTGGTGAGATGATCACCACTCAGGATGACCAAATGGAAGACAACGACGACGAATACTACGCCCTCATGGGGAGCATTCGAGATGGACAACGACGAACTCGCACCACTGTCCAACTCCCACATGAGCACATGCTTGCTTCAGGAATGCAGCGATGTCCTCAGTGCCACCAGATCCTCAGCAGAGCCATCCAACATCCTGCACGTCCAGATGGAGATGCGCCCCTTTTTCGAAACAGACGCAACTGGGTACCTTGCCAACACAGCCATCATCTGCAAAGCTTCCAGCAGTGACCCTGATACCCTATCATTCGACGAAGCCATGCGTGACAACGATAAAGCGCAATGGATGCAAGCAGCTGAAGCCGAGATTCGGGAACTCATCAGCAAAGGCACATGGGATGAGGTGCCAAAGAACGCAAGCTACCTCACGTATCTTTCCGGGAACTTGGGTTTTCCGACGCAAGCGGCTTCCTGATGGTACGGTCAAGAAATACAAGGACGATGGTGCTGTCGCGGAGACTTGATGGACACCAACGAGTCCGTGTATGCTCCAGTCGTCGCTTGGTCGTCGGTACGAACCTTCCTCATCATTTCCACCATCATGAACTGGTCTACAATCTCCATCGACTTCTCCAATGCATTTGTGCAGGCAAAGATACACAAGCCTGTGTTCCTACACCTTCCTCGGGGATTCCATTCCACCAACGGTCGCAACACCTGCCTCAGACTCAACAAAAAGTCTTTATGGCCTCAACATCGCTCCACGCTTGTGGTACGAACACTTGCTGAAGGCACTGACCGCTGAAGGCTTTCGAGCATGCGATCAGGAACAGTGCTTATTCATGCGCAAGGGCATGATGATCGTCCTGTATGTGGACGATGCTGGGATAGCATCCAAGACCGAGCAGGAGGCGGAGGCATTCATTGCTTTCCATGCGCAACCGTGGATTTGAACTGAAGAAGGAAGGCTCTTTCACCCGAATTCCTGGGCATTCAACTGGTGCACGATCCAAAAGCAGGCACGGTGCACATGCTTCAACGCGGACTCATCAAGAAGGTCATCGACACGGTTGGCATGCAGAAGTGTAAACCGAATGCCACGCCAACCATCCAGCAAGCTCTCGGAGCCGACGATCACGAGCCGCCATATTCGGAAGACTGGAATTACCGCTCCGTGGTAGGTATGCTACTCTACCTGGCAACCAATACTCGCCCGGATATCGCTTTCGCAGTATCCCAGCTCGCCCGATTCAGCAACGATCCCAAGCGCACACACGCCAAGGCCATGAAGACGCTGGTGCGATACCTAGCTGTACATCTGACCGAGGCACGATCATCAAGCCAACTGGGAAACTGCAGCTGACTTGCTATGTGGATGCCGATTTCGGTGGGTTATATCGATGTGAGGACCATCGCTCAATCAACGCAGCACGATCTCGAACAGGCTACATCATCGAGCTTGGGGGCTGTCCTCTTGTCTGGAAGTCGAAACTTCAGACAGAGATTGCCCTCTCTACAATGGAAGCGGAATATGCGGCGCTCTCACAGGCAATGCGCGTTGTCATCCCACTCATGCAACTCATCCGCGAGATATCCGTTGCAATGGACTTGGACCAAGAATTGGAGGCCGGCATCAAATGCACGGTGTTTGAGGACAACAACGCTTGTATTTCGCTGGCCAACAACCATCAGGTCACAGCGCGCACGAAGCACTATCTCATCAAGTATCACTTCTTCTGGTACTGGGTGAAACAGTCCTTCATCGTCATCAAGTACGTGGCCAGCACAGATCAAGTTGCCGACATCTTCACGAAGGGCCTTGCCCACGACCTATTCATCAAGCTCAGGAAGCTGTTGATGGGTTGGTGACGGTGTGCCTCGCCTCAGGGACTCCCTTCTCACGCAACGTATCGAGAGGGAGAGTTACAACATGAGGCCCTGGACGTCCGACAGCAGGACACTCTTCGGAGTTTCCTTGTAATCGGATTAGTCCAATTTGACAATTTCCCCCCCAAAATATTTGGTCTTGGTTTTCTCACGACTGTCCGCCAACGCGAAGCGCGTACCCCTGGGTACGAACCAAGACCAAGTGAGAATTATCAAGCTACAAGGGATTGGAGACTACCAATCACAGATGCCTGTCAAGAGGTTCATTGCAGCTTATGTTTGAATCACAAGAGTGATTGCATCGAACTGCAAAGACTGCTTGGCTGTAAGATCCCAGCCCTTGACATGATTAGCATGATAGAAGAAAGGGTCATGCCCAACAGCTCTCTGCTGCTCAGCAACGAACCAAGATCAACAGGAGAACATAGGATGATCAAAGAGTCGATACACTGCAAGAAGGGAGTGAAACAAGGCACACAACCAAGTGTCTTGCCCCACAGAAAACACAACGATGTCTGCAGGAAATCTCCTGCAAACAACACTGCCAAGAAACATGTCCTGCATGATTGTTGCCTCTTCATTGTCTTCATCATCATCTTCATTGTCTTCATCAACTTAATCATAAAATGCAAAAGTTCACAACTCAAAACACTCTTCAAACACAGTACAAATCAATTGCATTCACTCTCGTCTTCCCATCGTAAACTCTGACACCAAACGACTTCATCAGTCGGTCCGAGTTGCGACATTGAACGCTTGCTCAAGGCAACGCAACAAACAATTTTCTCACAGCAACAAAAACACAAAAGTCCGTCCCTATTGTCAACAACAACAACAACAACAAACAATCCAATCCGGATTTGTTCCATCTACGGGGGACATCTCGGACACGCGAACTAACGAAATTTAACTATAACCCTTCCTCCGTTAAATACGGTCCCAACCCATGTTCGCATACAAATCTCGACCGATCGGAGTAGTATGGATTTGTTGTTCCGGTTTTGAACGCTTCTGGGAGACCAGTCATAATTTCATAACGAGTTGTGTGCAACATGCATTTAGTCAGTAGTGTCACGGGACTCATTTCCGCTGAGTCTGTGTTGTCAATACTCCACAGGATTCGTAATCGCCACTTGGGATCAGGATGAGCGAGGCTCGTCAGTTGTGAAATTATGTGCCTTGCGACTACCAACACTCACAAAGTGTACGTCTTTGGAGATACACAGCAATCCGTAGCCGTACTTCTCCCAGATTTGGAGGTGCTCGATGCAGGCGTGAAATTACAGAAGAGGGAAGCAAGATCATTTCCCTCCATCCGACAAGAATGAAGAGAAAGAACCAACCGATGGCCAACGTATGCCAACAATCCCAACAATGCCAACACCGCGTCGCTACCAAAAATGAAGGGAAGAAGGCGACATAACAATAGGACGCACCTTGCGGCAATGATTGTTTCGGACCAGCAAGAGGAGGGTGGGACGGAGCAAAAGCAGAGCACAGAAGGGACGTTGTGGTGGATGAGACTTGATTGCGACGAGCAGGCGCAAGCATCCTTGGAAGTGGAAGCGCAGGGTGGAAGTGCAGATGTAAGCGCAAGGACCTACTCTGCTCGACTCGATTTCGACTCTAATCGTATCAAAAGTGGTATCGGCGCCACCAAGATCACGAGGCTCATCATCCCATCATGGCCGACACCTCCCAAAACCAACACATTGTTCACCGCCTTGCTTCGACTGCGTCTGATGTACTGTTGCTCTCGTCTGCGTACGGGTTGCCCGTGCCATCATGGGCAACGACAGCCATCGCGATGAGCAATGGAAACTCCAGCATCTTGCATCGCTCATCTTTCGTGCAACAATGCAACAGGGGCGGAGATGGCAACCACGGTGCAAACAACAATGACAACGATAATGACATGAAGAACCGCGCAGATGGGATTCAATGGGCTTCATTCCTTGTTGGAAAAGCTCGTCATCTACTGAGCATAGTCGTGGTGATCCTCTTGACATCCGTGTTGGTCCTACGGACTGTTCGATATCGTTTGTGATGCCATCCCACGACATCACGATGCCACTCTACTTCGATTCCACTGAGATGTCCATCCATCCAACTGAACATCATCTCGTGCAACAATGGTGGCTGGAGCAGCAGCAGAAACAGATGCGAGTGCGGATGAGGGAGGACGGAAAGCACCAAATGGAGAAAGAGGGGTTACAAGAATGCAAAACAATATGAAACAGATATAGCCAATCATGAACAGCAAGCAACAGCAGCAGCAACAGCGAGAGCAGTCATGAAGCTGGCGTTGAGTCGCAACAGGAGACAATCTCCCCACTCATCACCACCACCATCGCATGGGCAAGCTCAAGCCCAAGCACAACCTCAGATGCCCACCGCAGAACCAAATACCCAATCTTTCAGGTGATCAGCGGCGTGCCTTGCAACGATCGCCTTGAGCAACTGCCGATCTTTTCACCAAGCACACGCAATGGGAACCATACTTGAACGCCATCACCCCAAACCACGACCTCGCTCCGCGTTGAAAGGCAAACCAACCGTACGCCCTCGAAATTGCGCTGGAACTTCCAGAATCGCTGACCAACCGAGAGTTGGAACATCTTCGGTGTGCACGTGACATTGCAATCCGCAAATGGAATGCCCTGGCAACATCTGTGCGATCACACGCAACATCCGCACGAAAGTGACTGGATATCGCTGATTCGAAAATGGACACTGCTGGTGCTGCAATCTCGTCGGTGCTATCCTAGAAAACGAACACCACCGTGATCCCGTCGTGTCATTACGTCATGGAACGAAATCAGCATCCGTTATGGTCTATCACTGTTCGGTTAGTGAGGTAGAACTAAAAGGCGGCGGCGAACACAACGCGCGAGCTCTCCAGCAGCGTCGACAGAATGGACACCGTCTCATGATGACGATCTCTACAATGACGATGTGGCAAGCCAGCACAGCGCACGTCTGTATTGGAATAGAGCTGAAGCCATACCAGTACGTTCTGAAGCACTGGTTCTTCACGCGTGCGATGATTGGCATCAGTGCCATCTTCGTATTCCAATCCAGCCTCCGTAGGCCTGCTGATGTATTTCTGTGGGAACGCCGACGGCAAGGTCTTGAAGAAAGAGCCAGCGATGCTTCGCTCCAAACTGGAACTGGATGAGTCGTTAGATTTTCACGACGGCAACAATGGTGGGGTCGGGAAACATGATGACACTGAGTGATGGACCCTGGTCGAGCACCTTGGTGGATGGGGCGCAGGCGCCGCCACAGGCGCAGGCGAATGCCGTAGGTCAGTGAGGATTCCAACGGCACCAATGGCCAAAACACCGACGGTGATTCGACCAGTCCCGATGTCGACCCCGATATCCACTCCGATTCTAACGCTGAGACCTCCCCTCGAAGCGAGTCTCCAACAATCAATCGTGGATGATATAGGCCTATTGTTGGATGTGTGATGTTGGATCGTTGGGAAGGGACTTCGCTGTGGGCAGCGACGGGAGATGCATGGTTCGAATTCGCCATCGGAGAAACATCACACTTTGTGCTCGCACCATGAGTCGCCACCCGACCATGCTCCGCCGCGTGCAAACTCTACTCTGGTCCCACTTGAGCGTGCGCCATCCCATCCTCATGCTAAATCAAGGTGAGAACGCGCGTTTCATCGATGGATTCACTTTTTGTCGGAATGCCAACGAATCTTTCGCAGTTGGGGCAGGAACATGGAAAGGCGTTGCCTGTGGTGCATGAACGGCAGAACAACCTCCGCAACTTGGGACAAGAACGGCAATTTCAGTGGCGATGGCTTGATCATCTCCACAACAAGCAAGATCGCCTCGCACTGGTGAAGTGTCATGTGTGCATACCACATGGTACGATACCGTCGAGATATCGATATCTTTTGGCGCACGCCCCCAAAGCAGTCGAAGACGTGCGAGCGTCTGACGACGCGCTTGTACTCCTGCTATTTCGGTACGTGCGCACGTTCCGCTACAGATAGATATTCGCGGAAGTTGATGATGCGAGACCATGAATCTGGTGTCCAAACCATCGCGAAAGCGCGAGCATCACCAAAAGATGAAAACGGTGGGATCTGTTTTCCCCGTCTATCTCTTCTGCTCATGCGTGCAGATGAATGGTTGATGAGTGACGAATTGCGTTGACTTCTCTATTGCGGTATGTGGATATAGCAACGCGGATGACTAACATTAGTGATTCCGTTTCCATCTGACCAACAGACCAAGTCTCTGTCCTCTATTCCAATATGTATTAGATATGATACATACTAAATCATACTCCTGCATCAAGAATGCTTCGTTGAGAAATGGGCTTGGTTTGGTTTGCTTGATTTCGATGGTGCTCGCCTTCTCCGTTTCTTGGTTGTGGGCGGGCAGTGTCTCTCATCTCTCCTGCCCGAGCGAGATCCATCTCGCGCTTCTTGCGAAAGCCATGCGCGGCCTTGTCCGTGCCTTCCGCGAAGGTGACGCTCGATCCAACAGCCTGTCCTCCTTGCACTTCTTGAGGAAGCGCTCTTTCGCTCCTGCATCTTGTGCACCAACTTCTCAGCGACGTTCAGCTTGGCCCACCTTGGCGCTTTGTCGTACTCGTCGAACATATCAGCAATGACTGCCTTCATGTACTGATTGCCGGGGGTGCTCTTGAAAACGGCCTTCCACGTCCATCAGAATGTCACTTCAGTTGGACTGCAACCTGGACGAATGCTGTCGCTTTCAATAGGATCAACCCACCGTGAGTGGGCAGCGATGAAGAAAGCTGCTGTGGTAGATGGCGGCATTGACCTCTGTTTTTGGTGGGGAGTGGCAGAGTTGGCGACCTGCCATTACGCACGACTGCAGCTGCTGGGATGTCTGCGCATCGGTCTGCCAGTTGGAGATCCACAACGGCATTCTTGTCTTCCTCTTCTTCAGCGTCTTGAACGACTTGCATCTCCGCTACGTCACTGACACCATTGCGCTCAGGATGATCGTGGGGCGACAGAGGTATCATTCCCGTTGTCTCATCTGCGTGGTCATTGCGGTTCGGTAAGCTTTCCAGCGCTCTGCGATGGCATGAATCCAAGCACTGGCTCACGCCATTTTGAGCATCCCCCAGTCTCGAATGGCAGGACCTGAGGGTGACACCGCCGTGCGAAGAGAGGCTCTTGATGTTATCAGCCAGCGTACCGAAGAATGGCTTGAATCGGTGGCGAGTATGATGGGCCAGCGAGAGCTGAAAAATGTCTACCATGGCCCTCATGTCCTTCGTATCGGCTGATAGTTCACGTTCACCGGCGTGATTGCGGTGGCCCTGCTCGCAAATGTACATGTTCAGCCGCTGTTTTGGCGTACATTCGGCATCATCTTGTCCAGGGCATGCACCATAACTACTCCGTTCTTCTGTGCCTCAACGTCTTCTACAACCGTCATGGCTGCGTAAAACAGGGCCCGGGCATTTGCCAAGGTGTCGAACATGCTTGGGACGAACTCTGTCGCTACGATTATGCGACCTTCCATGCGCATCCTCGCAAGGAAGCGGTTGTACATTCCCAGCTTCCAGCAGAGCGACCGCTCCCGGGCACAGATCGGGACAGCAGCACGTCTCTGCCGAGCACATGCGGACCGAACAAGTGCAGCTTGGCATCGCACCAGGCGATCAATCGCATCGCGGCTTTGTACGAGTCGAAGGAGGTGCAGCGCAGGAACTTGAGGCGCAGGTCCTTGTCTTCGATGTAGGCTTGATTCGTCTGCTTGGCGATGTCGTATGCGGTCCTGTTGCTGGTCGTCATGTCCTCACTCCATCTCCATGTCGTCGACTTGGCGCTCACGAAGGCGGGACTCGCCTCGCAGGGAGCGAGCCCCTGTGATGTCCTCAGTTGTGCTTGCGTTCTTCGGATGACAGTGGGGGTGCAGCTCTTGCGCGATGATTATCGGGGACCTTGGAATTGTTCAAGATGTCGTCGGTTTGGTCAAACGGTGTGGGTTTGCTCCGCATCTGCTCATATTGTGGCGTTCGCAAAGCCGTTCGCGCAAGCGGGAGTGATGTGATCAGGGCATTCTTCGTTCGGTTTCTCGACTCTGAGCACGGTCAAGAAGAGGCGACGAATGGATTGTGAGCTATATCAACATGCGGTGTGGTTAAACTGTTGGGCGTTCCGTGGTTGCAACTACATTCGAAAAAACTTTATAGTAGGTATGGATCTCCGCGGCGTCGTAGTCGTCTTATCATGGGGCTATGGGAGGAATCATCACCATTGCGCAAGATACTTTCACCTCGCCATCATCGTCGTCACGGAGAGTGCTACCGGCTGAAGTCACAGTTGCAGCCGCTGCCAGTGTCTGATCTCAGGTCTGATCTGGCTTCAACAATCTCATTGCCAAGCGTGCGAATATTATGTTCGCCATGACATGGAAAAGCAGGATTCTAACAAAGAGCAGCTTGCCATTGAGGAGCTCATCGTCATCGTCGCAATGTGCTAAATCACTCATCCAGTTGCTGCCCTCGCGGCGGAGAGAAGGTATCATAGGGGAGTTGCCTGGTACGGTATCTGCAGTAGAATGGTTGTTTCGGCGCAAGATTGATGTCTCTGTTGCTTGTTGGCATTGAAAGTGATTGCGGTGAGCACGCTGTGGATCCGGGATGAAGAAGACGGGGCTGGAGGAAAGTGAGCTCACGCGCCTCACGGCATCTGCGTCTGATGTCCGAGTTTGCGGAAGAAACAGCACCATCGCTGCTGCCTGTTGGGAATCGTTATGTGGTGGATACAGGTGGGCACTGGAGTGGCCCATGAGTGCCAAGCTCAGACTTAAAAGATTGTTCTGAGCGAATCCACGCTTGTCGCGAAACAGCGAAAAGGGGCAGACGCGCTCCCCCTTGTTGTGCTTTGTCATGATGCGGGAGACGCTTGACTTGCCTCTTTGCTTTCAATTAGAGTGCTCCCCAATGGTGCGGTGTTCCATTGGTATGCGAGCGAAAAACGGGAGAGGTTAAAGCCAGAACAGAGAGCAGCTGGTTGGTGGACATATCCTCAAGAGATGGCCTCAACGTTGGTGGGTACAGGGAGAAACGTGGCTCTGTGTGTCCATGACACATGAACCCCCAAGCATCGAGATGCATGTGCGCAGCCAATAGCACAGAGAGGAGGAGAAACCACCGCCGCAAGTTGGGTTTCTCTTCTTCGTGTCGCGTCCCCCCCTTGTCAGACCACTGTCATCTGCGAAGTTTGTCGCGCTTCTATCGAAACGTCATATTCCACTTTCGCCTTGATTTCGAATGTAAGTTAGGAAATCACCACGAACGATAACGTGTAATACAATGATACTACTATAATGCAGTGCAATGCGTTGATGGAAATGCAAGCTATTATATAAGATCCGTGATGTATAGTAAGATGTAGGATGCTGTGTGCCAGATTCCTGAAA
>JAMXDE010000028.1:600000-792747 GCA_026770025.1 Craspedostauros australis
GGACGCTGCTCATGACATGGGCTCGAACTTCGCTGAGGCGCATTCCTTCCTGTGTTTGTGTGGCACAAAAATCGGTGCTTCGCATCAGGCCGTCGCCGCTGTTGTCCAGCATCGCAGTATGGTGAGAAGAGGTCCCGATGGCGGATGGATGAATGTCCTTGGCGCTCCCAAAGATCAGGGCCTCCAAGTCCAGCTCGGCAAAGGAGCACAGGTCCATATTATCCATGTCATCCTGTTCTTCCGTTGCGGTATCCTGCACTGTGGACGGATTGCCAACGACGCAAGGTTCCAAGGTGTCCTCGTGATGGTCGGAATTGTCGAGGTGGAATGATTCGGATGGATCTTCACCGGCGATGTGGGAGTAGTAGAGATCCGCCAGCGCGTTCGGGCTCATGTTGTGGTCATATGATACTTGGGTGAAGCTGTGGTGCGATGAATGGCTCGATTCGGTTTGCATGTCGGAAGCAGCAACATATCGCGAACTGCGTGGTTTGCCATGAGTGCTTGCCCTCTTGAGGGAGGCCTTCTTGATCTTGTCCTTGCTGTGGTCCTTGTTCCTGACTCTACCTTTACCATTACCTTTGCTGTTGCTCCCCTTGCTATGGTTGCTGCTGGTACTGTCCTTGCCGTTGCTATCACGACGGCGTCTGCTTGACGACTGTCTGTGGAGCTTCGTGGCCTTGCTCATGCTGTTGCGCTTGGCTTGCCGAGAAGGAGAGAGAAGGAGACGATCTTCTGACATCCTGGAGTTCTGCTGATGCATCCCAGCCTTGAGGTTGCTGTTGCTGGTGTTCCTGTGAGTGATGTCGCTGGCAGCAGCTTTGGATGGCATGCTTGGCTTGGTGTGCGAGCCTGAAGCTGTGCCCTCGCGTCCGACATCCGCAACAGCGTCGATGACGATGCCGCCAAAGGAACTGATCACTTCATCTGTGATGACGCCGAGCAAGGCGCTCTGATACTGGCTCCTGTTTGGACTTGAGGTGGAGGGAGGAGGTGGTTGCGGCTTGTGGGCAGTACCAGAGGGTGCATGTGGGCTGGTGCTGTGGTTGTGGTGATGGACTGGGCTCTGCTTGGGCTCTGCCTTTTGTGGAGGGCGCGAAGCACCAGCTGGCTTCATGAGGAGCTCGCCACTTTCTTCGTACGAAGATGAGCTGTACGATTCGCAAGGGATCAGGTGTGGTGGTTGCGGATCACGGTGGTATGCCTTTAATGTTGTCAACATGGCGGTGAGATGTGAGTGTGAAGGGATCTGTTTCGGCCGAGGGTGGATGGGGGAATGCGAATCGCAATACGAATGTCCAGTTGGCATCGAGTTGGTGTCGAGTAGATCGGGGCAAGTTTGTCGCGGTGGAGAGACGAGTTGATTTTGTGAGCTGAGTGTAGCGATGATGTGGACGTTGTCGATGATAACGACAAAGAAGATGTTGGACTGCCGATGATGGCTGTATGGTGTGGTATGCTATGCTATGCTATTGCGGGGAACGCCTTCTGTTCCATGTGAGCGCGTGCGTGTGCATGTATGGGCAACACAACCATCAGGTTGGCGTCCTGGACGCAAACAGAGATGGTCGTTGAAGACCAGAACAGGCCAACCAAGGATCCCATCGAAGAAATGGACGCAAGCACCCACGGAAGAAGAACCGAAAGGCAAAGTTCCGTTTTCCACCCCAAACCAGCAACAGACTTTCCATTCCAGCCGCAGTACCTACCACTATGCTTATCCTCGTGGGTCCGAATTGATGAAGAATCAAATTATGATGCGAAGACAAGAGATATCGATCGATTCCTAATTGTTGTTTGCCTTTTCTGGTGCGTGCGTGGTTGTTCTCTGCAAAAACTGTATGACGGTGATAAAATGAGATGTTCTTCCTTCAAGGGCTCATGATGTTGCATTTGCAAAAACGGACACCAAAGTGCTGTGTCGAAAAGGAGATGATGATGATGATGATGACGATGGTGGCAGACAGTCACGATGGCAATGACGATCTTTGTATTCGTGTGGTACTCGCGTTGGCAGTGGCAGCGCCACCATTCGTTGTTGTGGATGGATAGCGGCGGGTACGAACGACGAACTCCTGTCGTACCTTGTTTGTCACAACCCAGGGACTGTAACGTTCACTTCCGTTTTGTGCACAAGAAGGCTGTTTTGCAACGGGCCCTTGAGGTGGCGGAGATGTGTATTTCGATGGACATGTCGGGAGTTGTCTTTCTACATCTGTTGTACTACGAATACGAATACAAATACGAATAGGGCCAGCGGACGAGCTGGACCTCCTCCTTGTTTCTGTCCTTGCCTTCCGCGGATGGCATCTGTTGTACATTGTTCGTTGTAAAGTTCGTACAAGCGACCATACATTGTTGTGTGGTGCACGTCAGGAATACAGATCGCAATCCGCTCTGCTCTGCGAGGGCACTCTCCTCTACTTCACTTCGCTCTTTGCTGCCCTTGTTTGCGTTTGATACAGCAAACGAAGAGACTGAACCATTGGTGTGGGTGACATGTTGTCGACTTCAAGAATATGAATCACGGAGTCGTTATGTGAAGACAGAGGTACTGCGGCTCAGTTGGATCCGTCTTAAGTGCAAATTCCATTGGGTGTGCGGAAGAGAAGCCACAAGTTCCATGTCAGAAGCCGGCAAAGAACACCCAAAGAGAATTCGATGCAGCAACCTCCTCATTTTACATCCGACTCGTACTCACACTCACACTCACAATCGCATTCATGTTCATGTTCGTGTCCCAATCGGTCAACCTTCAAGTTGGGTTTCTTCCCAATACAATCTCCTTTCACAGGCGCCATGAACGCATGCGTGACCATACCCCTCTCTCTCTCTTCTTGGAGGAACATGGGAAGGACTGATGTCGTGGCGGAGGCGAGATGGTTGAGGCCTTATCCTCCTTCATTGCGTACTTGTTGCTTTTCGCCGGGGCTTTGTTAACCTCACTGTTGGAGACTGGAACCGTCCACCTGTTGCTGTCGGGGCTGCACAAGCTACAAGTAGGCTGATGGTACGATGCACATAGCAGAACACTCATCACAGATGCAGTCATGCGTATGGCATGCACACGTGGAAGTTATTCTACGATCTACTGATAAGGTGCCGTCCTTGTTACTGTACCATGCTCGCCTGAATGCGAGAGCGGGCGATCGATGGCGCACATCACCCGCGAATGGCCGCATCAGTCGCGCGCACACGCCTCGGGGGTTGGTGCAAGATGATTGGCGACTGGAAATGGCACGCCAACATCGATCCGAACCAAAGAAGAGGGCTGAACAAAGATCGCCATCTCAGCCATCCAACAACTCCTTCTCTTGGGTGCGTTGGACGGGGAGGAAGATTGTGAAGGCAAGCCGATTGTGCACTTTCATTCGCTTGGTGCATTTGCATTTTCTGTATATGTTTGCGTTTTTGTCATGTCAGACGTGTGGACACACGTGGGCGTATCCAAATGCATTTGCATTTCTGGACACCAACTGGATGAGGCGGGGAGTAACAGATCTGGATCGAGACGTGATGTGATGCCGATGTGGCAAGATGTGGCACAAGGTAGAGAAACAGAGGGAGAACTGAGTAGATGGGGTGCTTTGTCCGGCGATCGGCAGATCCCTGGCGACGTTGAATCGCTTGGGACTCGTGACCTCTGATTCGGATTGCTTAGGTTTTGGTCTGTGCTGTTCTGTTGTTGCTCTATGTTGTTGCTGCTTTCCCTCGACAAACGCACATTGATCGCACCGTCCTCGTGCGAACCCAACACCATTTCCGCTTTCACTCTCGCAATCGTTGGGCCATCGATCTTGGGGACACGCGAGAGACATCAAAGATCGTGTAGCAGATCCATCGGCACAATCGTCAAGGATCTTGTTCTTAGGATGCCGTGAATTCTGTCGGAACCAAGGAGTCCCGATTTTTCTTTCATAACACACGAATAAAGTATATTTTATTCAAAGTTTATGTTTTATACCGTAACTTACTATATGATTCTGCTTCCACGTTTGGAACAGATCGTGGCATTGTCATTCCCGATTGATACAGTCGACCACAGGATACAGACCTCGCAAGTCATCTATTGTTGTGACTTCTGCGATTGGCTACGATACGTCACATTCTTGAATCGAATGTTCTCTCCAGTTCTGTGAAAAATTTGATTTCGTGTCGTGTTCTGTCGATTCCTTCGTTGTGTGTCGTGTCGCATCGTGGAGCATCCAAGAGAGAAATCTGTGTTGGATGTTGGTGTTGACGCGCTGCTGATGTCGTTCTTGTCGTTCTTGTCGTTCTCGTTGTGGTTCGTGATGTCCAAACCCACGCGAAATCGCCACGCAACAACCTGGGCGAGTGTGAGACATGCCCGTCACTGATACGACCTGACACCATGCGGCAAGCCTGGAACAAGAAGAGTCCGAACACCAAACGCAACGCACACAGAGAGAGAGAGAGAAAGGAAGAAGAAAGGAAAAGCAATTCGCACACAAACGCAGAAGACGCAAGAGGTTACCGCAAACACGTGTGCTCGTACAAGCCATTCGTTATTGCAACACCCCATTCATTTGCACATCTTCGTCCCGCCATACATCACCGAACAGCCATAGGCAAGAAGATCAACAAGAACAGCAACGATGGGCAAATCATTCAAGGAAGAGCACCCGCTAGGTATGTATTGGAACGAGCGATGGCATCAGTGCGACCAAGCTTTCGGAGGTGGTTGGGAGACTTCCTGCGCCAGCATGAGTGCGGGTGCGAGTGCGAGCAACAGAATCACCGTTGGCGGGAGACGATCCCGAAGCTCCGAGCAAGGAATTAACACGAAGCCGCAGCATCAATGGCAGAAAACCTACCCACGCCTGCGACCATGGAGATGCGCAAATAGACGATGATGCTCTGACTGGCAAGGCAGATCACGCGGAACCCACGAATGCACATGCGAATGCAGGAATGCACAGGTTCACGCAAGACACGACGATCAGCCCATCTCCATGCGTTTCCCCAGGTCGCACATCATGTAAACGGAGCAATGGAGGCCCCGCGCCTGTTGCTGACGTCTGTCTGGCGCATGCTGCGGCTTCTGAAAACCCGAATGGTGCTCTGGCGTGCGTTTGCCTCGCAAGCACACGAACGGACAGGAACACAGGACTGCTACATGTCCTTTGGGGTGTTCGACGATCCATGGCATTCGCCCCGATGCAATGCATGCAATGAATCCAGCCATGGCGGTGGCAACGCACGCAGCACAGCTTCTTGATGGATTCATGGATGATTCGTTCGAACAACCGAATCTTGTTTCTCACTCTCTCTTTCTTCGCATCTCGTGTGCGTTCTCCTCACTTCATCTCTCCTTTATTTCTCTCCCATGGCAATCTGATGCTGCTGCGCACGCGATCACACAATCACACGAACATATAATCATATAAACGCGGAATGAACGAACGGCATCATGGACACCATCCACCATGAACAAAATACAACGCAACACTTCGTCCTCGCAATGAAACGAATGAAACGCAGAGAAGCGCAAGTCGGAGGCCGAACGAATCCGAGACAAATACCCAGACCGTGTCCCAGTCATTTGCGAAAAGGCAGACCGATCAGACATTCCAGATATTGACAAGAAGAAGTACCTCGTGCCTGCCGATCTCACAGTCGGCCAGTTCCACTATGTCATCCGAAAACGCATCAAATTGGCACCGGAAAAGGCCCTGTTCTTGTTTTGCAGCAATTCAATCCCACCCAACGCAGCGCTCATGTCCACCGTCTATGAAGAACAGAAGGACAAGGACGGATTCCTTTACATTCAGTACAGCGGGGAATCGACGTTCGGAGAACAGTGATCATGAGAATGCAGCAGGTGGACCTCTGGGTCATGCCCACTGAGACCAGGCCCGATCCGTCGGAGCTCTCAGTGCGGCTTTGCCAAAGAGAAACACACCATCTCTCATTCCCAATGCTCTTGCCGTCCACATCAACATGAATTGATAATAACGTCAATATTTTATATGGAATACCATGCCATACTATACCATGCCATACTATGCAGTACAATACTCCAAAAACAGTGCTCTGCGACCAAACATGGAGAGCAATCTCACAATTGCCTTCGCCGTGCGTGCGTGCGCGTCAATCTCGTGCCACATGGAACCATTTCTGCGACCATGCCTCTTGCCCAACGCATGATTACGCGTCGCCGCGCGGAGCGAAGTCCTCGCTTTGTTGTCCTTTGACTTGGTGGCAGCGTTGGAATACTTGTATTGGTAACAAGACGCCCAGCAGCAAATGCTATCTCAACCTGAACGACACGTGTCGGACTCAGGTGCATTCTGCGCTCGTGCTGTGCTTCGCCATCAAGTTCCGTTTCGATGATGTGATCGGCAGCAACGTGGAGCTCTTCACGCCACTGAAAATGATCACACCCAACAATTTATGAAGCCTCTGCCACTTGACACTACCCCTCATCTGTACGAGTGTTCTAGAGAGAACGAGCAACAGAGAGGACTCTTCCATCTGATATCATCGCTTCAACTCAAGCTGAAGTCCATGAATGTAGTCCACATCCACTTCTCTCGTCTTGCCATACGACATGCAGATATGCAGCAATGGTTCGCAGCACTCCATCGCCTTGCGTTCCAGGTACGCATTGTGCACGATCGATGGTGGCGGACGCGCCACGTGCAGAAGCTTGTCATAGTAGTGCGATATCATGTCGTCGTCGTCGTCGTCGTCGTCGTCGTCGTCGTCGTCGTCGTCGTCGTCGTCACCAGCCTCCTTGGCATTCCCTTTGGCGCTCTTGGATTCTTCTGCAACTTCCTTCTTTCCTCCCTTGCCGGTAGGCGCCCCACCGCAGTACGCTTCAAATCGCTGCGGCGTAGCATACCGACTCCAAACTTCCTCCACCGATGCGGGACGCGGCGTCACGCCTGGCCGATGCAACGGCCGTTGCTTCTCCAACGTGTACTGGTAGCAGCGGATCACGCCAATCTTCCCAACCGCTTCCAATCGATCGGACCAGCGTGGGATCAATCTGTGGTACTGATCGTCCAGGGCGGGCGGGATGGAGTTGCCGTTCTGGGAACACGAGACCCAGGATATCATCTGGAGGATGGCAATTTGCGATGCTGTTGATATGGTGTCACGTTGCGATGCTTGTGATGGCATGCTGGTTGCATTGAGCTGCTCATTGGCTCGCAACATGATGCGATGAGCATTGGGATACGCTGCGCCAAGACCGGCGAAGCTGGACTCGGCTTGTCCACAATTCTGCTGCGCTTCACGAACGTGCGGGAAGTACTTGTGATCGTCCACATCGTGCAGCAGGGAGGCGATTTGGATCTCGGTGCGCTCTCGTTGCTTCCGTTGATCGCCCTCCGCCTTGCCGGTGATCGACCGCTGGAGCTTCGGGCATGAAGCGATTGCGTGGCAGGAGTGCATGTACACAGCATTCACGTGCTGCCATCCGTGCGACGCCGGAATGAGGTCACGATGCTCGACTGTGTAGAAATGCTTCACGAGCTCGACCACGATCTGCGCTGTGTCCGAGGTTGGTGCGATGGCAAAGTCGTCAGTTGCTCGGTCATTGACGAGAACCGCATCATTCATCGTTCTACTATTGCTTAGGTCATTCGCAACCATTTCACCCATCGCAGTGTAGGCCGTTGCCGAAGCCTGTGACAAATGGCGTACACTAGTATGTCACGCAGCGGCGCCTTGGATGCTGCAAGTACAACCAACGAGTATGCGTCGTATGGACGGCATGCACAATCAAGGACCAAAACAATGATGATAGTTTCAACAGCAATGACGTGATGCGTGCGACACAGACAACGCAGATTTCGATCTTCAAACTCAATTTCTGAGTCATGGATACTGATCACCGACGCTGATGGCCCCTCGACCAAGATCACCCAGATCGTGACACGAAGATGTTCCGCGAGCGTGGACTTCAGCACGAACACCTCATTCGCATGCCCAAAGTTTCATTCGGCTTCCACACACAAGCAGAGAGAGAGAGAGAGAGAGAGAGAGAGAGAGAGAGAGGACAGAAAGACTAGGCGAGCACCAACTTGAGCAGCCGGAGTGCAACACTCCTGCTATCCTCATCATGAGACTCGGCTCCCGCTTCATCGCAACCGTGGCTGCGGGTGGCATCATGTTGCCCACAGGCGTTCGATCATTCGCGGTCGTCAAGTCTGTTCCACCAACTGCGCTGTCGTACTCGTGCAGATCGAGCGCAAGGCTGTCCCACCCAGCTCATCCATGTCAGCACGCCACATTGCGCGGAATCCGGATGCCAGCAACAGCATCAAAGACTTCAAGACGGCAACGCCCATGCATCAGGTACAAGGCATCCAACACCGCCTTGTATGGCTTCCTGGACAGCATGCAGAAGTTCTTCCTCAGTGGGAGCTCCTACGAGACGAGGATCGATTACAACGCGACGCTGCGATATCCAGGTCCCGAGTTCGCCATGTTCGCACGCAGAGGAGAAGTTCCAAGCACCCTGGAGTACTTTCCGGCAGCGGGAACAACCGAAACCAAGTCCGATGAAACACCGACGCAGCCGAAGGTGCCGACGATGCTGAGCGTCGCCACGTTCGCCGGTGGGTGCTTTTGGGGCATGGAGCTGGCATACCAGCGTGTTCCCGGGGTCGCGGCGACGTTGGTGGGATACACACAAGGTCGAGAGACCTTCCCAACATACGATCAGGTCCGCGCCGGCAACACGCATCATGCAGAGGCCGTTGCGGTGCTGTACGATCCCAGCGAGTGCAGTTACGAAGAGCTGCTGGACATCTTCTTCCATCGCGTCGACCCCACCACAGTCGATGGACAAGGCCAAGACTACGGTCGCCAGTATCGCACCGGCGTGTACTATCATACGTCTGCGCAGGAGACGTCGGCACGAGCACGATTCGCACAGGAGGCTGACAAGTTTCCGAGTCGACCCATTGCGACGGAACTCGGAAAGTCCATGCCATTTTGGCCGGCCGAAGTGTATCATCAACAGTACTTGGAACGCGGTGGTCGTTCCGGCAATCCGCAGAGTGCCGCGAAGGGAGCGACCGAAGAGATTCGTTGTTATGGATGATGTGCGCCTCCTTGCGTGGGATGTATTGGTGCAGCATCATTGGAAGGTGTTTGTATATATGCCGAAGCGCAGATGAATGAGCAGCGCTGCAGTATCGAAGCCGGCGGAGCAAGGCATCCGTTGGCCACAATATAGATCACATTTTCTGATCGTTGTGTTACTTTTCTTTGCATTCAATTCCTGGGGGACGTCGAAGGAAGGAACACTCACACTCTCGAGCTGTGCATTCGCAACAGGCTATTCATCATTTCTCAATAGTATTGCCGGCTTTGCTTCCCATGCGCATGCATCAATTCGAAGTCATGAAAGGAGTAGAGTAGAGTCGAGTGTTCCTGCATGTATCCATAGCTTGTACCTATTGGTAGACATCTTGAAATAGACCTTACGTAGTAGCCTCCGAACATGGCCATGATGACCATGAGAAGCACCGCATCAGCGCTTCCACCTTCCGCTCGAGACCAACGATGGCACATCTCATGGGCCGCTTACGCGCACGGATAGATGATTGCATGTACGTAGAAGTACTTCTCGCAGTATTAGCAGAGTGCTCCATTCACAGGTGAGCCATCAACTACCGGTACAAGTAGTTGTGTGCTGCGACTGACGACTCTGCGGCGCACTCGTATGGTACCCGTGCCATTGTCGTCCCATACTCTCTCTAGCGTACAACCGACATACAATCTCACTGCGGTCGATCGACGCTCGTGCGCTCGTCCACGACCCATTCATGATTATGTATGCCGTCGGCGCATTCGGTTTGGCCGTGAGCGTTGGTCGCGACTTGACCTCCAGCGATTCCTGGAGAGCTCCATGGGCCGAATGATCGCCACTCTCTGTGGAATCGCCGCAACACTCGGTGGCACCATCAGTTGGTTGAAAAGCTGTCGTTGTCATTCCTCTGAAATGCCTGGTGTTCCACTTCGCGTGCGGATGGAGAGAGAGAGAGAGAGAGTGCCAATGTCTGCACCGGCCTTGAAGAGGACGAGGGATACGATGGCGACGGTGGCGGTGGCTTTGTTGACATTGGTTGTATCGTATCTCCTCCAACAGCGCAAGTACATGTAATAGAAAATGTACGCAGAGCGTGTACTCGTACTGATACGCACTATATAATATGGCTGTTGCAAGTGGCGATCAACCGAGCTTCTTCAAGCTTGAGGCAGCGTCGCTCACTGCTGCAGTTTGTTGCATGCGCACCGGAGTGTCATGACCAACAGCACGAGCTTCGAGACCACTTTCGTGTGGGAGAGTAGCTCGTCCCGACGTGATCACTGAGCATGGCACTAATACGTGGTGGTTGTGAATGTGTGTGGCAACACCATAGATCGTACCAATCCACGCATTCATGTGGCCGTGTTCGTACTTGTAGATCGTACGACTGCTCTTGCTCGTGGTCGTCGCCATGTTCTTCCCATCCGGGAGGACGACTTGGCAGAGTCGAGCAGTCGCATCATGCATTGGCTTCTCCCTCCTCTCGTGGTCTCATTCTTCTTGGCGGCACACACGCACACGCACACGCACACATGACGCAAGACACATCAACGCAGAAAGCGAAAGATCGGTTCGCTCTTCGCAATTCCCATGTCGCAGATGACGTCACGGCTTGCAAATCAGACACAACAGCAACAGCGTCTGTCCTACGTACGAGAATCGATATGTTTCCCGCTTGGGCGCAGCGTGTTTGGAACGACCAACGAGTCACGAGAAAGAAGCCATTCGAACAAAGGTAGTTTTGCATGTCGCGTGGCAATGACGGAGGGATACTACTGAGAAAAGTGACCCCGGCACCCAACACCCGACTCACGCCCCAGCCTTCAGTTGGTGTTGGGGTTGGCCATTGGATGCCATTTTACAAAGAGTCAGGAGTCAATCATTCATTTAGCACCTCTCCACAACGAACAGCAACATCATCTGCAGCAAGCATCGCAGCAAGAGCAACTAACACCATGAAGATCGATCTGTACGACTCCATGTTCGGCATCCCGTTGACAACGCACAGAGCACGCGACCCATCATCGCTGTTTCTGTACGAATTGGCCATCTCCGCCATCTCCATCGTCTTCTTCCGCACCACCATCCACCAGCGCAATGAGCCGCTCCTCGTCAGGGTCTTCTTCACGCTGGTGCTGGCCTTCCTCACGTACTCCAACCAGCCGTACGAGCTCATCTGCGCGGTGGAGATCTTCTCCTACGCCTTCTCCACGTGCTTCTTTGGCACCCACCTGCTGGGATGGGTCATGCCATTCGTGCGACGGCCCGCGGATGGGTCCAAGCCGGCGGACGCCTCGAAGGGGCAGGGCGGCACTGTCCTGGCCGTGCGACTTGGCCTCATCGCCGTCAGCGCGATCCTCTCCTTCGTCGGCTGCCACCTGTGCGCGTCTGGGGACCTGCGACGCATCTTGGGAATCATCACGCCGCAACCGCTGCAGCAGGGACTTGCCTGGATGTTCCCCATCGAGGAGATCACCAAGGCGTACCAGATCATGGATCACTACGTCAACGAGCCGGGCGTCCTGCGAACGCAGTGCGCGAGGCTATTCTTCATCACCTTCCACATTCAGGTAGGCATGGGATACTTGGGAATCAACTTCCTCAACGAGGAGCAGCATCGTCGCAACAGCCTCGTTCGAATGGACATGGTCGGCACGGATGATGCCACCAACGATGCTGCCGCTGGAACAGAAGCGGATGATGGCAAGGACACCACTTCGAAGGTCAATCAATCCGCTGCCAAATCGAAAAAGACATCGGCCAACAGCAAATCCGACGCGCCCGCCGACAAGGAGCAGCTCACTGCCGCGATCAAAACCAAACGATCGCAGAGATTTCAGCGCAGCGCGTTGCCCTTCATCCTCTTCACGGCCGTGCCTTACATGGTGCAGATCATTGCCTACGGTAACATCAATTCCTTCGCGTTCACCTGCTTCAAGGACGAGATGCACAGGGCCGTCCGACTTCATGAACTCTTCGAACATGACAACCATCTCGTTGCCATGGCCACCCATTCTCCGAAGGCGCCACAAGGTTAGTCAAAGCAAGGCAGACATGCGCCACTCCGCATTTGCGAGGCAGGCACACGGTTCTTGTGCGCGCGTACACAAACTGACACTGCTGCACTCTACTCTACTCTATGCACTCGGTCCCTTTCTTTCCATTTCTGTGCATTCTCCCAACCGCCTGCTTTTCTTCATTCATGCGCAATTGCATGCACACTCACATACACATTCGCAGCCTATGGAGATTACATGTCAACGGTCGTTACCACAGCGTACGACATCTTCAATCGCAAGATGTTCAGCCTCCCAAAGGTCCTGCTGCTCCCAACCATGATGGCCAAGCAGCCGCAGATGGTGGCGCAGATCTTTCCAATCATCTTCGCAACGGACTGGGTCAAGGGGAAGGCCATCGCCTACATGACCAACAGAATCGAAACCCTGGAGAAGGAGACTCAGCAGCTCAACGCCGTCCGCTCAAAGGTGGAAGCATTCGACATGAAGAACGCGGAGCTCCTGCAACGGGCCGGTCCAGATGCAACCTCCTTCACCGGAAAGAGGTGGGAGGATCTCACCGTCGCCATCCAGACCAAGGCAGTCGTCACGGATCTCGTGTCGCGCACCAAGAACTTCTTCCGCTTCATCCATCGCAACTTCGTCTTCGGGGTTCTCGTGGATTGCGCTCTCGCGCATCTTATCTCGGTCGGAAAGATCATGGCGGCGGAGATCTTCGTCTTCAGCCGTGCCATCGAGGATGCAGTTGACATGGCCCTCATGCGCTCCAGGTCCGAAGCCGAGCTGGCCAGGATGATCACCCAGATCGACAACCTCAAGGAGCTCTCGACCGTCTGGGAGAACGCCAAGACGAGCAACACCATCCCCTGCAACCTCGCATCGCCCAGCACGTTGGGGCACGCCGCTGAAACACCGGAATCGACCTCGATGGTCGTGCTGCGGAATCTGCAGTACTCCAGAGGCACAGCCAACGTGCGCGTGGACCACTTGGAACTCAAGGCGGGAGTCTACGCGTTGACGGGTGCCAACGGATCCGGTAAGTCGACGCTGTTCCGCGTCCTCATGAGCTGCAGCACGAACGAGCGAAGCATCGATCTGTCGCCCAGCATCACGCTGCATACGCCTGCCAGGACTCTTGTGGAGATCGATGACCTGGAACGAGAGGCTGCATGCGAAGCTGCGGAAGAGAATGCGACGGATATGATGGACGAGAAGGTGGCCGTTGTCAAGCCGGTCGTCAGCGTGGATCAGGGCGAACTGCATCCACGACTCTCCATCACAATGCCGTCGTCGCGCGTGGTGGAGATCAGCCAGACATTCTACTGGCCGCTCTACACCAAACCGATCGATTGGATCTACCAGAGGCACATCGCGGATTCCCTCACCACGAAGGAGATCACGGCGATGGCATCCAAGGTGGCCGAGGAACTGTACCTCCTCGAGTTCACGCAAACGCTAGCCGAAGCGCAGACCACATCAGACGATGAATCGTCGGACGACGGGCACTTGCCAAAGGACAAGGTCATCGAGGGCATCATCGCGGACCTGCTGGAAGAGAAGGAGGATTGGTTCTCAGACCTGTCGGGAGGACAAAAGAGCAAGGTCGAGCTCGTCCGCAAGGTCTTCCTACACGATGAATGTCCCCACGTACTTCTCATCGACGAGACCATGGCGCCGCTCGATCCCAGCTCCAAGGTACAGGTCATGTCCAGACTCAAGAACTTTTGCCATGGCAGCGTCATGATCGTCATCTACCACACGGATGTGGGGCAGGAGCAGGAGACGGAGCAGGGTGAGCTCGTTGAATGCGTCCCCAGCAACAACTTCTTCGATGGCAACATTCATGTGGAGCATCAAATGGTGCATCTGCGACCCGTCTGCTAAAACCAATGGTATGGTGATGATATGATACGTATGGTGATGGTCACAGTTACCCGCAACTCATCTACTATTCTACTCTTGTATCATGTTAGCGTCGCGGGTATCCGTAGTATGGTAGCAAAACAGCATTCGAAAAGAAACATGCAAGGGCTCCAGCACATGCTGCACTCCTCTCCCACTGTTCGTGCTTCTCTGAGCAATGATTGTTGACACACGATCTGCGTATCCAAGAGTGCATCGCTACCTAATGTAGTTAAGTAAATTCTATTCCTACAAGCCCTCTTGCTGTTGCTTTTACTCCTGCTACCTCCGCCTTGCCTCCCGTTGGGTCATTCCACTCCGAACGATATGATGGATAATTGATTGAATACGATCTATGATTGTGCGAATGAACGTGCACGAGCGCTGAGTGAATCTCATCACTGCGACGCGCCACGGGTGTGAGACAGAATGCATGCGTGCCTACTCGTAGTAGAAATCATCCTCACGCTGCTGTTTGCGTTGTCGTCGGTTCCCCCGCTGCGTGGATCGGTCGTAGATGAGGGAATCGGTATCGCCTTCTTCCGTGACCATACCGCCGGTGATTTCGAACATGGGCGTAGCACGGGAGACGGTTGGGTCCGGTGGCCAGTCAAAGAAGCGGTCCTTGCGGAAACGGAAGTACGGGACAGCCACATCGCGTGGGATGGTCGTCCTGCGTGACGGAGGACGGCCGCTACCGAAGAACGATATTCGCGGCGAATGGTACAAGTTCGCCTCGTTGATGTTTTCATCCTCCTCGGGGTCGTCCTTCGATTTGCGGTTGAAGAAGCCTCTTTTTTTCTTCTTCTTGTCCTTGGCGCTCGGGTCGTCTCTGGCGCTGGAGAGGCTCATGGTGGACGTCTGCGGGTTGCCGCCGTATGCGGGATGCCCTTGCATCGCGGCCATGGCCTTCTCCTTCTCCTTCTTCTCCCTCTCCTCGATCTCCTTTTCGTGAGACCGACGCTCCAAGAACTTGCGGACGAAGATGTTTTGTGGCCCCAGCAGGAGAATGGTGGCGACGAAGAAGAATGCTCTCCATGGGAAGATCAGCAGGACGAAGCAGAGCACCGACAGGAACGTCAGCACCCAGAACGACAGGAACGGGTCTGTCCACATGGAAAGGTTGAACGAAATTCTGGTGGCGTAGATGAAGATTCGGATGATGCGCATCAACGGTCCCAAAAACGAGGAGGTGATTCGAATGATGGGATTTGGATTTCTTTGGCGGAATCCCAGCAGACGATCGAACTCGTCGTAGTTTTGCTTTTCCTTGGCGGAGATGACATCGGAGAGGGGCACCTTCGAGTTGCCACCGGCCGCTCCAAGCTCCTTTTGGATGTGAGGCGGTGGGAAGAAGACCATCTCGACGGAGATGTTCTTCGAGGCGCGGTGCATGAGATGCTCGACCCTTGCGAGATGCACCTGGGGTGGCTGCTTCTTTCCGGATGTGTCACTGTTCTGCGGCGGGCCGACGCGAATACGGCGTGTTGTGCTGGCCTTTCCAGATTCCAGTAATCGCCCCTTGTTGCCGTCCATGCCCTCTTCCTCCACGTCTTCGTCACTGTCCAAGTCGCCGTAACCATCGTCGCCTTGGTCCATCAAATCATCTCCGTCTCTGTCACCGAGTTCGCTGTCATCGTCAGAAACGTCAGATTCATCACTTTCTTCATCCTCCTTCTCGTCAACCGGTGCGACGTAGATGGACAGACGCCGTGCTGTGCGCAAATCGTTGCCTGTTGACGCAATTCAAAGCGACGCAACAGAACACAAGCCCATGCACGATTGTTTCGTTTGGTATGATAAGATATGCCGCAGCACATCGGATGTAGAGGGAGACAAGCGCAGAAATTTTGAATCACGAGAAAGAGCAAAGGGAGGAACAGTTTGGATTGTGCAAATTGGGTCAGATGATGAGTTGCGCAAAATGACGACAGTGTACTCGTAGGAGTAGCGCCAGCAGCAATGCGTCCTCAGCGAATGAAAATGCAGGAGGCAACAGTGGCACCCATACCAGTACGCCACGCCCAAGTTAATGTCCATGTTCACATGGATGCTGCTGCTCGCATTCACATTCACATTCACATTCATCACGTACCTCCTTTCTGTCCCTTCTTCTTCTTCGCTGTGGGGGATGGTGCGATCGCTTCTGCCGCGGAGAATTTGTGGTATTCGAATCGTTCGGAGAATGGGAATTCTCTATGATTGATGAGTTCGATGTCGCCTCCCTCCGTCTTGTCACCGGTCGACTCGCGGTGCGTCTTGGCACGCTTGCGGACCATGATGGGGTTGAAATTTGACTTTTTGTTGCTGCCATCACGCAGACCGCCGCGGAACATCTCAAGAATGCTGAGTGGTTTGTAGCCCAAGTGGCCCGCGGTGGTGGCGCAGTACATGAGGTAGTTCTCCACGAAGAGGTAGATGATCCAACCGACGAAGATGGGTGGCACCATCCGCACCGAGTTTTGCCACACGCAGTACATCGAGGTGGAGAATAGGTAGAGCGACATGAGCGGATTCTCGTAGAGGATGCAATCCATGATGGTGACCTTGAAGAGGAAACGCAAGTTCTGCTGGTAGAGGTTGAATTCTCGCATCGTGGCGCGGAATGCTGCTCGCGTGTACTTTCCTGGGAAGTCCACACCGTGCACCGTGACGGCAACGTTGCGGAATGTTTTTGGGTCACCGCACGGGACGGTGGGCTGCTTCTTTGCCTGACGCGAAAATGCCAGAGGGTTGCGCGGACGTTTGAGGTAGGACATGAGCACAGCTCGTTCGCCGAACCAATGCAAGGAGAAGCGCAGGCGGATGACGCCGCGTGGTCTGCGGTCGTAGATGAAGGATGAGTTGCGCAGCGGGAAGGTGATGTCGTACTCCGTGTCCGGGCGCAGCGGTGGCACGTCGATGGCGATGCGACCGCAGAATGCGTCGGCCTCGCTGGTCTTCTTCTGGCGCGTGTCGAAGACTCCGACGAAGAGACGGGCGTAGGCATGGTGGATGGGGAAGACCGCCGCGCGCTTGGAGACGTCGGGCCACATCGGGGAGCGGGCGCCGGTGATGATGTCTGTGGAGAAGGCGCAATCGCCCACCACCATGTACACGATGACATCTGGCTTGGCCCGCGCCAGTCCCACGCACCCGAGCACCTCTACCTTGAGGGAGCCGATGCGGCCGTCGTCCTTGGGCGTTCCGAAGGTGCGTCGCACCGCCTCGGGCACCTTGGCACGACGCGTGGACTTCCCCGATGGCTCGAGGTAGGAGGTGAGGAACTCTACCTCTTCGGTCGGCGCCATCATGTTTTGGTAGAGGCCTTCCTCGTTGAGGTAGCAGGGGCTGGGGAAGACGTGGTGGGGCTTGACGCGGAACTTTTTGTTGGAGTCAGCCTTGTCGGCGCGCAGGGACTCCTGGATGTTGGCCATGGGGTTGTAGGAGGACGTGGCGCTGGTGGTGACGCTGCTGCCTCCGCCGCCGCCCCTTGGCGCCACGTTGTCGAGCTGGAAGCCGCCGTCGTCGTTGTGGTAGGGGTCGCTGTCCCTGTCGTCGTATCCGCCCTGGCCGCCCCTGCCGTCGCCTCCATCGTTGGGGTGCCTGCGATTGGAGTTGATGGAGGCGTCGTCGGAGAGGTTGGAGCCGTTCTTGCCCTTCTTGCCGCGCAGCATCCTCATGCGCATCTTCTTGACGCGGGCGGCCTTCCTGCGCGGCGACCGGCTGTTGGAGGAGCGCTCGCCGTAGCTGTAGCCGTCGTCGTCGGAGTCTGCGCGGCGGAGGCCCCGCGAGGACTTGCTCTTCTTGCCCTTGCGCGAGGATGATCTCTGGGTGTCCAAGTCATTGTTGCGGCTGTGGCGGCTGCCGCCATCCTTCTTGCCGAAGAATCCCATGTCCTCTATCTGCGATTGCGCGTGCGCTTGCTGGTGTGCTTGCGAGAGGATGTGGCTGATTCGTGCGTGAGAATGGCTCCAGACGCAATTGCTCCAGTGATATCTTCGCTCTTCTTGGCGCCAACACAGACAGAGAGAGACAGAGGCAACTGCAGCGACTGCAAGCTCTTGTCGCTTTGTGCCAACGCAGAAGCGATGTCAACAACGTCAACAACGGCGACAACGGCGACGATGGGTGTCGGTGCTGTTGTTTGTGCACTTGAATGAGACTGTGCCTGCGACTGCGGCTGCAATTGTGATTGTTATTGTGATTATGCTTCTGATTGTTATTTTGATCTTTTGTGTGCTGGTTCCATCGTTGGTGGGAATGTGGTTGTGGCGCCTTTCTTGTTCCGCGTCGTGTTGTTTCACTTTGTTTCGCGTTGTTTCGTGGTTGGTTTGTTGGGCATCACGGGACATGTTGTTGTGTGTTGGCAGCTTCGTATCATTCCGATGACTCGTTTGACTCGGTACAAGCCTACTGCAACACTACGCAGAAGGTCATAATGACGACATTCTGCCCCATTGGCTTCGCCTGATTTTTCTCCCTTGTTGCTCAGTCCGCATTTGTCATGGCATTGCCCCACAAAGTTTCGGCACTTTTTTGGCAATAGATCGCCGACGTTCATCATTTGAGATCTCCCTCTCCGACGAAGCAACTCCTCTCTGCGTGAATGTGCCATACTGGCTGATTCTTGCTTTATGGTATGGTAATAGAATACATACGCCAACTGCACTTCACGATCTGCTGCATTAATGCTAAATACTCCACTGTATGATTCGTATTGTACATGTATCATAGAATACTGTTCTCCGTTACAATGAGTTGTCCGTGTCCACGCCCGTGTTGCTGTCAGAAGTGGAGTCGTCCACGTCGCTCGCATCCAAGTCGGCTCCGTCATCGTGAAAGAAGTTGGGCAGCTCGGAAGTCACGCCCTCGCTGAAGTATGGGTGCCCCAGCGCCTCCTTCGCTGATATCCTTTGCGCTGGGTCCAGGGCAAGCATGCGAGAGAGGAGGTCGTAGCCATGGCCATCCAGGAATGTCTGGTGGGAGTGTGGCGGGGCATTGGAAGGGAACTTGGATCTCAGTTTGACGTCCTTATTTTCCTTCCATCGGAACATCCTGGCCCCAGGCAGCTTCGAGAAGCCCGGCCACGATGCTTCGTTCGGCGTGCCCACCATGCTGAAGATCTGATTGATCTGATCCAGCTCCCCTTCCCCGCGCATCATGGTCTCCTGACAGATCAGCTCCCCGAACACGCACCCGATGCTCCACATGTCGATGGCGGGTCCGTACACGTTCTGCCCGAACAGCAGCTCCGGCGCTCTGTACCACAGCGTCGCCACCGTCTGCGTCATGGCGCGCAACGGATCGCGGTACCGACGCGCAAGTCCCAGATCGCACAGCGCCACGCGCCCACTTCTGTGCACCAGCATGTTCGATGGCTTCACATCGCGGTGCAAGAACCATCTCGAGTGCATGTGTTCGATGCCCCGCAGGATCTGCTTCACGATGCCCTTCAATTCGGATTGGCGCAGGATGTCGGGATACCCGCGCTTCTTCTCCATGGCGTCCTTGAGGTCCATCTCCATGTACTCCATCACCATGAACACCTTGTCGTTGCTGCTGCCCACCACCATCTCCTTGACCGTCACGATGCATTCGTGATCCAACGCCAGCAGCACGGAGATTTCACGCAGCGCCGACAGCGGGAACCCCTGCTTGGACTGATGATCGAAGTCGAACTTGATCTGCTTCAGCGCGACGATCTCTTGCGTGGCCAGATCCTTGGCCTTCCAAACGATGCCGTACGTGCCCTCGCTGATGTGCTGGATTCTCTCGTACGTGTCGTACACGCTGCGGCATCCTTCCAACAGAGGATTGTGTCGTCGCAATGTGGCATGCAGAGGTCGTCGTGCGGATTCGGAGTTCGGTGGAGCCGCCGCCGATGGCGAGGTGCCTTTCGGGCTGCTTGCATGCTCTGCGCCTGCATTCGACGCTGACGCTGCTGTAGTTTGTCGCGCGTCCCTTTTGCTGCCCGCTCTCTTGTCTCGCCCCGATTCTTTCTCTTCGTCGGAGCTGGAGTCCCATCTATCGCGTTTGGGCATCGTTGGCTATTCGTGTTGCTGCGAGTCGGCAAGAATGAGGTTGGAGTGTGTGCGGCACGAATGGTATCCTGAATACGGCTGCTCAGGCAAGCACAACCGTGGGTTGTGGTGGTCTTGTGGTGCTTGTTGCACAGAACATGCGAATTCTCCACAGGCTGCGTGACAGGTTGTCGACACCCACCAAAGATTCGTCTCATTGCTTGATTGATGGGTGTAGTTGGGACAGACTTGGTCCGGGATCCACTCGGGACCCAATCATCCGCATTGCGTACACGGTACCCGGTATCCGAACCCGATACTGCCATGAAAGGCTACCGCGCGCATGTTGTATAGTTGAACCACAATCCATGCTCTACTCGTCCTCCAGCTCATGCAACCGCGCCACCTGTTCAGCTAACCATCTTGCAAATCCAACAAGCATCTTGAAGAGTATCCACACCCGTGGATCAAGTACTGCTCTACGGATGGGACTACTGAACAGCTGGGCATGTGCAGAACCACCACGACATGTTGCTGTACAACACAAACGGCTCAAGCACGATGGCATGAATCCTGCCCTTTTACTCGATCGTCCTGTCAACAGTAAGCTTAACACATAAAACAAGCAATCAGAAACAATCTTTACAGCTTACTCCCAAGTTTACTATAGTTACACCATCGTCTGATACAGCTTTGCTCTCAGCATCAAACGGCGTCAAAGCCGGTTGAAGGGCAGATCATCCTCCTGACAACGTGCAAAAGACACGGAATACTAACTGGTAGCTGCGAGTGGTTCTCGCTTACATCCACCTTCCTCACTCTCAAAGAGACTTCCTCAAGTGCGCAGACCGCTGTGTCCAACGACACTGAGCCCAAAGGCTCCAAGCCTCTCAGGACCAACGACCCTGACTAGCAATCGATGAAGTTAGCCCGAAGGCAACTCATCAAACCAAGCCCTTGCTAAGCAAGCGCATCCACCAACACCTGCAAACCAGGTGTACGTCTCAATAGCACTCCTGCCAACGCCCCGTGCACACCTTCACCATCGAAGGGGGAAGCGCAGCCAAGCCCGAGACAACCGTCGACACCAAGCGAAGCCCAACGACTTCGACACCTCCACCGCCTCACCATGAGCGCCCAAGGAGAAGACACGAGCATCAGCAGCGAAGAACGCAGGCTGGAGGCCTTCGTGGAGCGGCTCAACCAACAAGCCGCTCAAGCCCTTCGAGATCTCAACGAATCACGAATCTCGCGAGGAGCTAACCCCATCCCAGCTCGGCAAGGGGACCAAACGGCCACCGGGCAAGAAGAAGGCGACCTCGCCCAAGACAACACCGGGGATGCCAACAACCCACCGAACCCGGGTGAAACCGAGGGAACCGCAGGACGCGAAGGGAACGTAGGCAACCAAACTGGATCCACTGGAGGTGCCTTTCCCTTTGACGCCGACGAAGACCCCATCGGACCCGAAACCACGTACGTGGCGTACGAAAGCGAAGACAAGCCAGAGAAACCCATCATGGGTGGTCTCACTAAGGCCGGTCGCCACTGGGTACCATGGACGGGAGGTAAACCGAACGTCGAATGGACAGGCCTCGCTGAAGACGCAGCCCTGTCCTACGACAGCTCCCAACAGCAGTGCGTCCTCCACAACGGCTCGGACTCCAAGAACCAACCGGAGCGGGAGAAAGGCATCCGCCCACGCTTCCGAATCGGGGACAACCGCCAGCGCATGCTGCGCCTCCTCAAGGACCACATGTCCACCGCAGGTCTCATCTCGATGACCTACATGAGGAGCAACGAACACCCTGATGAGATGGTGTGCGTCCTCGACGCCCCAGGCAGCACCACCATCAGCCAAGCCACCGACCACCACGACACCTATCGCCACTTGTGGGATCGATACGACAAGCAGAACAACGCATCTGCCGCTCGATTCCTACGCGACAGCCTTGACCCCGACCTCGAAGACCGCCTGATGAACCGCATCAAGCCGAAGTATCAACAAGACTTCAACGTGATCTTCACCGAACTCATCAAGAGTATCACTTCGAGCTCGCTAGACAAGTACGCACGGCTCCAAGAGAAGGTCAGAAAGACCACGCCCCAGAAGTTCCAGGGAGAGAACATCCAAGCCATGGCTGACGCTCTTCGCATCATGTGCAAGGAACTTCAAGACGCCGACCAGTTCGAGATTTCGCTCCTCCGTACCATGACAGACAACTTCTTCATGGCAGGAGGCAGAACCACGTCAGGAGAACGATACCGTCATCGAATCCTCGACATCAGCGACCGACTCAGACGACTCATCGAAGACAAGTCCCTCAAGACCTACGAGCAAGCGGAACCCCACCTTCTCCGCGAGGACCTCACGTGGATGGACATCTGCAGCGTAGCCGAGGATGCCTATCTCGACGAACTGCAGGGAAACTCCTGGCACGCCAACAGGCACTCTCGTGACCGCAACACCCCGCGCATGCATGCAAACCACTCCTCAACTACAAAGGAAGCTCGTCTTCTGGAACAGAACAAAGGAGGCAAACGCATGAACGCCAAGGGCAAACAGGCCAACAAGAAAACACAGCAAAAGAAGGACCCTTGGATCACAACACCCCCACGGAAGGGTGAGCCACAACAAAAGCTCATGAACAACAAGACCTTCCACTGGTGCGCGAAGTGCCGCCACTGGCGCATCTCCCACGGCACAGCCGGCCACATCGACGACTTCAAGCACAAGCCAAACAGTCCACAGCTCGAAATCGACCATGCAGCATGGACTTGCCTCTCCGCCGAAGCTCACGCAAACGAACGCTCCTGGTGGACCGCCGTGTGGAACGTGTTCACTACCTTCGAAACCATCAACATCGTCACTGGCACCTTCCTCCTCCTTTGTGCAGCACAAATCTCTCTACTCGGCATCGAGTGTGGATGGCATGTGGTGAGTATCATGATGTGGATGACAACAGCCATTGTGCTATTCGCCCTTCACACCAACGTCCCACGCCAATACCAGCCAACTCCAATGCGAACCATCCGCCAGGTAAACACGTGGAGGAAGAAACAAAACAAGTCAAATAGAGCAAGACCACGCTTCTATCACTACCCGGCAACGCCCTCGAACGATCTCTACGACTCTCTGTTCGGGAACAACGACTTCAAACATTTTCTCCTTCACAAGCGCACCAACGCGAAACATCACGCCCCACGTCACGCCCCAAGTGCGAACCACCAAAACAAAACTCGCCGCGCTCTCCGGTTCCCAAAACACCAAAACTCCTGTCGCGCGCGAAACAGAATGAATCCCGCTCGTCCACCGAACCGGCACACGAAACATCACTGCGACTTTTACCACTTAAGGACTCCCACTCGCTTCAAGCGGGGGTCTCACACAGATCCAAGTGAACATCAGAGTCTCCGTCACAACGGTAACACAAGCGAAGCACAGTCCCATGGATACACAGGCACCAGTCTAATTACCAACGCCTACCACACCCTCGCAACAACCTTCGGTTTCCAACATGTCTTCGCCGCACCCCACAAGGTGGAAGGCATCATCCCTCAAGACGGCTCCTTCGATGTGGTATGGGACACCGGCGCCTCCATCTGTGTGACCAACGATATTAACGACTTCGTGGGCCCTACGTCTGCTCCAACCTCGCCAACCTTCCTCAACGGGTTTCTTCGCCGCACCAAGGTAAAGACGAAAGGCAGGGTTAAATGGTCCATCCTCGACGTCAACGGCAACCCTCGATCCTTATCTCTCCCGGCTTTCTATGTGCCGGAGTCCTCAGTCAAGCTCATCAGCACCGCATGCCTCCTCAATGAATACAAAGGGGAGAATATTGTCGTGGAAGCGAACAACATCCAGCTGAGCGGCATCCCTGGAAACGACGAACGAGGTCCCATCATCGCCCACAACAAGAAATCGAACAACCTTCCGACCTCACGTGCATATCGCACTGGCGACCTCATCGAACTCCCAGCGGCGCTCGCCACAACTGTAACTTCCGTGGCAGAGCAGAACCAAAACCTGTCTCAACCGCAAAAGGAGCTGCTCAAGTGGCACTATCGACTCGGGCACCTCTCCTTCAGACGAGTGCAGTTTCTACTCCGATCCGGCGCCCTCGTCAACACTGAGGCATCACGGAAGATGCAAACAGCTGCCGCCCGCGTACAAGAATGCCCGCTGTGTGCGGCGTGCCAATTTGGCAAACAACACCGCAGAACCACACCAGGCACAACGCAACACGCCGTCCAAGACCGACAGGGAGTGATCAAAACGGACCACCTCTTCCCGGGTCAGCAAGTCTCAGTGGACCACTTCGTGGGACGCACCTTGGGCCGCCTCTTCACAGGAAGAGGCAAGTCCGATGCGTCGGAGATGTACAAGGGTGGCGCAATGTTCGTGGACCACGCGTCCGGCTACATACACGTGGAGCCAGTCGCATCCCTCACGACCCACGCTACGTTGGAAGCCAAGGAACGATTCGAATCCATGTGCCGTGATGTGGGTGTACCCGTGCGCTCGTACCTCTCGGACAACGCCACCACTTTTACATCGCCAGATTATGCCGAACACCTCAAACGGTTTCATCAAGTACACCGCTTTGCTGGAGTTGGCGCCCACCATCACAACGGAGTGGCCGAGCGCAGCATCCGCACGATTATCTCTATGGCACGAACAATGATGATGCATCAAAGCATTCATTGGCCTACGATGTTCGATGCCCAGCACTGGCCCATGGCCGTCGTCCATGCCGCTTACGTACACAACCGCGTACCAAGCGCAGCAACAGGACTCACGCCTTTGGATATTCTCTCGCGCACACGCATGCCCCTGAAACAGCTACACAACCTACATGTGTGGGGCAGCCCCGTCTACGTCTTGAACAAGGCGCTCGGCGACGGCCGCAAGATACCAAGATGGGAACCACGTGGGGAGCGCTATGTAAACATGGGACTCTCCGCTCGCCACGCATCCACGGTTCCGCTGGTCCTCTCACCGAGAACGGGATCAATCACACCACAATTTCACGTTGTGTTTGACGATTGGTTCGCGACGATAGCGACTGATCTGGCTGATCTCCCAGACTACAACTCAACGGAATGGACGCACATGTTTGGCGACACTACGTATCAAATACCGTTCGATGACGACGATGTCATTGCTATGGAGGAGCGGGACATCGAGCAAGAGGATGAAGCCGATCATCAGCGATTCCTTCCCTCACACGGTGACGATCCACCAGCAAAATTGTTGCCAAAAACGCCAAACACAAGAACCCCGATTGTGAGTGAACAAAATTCACCAACTCACATTTTGAGGCAACCCGTGACATCACACACGAAAAACGAAGTCACCCCAATCGACCAAGTGCAACCACCTCAGCAAACCAGCCGCTCGCCAACAACCATCGATATCAACAAGCCGATACCACCAATGCCATCGACAGAGGGAGCCGGAGAAGATCCAGCAAGCCACGCTGAACCGCTGCCGCCAACAGAGGGAGTTGTCAACGACAACAGTGACGACGATGTACAACCACCAATCGACTCTCCTCCGACTTCACCGCTGCGCAAACCCATCACCGCACCGACAGAACAACCCACGACAAAGAAGGTAAAGCCGCCTCCACTGCGCCGCTCTGAACGCATCAGCAAGCGCACACCACGAGAGCGACGGACCGTTGAGCGCCTGACCTACGACACCTTGGGCGGAAAAGTGGTTTGGACCGACGACACCACACAACCACCCGAAACCAGCGCAAACGTAACCACCATCACAATGAGTGAACCCAGCAAGGACCAAGCCGTGGCAGACATGAAGAACGCTCTCCAGACCTGCCTTGCGACACTCAAGAAGTATGCCACTCATCAAGATGGCGCAGTAACACAGAAGGCCCACGCTCTGGTGCGCGACACTGACTCCATGCTCCGAAATCTAGCGACAATCGAAACCACCGAATTAACTCGGGAAGAACGACGCTGGGCACAGGGCGACCTCGAGATGGAAAGGATGCTTCGCATCCAACAACTCGAAATCCGAGCCAGAATGCGCAAGGAACAAGAGGACGCAGCGACAAGCGGAGGAGCGCCAACCAACGAACATCACGTCCTAATGGCAAGCAACCCGCCCGACACACTCGCGAATGACGACGACTCTTCTGACGATTCCGAAATGGGGCCCACGGAGATGGCAACCTTGTGGACCCAACTTCCACGCGTCGTCCAATACATGGAGCATTATTTCGATCATGTTGTGCACTTCAGGTTCCCATCGAGAGACGTTCGCATGCAGTGCCTCTACTACGCCATCCGCCAACTCATCGAAACTCTCGACGACCTCATCCTCGCTGACGAATACGAGCTACCTGTCTCCTACTTCGGTTTTATTCCAAGGACAGAAGGAGAGCCATACACCCTCGAGCGAGCGATCGCAGCGGTCAATAGCGGCATACGGCCACCCGACGACAGCGAAAGGCTGTTCAACTTCATGACCCGAGCCAGCTGCGTTTGGAACATCGCCACGCACAACGAACGCTACGAAGTCGCGCTGCATCACCTGCTCGTCCAACTCGGAGTGGCTCCGGCGATCCCACCAAACATACCGGTCCCTCCAAGCGAATTCGAACCGGCCGAACACCGTGCCTCAGCTTCGACAAGCACCCATTTTTCACAACAACATGAGAACGACGAATCCGACGAACACTACGCGATGGCAGCAACCTTTGAGCACGATGGTAACAACCATACCGACAACCACCGCGCCTTCATCACATACGACTTGCTCAGCTTCTTCACGACCGGGGGCGATCTCAGCATCTCGGATCGACACGTCAGCTACAAGGCATCCAAGACCGATCCCGACACCCTCTCCTTCAGCGAGGCGATGAACGACGACAACAAACAAGAATGGATGGCAGCCGCACACAAAGAAATTCATGACCTTACCAAAAAGGGGACTTGGATTGAGGTGCCAAAATCCACCGCCACCGATCGCATCTTCCCTGGCACGTGGGTGTTTCGGCGCAAGCGGATGCCCGACGGCACGGTAAAGAAGTATAAGGGACGGTGGTGCTGAAGAGGCGACATGATGACTGAGACGGAAGCAACTTACGCCCCGGTCGTTGCCTGGTCCTCTGTTCGCGTCTTTCTCATCCTTTCCATCTTGCTTCGCTGGGTCACGACGTCAATTGATTTCTCAAACGCCTTCGTACAAGCCGACATCCATCGTCCGGTATACCTACACCTTCCCCGCGGATTCCGATCAACCAACGGACCCGATACATGCCTCAAGCTGATCAAAAGCCTCTACGGGTTAACTATAGCTCCCAAGCTATGGTACCAACACCTCGTACGTGCTCTCCTCGCGGAAGGATTTCACGCGTGTGATCAAGAACGGTGCCTGTTCATGCGCGATGGGATGATGATCGTCCTCTATGTGGACGATGCCGGCATTGCCTCGCGCACGGAAGAAGAAGCGGACGCATTCATTGAGTCCATGCGTAAGCGCGGATTCGATCTCACACGAGAAGGCACCTTCACGGAATTTCTGGGAATATCGCTACACAGAGATCCCAAGAACAACACCATCCACCTCAAACAAACCGGCCTCATCAACAAGATCATCGACGCTACAGGCATGCAGAACTGCAAACCCAACGTGACACCCACAACACAACTTGCCCTCGGAGCATCAAATGATCAACCCCCGATGACGGAGGCATGGAACTACCGCTCCGTTGTTGGTATGCTACTCTACTTGACTACAAATACACGCCCCGACCTAGCTTTCGCCGTCTCTCAAGTGGCGCGATTCAGCAACGACCCTCGCCAGCCACACGCAAAGGCAATCAAGATGATCGTGCGCTACCTTCGCCACACCGACACCATGGGAACCATTGTGCGTCCAACGGGTCAACTCAACCTGGAATGCTACGTTGATGCCGATTTCGCAGGCCTATACAAGCGCGAGGCCGACGACTCCCCAAACGCAGTACGTTCCCGCACAGGATATGTCATCATCCTCGGCGGCTGCCCACTTGTGTGGAAATCGAAGCTACAGACGGAAATCGCCTTGTCCACAATGGAATCGGAGTACGCCGCACTGTCTCTCGCTATGCGCGCCCTCATCCCGATGCAACAACTTATCAACGAAGTGAAAGCATCAACCAACCTCAACCAATCGCTGCAAACCAACATCCAGTGCACCGTGTTTGAGGATAACGAGGCGTGTATCTCACTGGCAACGAATCACAAGGTCACGGCACGAACCAAGCATTTCCTAACCAAGTGGCACTTCTTCTGGCACTGGGTCAAGGAGGGCTTCATCCGGATCCTTCACGTACCAACACCCCACCAAATTGCTGACATCTTCACCAAAGGCCTCGCGCGGGACGCGTTTGAGCATCTACGCCGTATGCTCATGGGGTGGTGAGGGCATCACAAACTGTGAACTATTGATCGAACGATGGAGGTTTTTACTCCAGGGACATGCTTCGCACTACGCCGAGAGGGAGAGTTGGGACAGACTTGGTCCGGGATCCACTCGGGACCCAATCATCCGCATTGCGTACACGGTACCCGGTATCCGAACCCGATACTGCCATGAAAGGCTACCGCGCGCATGTTGTATAGTTGAACCACAATCCATGCTCTACTCGTCCTCCAGCTCATGCAACCGCGCCACCTGTTCAGCTAACCATCTTGCAAATCCAACAAGCATCTTGAAGAGTATCCACACCCGTGGATCAAGTACTGCTCTACGGATGGGACTACTGAACAGCTGGGCATGTGCAGAACCACCACGACATGTTGCTGTACAACACAAACGGCTCAAGCACGATGGCATGAATCCTGCCCTTTTACTCGATCGTCCTGTCAACAGTAAGCTTAACACATAAAACAAGCAATCAGAAACAATCTTTACAGCTTACTCCCAAGTTTACTATAGTTACACCATCGTCTGATACAGCTTTGCTCTCAGCATCAAACGGCGTCAAAGCCGGTTGAAGGGCAGATCATCCTCCTGACAACGTGCAAAAGACACGGAATACTAACTGGTGTAGAGAGAATCGACTCATCCGAACAAGACAACACCGATTGGCACATCTGTCGTGGAAGACGCTACATACACTCGCTCTCTCTCTCTCTCTCTCTCTCTGAATGCATACATAGTAGAGAGACCAATTGATGATGCGGAGACTCTGGCATGGGAGGGATGTCAAGCGTAATTAACAATTAACAATAGAGCAGGAGTAGGAATTAGCTGAATGGCAGAAGATGCGAGACCGCGCTCATTCATTGATGGCACTCCGTAGCATGCTGAAGTGCGATGAATAGCGTTGCATCCACTGTAGGTACCATACTCTACCCTGCGAGAATTCTATTCTAGTTGCTCGCCTTTCTCTCCAGAGAACCTCCCAACTAATTCGCAGACGCAGCTGATCGTTCCACAACCAAGACAACGGGACGCCCTTCCGGATCCATTCGGTTGGATGCAACGGCCTCCATCACTTCCTCGAATGGTCGAAAGTCCGCGCTGTACATGAACCTCATGGTCTTGGGCGTGCCGATGCCTCCCGCCATGAGCTGCCATGTGGGGCCCGCCATCTCCATGCGGCACGCCGTGAAACCCCGCACGAGATCGCCGACCTGAATCCCAGCCGCGCCGCCATTCGAGCCATCGGCGATCTCATCGACGACCGTGGCGCCTGGCATGGTCTCCGATTCGCCCAGAATGAGTCCCAACGGCAGCATCGTCTCGTGCACGCTGATGATGCTGTTGTCATCTTCCGGAAGCCTTCGTGGGAATTGCACCTTCTCGTCGACGCTGGACCCGTCCGGCTTCAGGATGGGGACCACCGCGCTGTACCGGTCGATGTATGCCTGACGTTCATCGAGCTCTGCCTGAATCTGCTGCTGCTCTTCCTCCGCAATGTCGCTCTTGCGCTGGTTGAAGGACTCCACTTCCTCGCGCAATTTGGCGGCTTGCTGGCGCAACTTCTCGGCCTCTTGCTCCAGGGATCCGAACAGCGGTCCTGCGCGGCGGCTGGACAAGCGCGGCTGCGTTTGTTGCTGCGCATGGCGCTGCTGTGGAAGGTTGTCATTGTCATCGACGCCACGAATGCCATTGGATGGTGGGAGGAATGCTGCTCGAGACGAAGCAGTGGATGACGCGACCGTGTAATGCCATGATGCTGTGAATAGCAAGCATCCCAGTTCGAATGCCCTCGATTGGAGCATGGCTTTGCTGCTGGATATGAGTACGAACTATTATATGAATAACGATCGAGCTTGATGCCAGCGCAGTCTTGGGAATAGATCCGTTTGGAGACGAGGAGGAGTTGAAGATTGGATGGGTGACGGAGTGACGAAGTGGGAGAAGGGCAATGAGACTGCCACAGAAGCAAAAAGAGGAGAACATCCACAACCCGTGCGTGTGTTCGTTGTTCCACGATTCTTGGACTTCAACCACAAAGAGTTCATTCAGGTCACGAATCAAACGATCTTTTCAGACATCGAGAAGTTGTACCAACGCGCGCAGGGAGTTGTCGGAAAAAGAGAAAATCGCGTTTTTTGTGTCGGAGTCTGTTCACAAATGACAAGAAACTGCCAGTTGCCAGTTCGCCACACGTGATGGAGCGCACTCGATTCGAGATGTTCGACTCATACGACTACTACAAGAATGCCGAGTTGGTTCACGAGAGCAAACGATCATTTCTGAGTCCCGCATTGTGGCGTGTGTGGAGATGGGATTTCCTCGCTGCGGCGGTGTTTTGGTGTTGCTCATTCTCGTCACACTTTGCTGCGGTGGTCCGGAAAGCGCACTGTCGTCTTGGTTGGCAGAACAAGTCCTTGTCTTCTGGTTTGTTGGCTTGTACTACTGTTATATTGAACTCATCAAAAGCCCACCAGGGACGATCGAGTATCGTTCCTGACCCCACGCCATTTACCTTCTTGACGATGTGATGCGTTTGATTCCCATCAGTGAGAGTTGCCTGTAGGGTAGAGTGCAAGGAATCCACCAGCAGTATCGCACAGCAAAAAATCACCACAATGCGAGGTGGCCTGATGACCAACCACCAATCGTCACTCTTCACATCGTTATGCACTGGGTGTCACTCTCATCCATCTTTGTGCAACATTGATAGCAGCAGACTCAAGGAGTAGCAGCCCAATCGATGTTGATAGAGTATGAAGCCTTGTCCCATGCAATGATGTCAGAGCTGATCACGCGCCAACACGCTACATTTTGTTGCAACATGTGCAGACCGCGCACGCACACCGCAGCATACTCCCTCTGGAGAGAGAGAGAGAGAGAGAGATCGTACCTCCATGGTCGCGTTGTTGAGTCTCGTATCGTTGAATACGAAGCAATGTTGTACACACTCAAGCGAAAGGGGTTCCTCGATTGGGTCTCCTTCGCTGCGCTTTGTTCTCGAGTTGACTGTCTGAAGAGCGCACACAATTTGGCGCACACAGAGTAGTGCAGCGCTTTCTCATCGTGCTGCGCTTACGTGCTCGTTGACGTCCTACCCATCCCAGAATTGCTGCATTGTCTCACAGTTTAGGACAAGGTGTGGTGTATCTGGTCAATAGAATAGTTGAGAATAGATCTAATGCAATTATAGTATATGAGTGGTGGTGCAGTGCTCTTCTATTTGCCGGATTCGACGCGATTCAATCTCCTGGTTGCTGTTGCAAGATGCGTTCCAGACCACGAATCCCTCAGTATTGTTGAAACTTGTATGATCTAGTATTGTACTTGGAATAGAGAGTTGCCATGTTCGATTTGAAGCTGGGTTATAGTGACAATTGCTTTCATCACATGCTTGTGCAACATCAGGTCATGGCGGAAACGATGCTCCAGGATCTTCCAATTCTTGAAGCGGCCATTCACAGTCTCATGGCGAGCACGAGCTTGGCTTTTGGCTTGCTTCTCCGCCTCTGTAACAAAATCATCGGATGTTCGGACAGCTTCGTCACCGCGGTATCCACGATCAGCCTCCACCATCTCACCATCATCCAAGTACTGTTTCAGCAAAGAGCGAAAGATCTTGAGGTCTGGGTGCCGCCCACAAGCAAACGGACCATTCATCCATACGATATCCCCCTTTTGGATCGACACAGCGATCTCATATCTGATTCCAGCCGATCGGAACTTGTGCGAATACCACTTGCGGTCAAATGGGGTTGGCTCGTTGATCTTGAAATCAGTGCCATCAACAGTGACCAGGCACGATCTGTTCAAATCGCCTGAGTATCGGTTCTCCCACAGGATCTTTTCATGGTGACGTCGAAGAGAGACAAGCAGTGCAAAAGATGTGAGCTTGTTTGTTGCTGAATCAATTGTGAGTGAAATGCATTCCCCTTGGACTTACCACATCATTTTTCAAATCCGCTACAGCCTTGATGGCTGACCAGATATGGAGCTTGAGAGTCTTATCTGTGGTCCGAAGGAAGACGCATGCCATGCGCACGGATGGGTAGTGCCGCATGTAGTAAAGGGCCCAAAGGAGATGCTTTGGCTTCAGGTCCCCACGACGTGCTGCAAGTGCCCACAGCACAGAGCAGAGATGAGGCGAAATCCCAAATGCAACGGTAAAGTCCTCCCCGAATGCACCTGATCGGCATCGTAGATTGGTGATGCACTGACCAGGGGTGAGAAGGATGTAGCGCGCAAGATCAAGAAAGTCTTGCACGCTGCCGATGGAGTATCGCTGATCGTAGGCGCCATTCAACATTGGTTGGGTATTGGATCGAAGGAAGAAGTTGAAGCTGAAGTGATGGCTGTCCCTGCCTCTCCAAATCATGAAGGATCGGCCAACTGACTTGGGAGAATCCGTGTCCAATGATGAAGTTGTTTGCTTCATCTGTTCTCTTCTGTAAATGGTTGCTGGCTTGCACCAGTAGATGCAGCCACTGGCATGGAGCCATTCGCATCCCTCTACATTTGAATCGTTGGAAGCAGAGCATCACGTTGTGTTCGTAGCCTTTGGTTGATGTTGGCTGTGTGATGATGGCGATGCGAAAACCGAAGAGCATGGTTCTGCGTTGACCAGAACATCCCAGTAGATGATGTCCTCCACCAAGAGACCACCTCCGGAAGGGTTGGATGGTGTTCTCCCTTTGTCTGAACTCAACGCAGGAGAGAGGAGCAAGAGATGTTGGTGCTCAACTTGAATCGTTGTTGTGAAGCACCACCCCTGGTTCGTGTGTCTGCTTCCATTGCATGTGGCAACGCAAATCGGAGAACAGGCCGATCGGCCAAAGCGCACCTCTGCGATGAGCTGTCGTGCGACAGGGTCAACATGCTGTTTGGTGGGACTGGCTTCGACACAAGCCAATGACAAGTAGAGTCGAGTACTCCACTCCACACCATTTCAAAAAGGCGTCCGACAAGTACACAATCCGCATCCGACAAGTACACGATTTCCATCCGACAGATACTAAATAGGCAAGGAAAGTAACGTTTTTGTAACCGTCGGACTAGAACTTTTGACTCGTCGGACCAGAAATTGTGAACCACAAATTCTGTCTTTTGTTTTCTACGTGAGCTACTACTGACTGTTGCGTAGGAAAGCACACATGAGACTTGTCGGCGAAAACCAGGTACTTGTCCCCCCAAAAACGAATACCGTCGGTTCCTAAGAATTTCTTGTCGGAGGGTCAATATACAGATTTGAAGACATCATTCCAAGCGAGCCGTCCAAAGCACATGAAGCTGAGTATGCTCACCAAATCCAACTGAGCTCCCACAAAAAGCAAATTCGACCCACGAGGAAGTTGCATTCCAAACCAAACAGGATGATGGCACCTCATGCCCTCATGTACGCACCACGATCCTCCTCATCTGTGCAATACTGCTGATTGAAACAGGCAATGACGGATGTGACAGCCTGGATGCTTGCCGTAGTCTGGCTGCGTTGCTCCTACCTGCGTGTTTGAATTGAATAGACAGCTGATTGATCGATCGATGATACCATCTCCCAGCATTGGTCAAGTTGTTTGCAGCGTTGCACTCGCAGTATCTGCTGTAACAGGGGTGTCCATCACAAGCCCACAATTCAGCTTACCTCCAAGATGGCACAAATCCAAGTTGCTCGAGCTCAAAGGTGGTCACCCGCAGGAGATCACGCTGCTTACATCATCAAAGGCTTCATCTCCAATCCTCCTCGCTTCCAACCAACCAAGGAAGGCTTCTCGAACTTCTGGGAGTCGCACGTCGAGTGGCACAGTCTCTACAGCCAAAAGAACACGAAGAAGAATTTTCTCAATTGTTGGGCCCGTCTGCTGAAGTTCCTCGAGAGTGGAAAAGGTGCGTCCGTTTTGTGATGTTCTCTGTTGTGACTATTATTGTGATCGCCGACTGTCCTGACATGCTCGTGAACCAAATCTCTTCTCACACAGCTCTGATTTGCTTCGCTGTGCACAGGATTTGGATCTGATTTTCGCAAGAGGTGCGGTCTGGATTCCACAGAACGCCTCGCAGAGTTGCGTCAAGAACGCGGGATCAACCTCAACTACCGACCAGCACAAGGCGCTGTCAACAACACCAATGCCAATCACCCTCCTGCTGCTGATCTTGCTCGCGGTTCTTCTTCGGACGACGACGAAAGTTACCTTCCTTCTGTTCATTCTGATCGTCTCGGTTCTGCTGTATCTTCAGACAGCTTGGAGCTCGACCCAGGATTCGTTGACGACGATCTCTCTCAAGCTACCCCACCATTCATTATGCCTCGTCGTGGAGTTCAAGGCCCTCGTGGACCCCCTGTCCGAGACGTGAACAAACCAACACCTCCTCCTGCCCCCAAGCGCGACGCCACACCCAACGACAAGACCATCGTGGATGCCATGGGCAAGATGGGAATCCGTAGTGCAGATCGCGCCATGAGCCCTGCACTGGACATGGTCAAGCTCGGATCATTCACTGAACGTGCTTTTGATCCATTGACAGCTGCAAATGGAACAGGGCGCTACCGGGAGGGGATTCACATGTTTGTGGTCCTGGACGCAAAGGTGGATCCAGATTCTGTGGCACTGTCTACAGAGGATGAAGGATGGACACTGAAGCTGACCTACAAAGTGCCAAAGATGTACTTCACAGCAGAGTGCATCTACGGAGTCTATGGTTATGATAAGGATTTTTCTACAAGCCTTGCGGCAGCTAAGAATTATTTCCAGGACCTCGCTCGAAAGGTCACCGATGATGCAGGCGAGCTCGTCGTCAGCTGCCAGTTCAGCCTCCCAAGGAAGATCGACAGTCTCTTCCGCAATGTCAAGACCAAGGACCTCGAGGAGCCCAACTTTGAGATAGTTGAGAACTATCTCGGCACCACCACACTGGTGACATTCTGCTTTTTTCAAGAGAGCTTCAATCAGCAGCAGTTTGGGACGGCTGGTCGTCGTGGCGTCCGAGGCTTGGATGGGATGGTGTACTCCTTCAATCCCACCATGCCTTTGCCTGCAGCCCCAACCGCACAAGGATTCGGATCCCACCCCTTTGGCCATCCTGCTCCAACCCAACCAGGCGGCGCCAGCGGCAACCATCATCCTGCTCCGTTTGGATCTCCGATTCCCAATTCTGGTGGCGGGTTTGCCAGCCCTGCAGCAACCACCCAGAATGCTGCCCAGACTGCTGCGATTCGCCAGCAGATGGAGCGCGAGGCCGCGGCCCAAGTTGCTCGAGCGCAAGAGCTAGCTCGCAAGGAACGGGCCGAATGCGAGGCTCTCTTGCGTGCGGCAAAAGAGCGCTCCCAGCTTGATGCCCAGGCCAAGGCCCGAATTGAGCATGAAGCTCGAACCCAGTTCGAGGCCATGCGCAACGAAGCTCTTGCTCGTGAGCAGCATGCGCAGGCCCGGCTGGCTGAGCTTGAGGCGCAGCTCCTTCAAGCTCACACCAACGCATCCCTGGCTGCCCACAGCTCCAGCGGGTTGCCTGGTGGTGGCGTTCCCGACCCAGTCTGGAGCTCTTCTCAATCCAGCAGTGCTGGGAGCTCCATCCCCACTGTCGAGATGGAGATGACACCTCTGACGGGTTCTGTGCGCCCCCGCAATGGTGAGGACGCCCCGCGTCGTGATGATGTGCTCCGCCTGAAAGTGGATGAGGTATCAGGCGGGGCTGCAGCAGGAATGCCTGATGGAGTGAATGGCAGTGTTGTGTCTGCCGATGCAACAGGGCACACTGTGAACGCCTAAGTGCAGCGCAACGCAGCACACCGCATCAGCCTGGATGCGTCAACAACAACAACAACAAAATCACCGCATCAGCGTGAATGCGTCAACACCAGAAACATCACACGAGAAGCAGCAAAGCACACAGAAATCACAGACAGAGAGCACTACTCCCCAGAGTAGATCACACAGAATAACGACAACAGTACGAACAAAACCAAAACAAACACCAAAAAACAACGAAAACAACAGAAACAGAAACACAAAGGAGAGAACTAACTAAGTACTCAATAGTAGTAGGAACAAACAAAGTACCATGATGGGTGCAAACCACATATTTATGTCTAATCAAGTACTTAGTCTTGCCAATTCCGACATAAAAAGTAAGCTTTTCTCCTTTTCCGACAACTCCCAGTTCGTATCTTCTCTGTGATCACCCAAAATGCCTTCGCCATCACATTCTTGCGAGGTCGGCGAAAGCCTCTCTTCTCCAGAGATCGTATCCCTCCTTCTCTTGGTGTGGAGTCACGCCCTTCTTCGGCCACGACTACGAACATGGACGCCATGCGTTGTTCTGCCAAATCGTGATGTTACTGCCTCCGGCATCGTCATTCCCAATGCCTGCATGGCACCAAAGATCACACGAATAGATCGTACGAATAGTCGTACAGCCTGGGTACGACCCACCAATAGTCGGATGTGAACAGAGCAGGAGGCGACGGAAGGAGGATCCGAGCCACAGCATGACCATCTGGTTGCTGCAGCCTCAGACTGCACATAATATTAGAATAGATCGTAAACCAGAGCTGTCGAAGCAGCAATCGCATCCTCGTTGCTGGCATCTCCCCTTCCATCTATTGTATTCTATTCTAATAGTAGAATAGTATTCTATTCTATTCTATTCTATAATACATCACACGTGAACAAAGAATCAACGAACATGCCGATCAGCACCTCCACATCGTTGGCCGGTCTCACCGTCAAGCTCCACATCGACAGAGCGGAGGACTTGGTGGCGAAGGACAAGAACTGGCGCGGCAAGAAGACGGGTTCTGACCCCTTCATCCGCATCTACATCGACGGAACCAAGGTGGGCTACACGAAGACGATCAACAAGACATGCGACCCCGTCTGGGATGAGACCTTGGACTTCAGCTTCTCCGCCGATCAGGTCATGAAGATCGTTCGCAACAACAAGCCCATCGAGCTCAGGATCTTCGACAAGGACGTCGTGTCGTTCAGCGACCCCATGGGCACGGTCGAGATCCCGCTCGACATTTCCAACAGCGAGGCCACTTGGTACGACGTCGGCCGCGGCAAGGGCAGCACGCAGTGCGACAATGCCACGGGCAAGCTGCTCGTCGCTGCCGAAGTCAAGGCGATCAAGTACCTGGAGCTCGAGCCAGGACAGGCGCACAAGATCGAGCACCCGCGCGTGCGCTTCGGCATCGCTTGGGATACGCTCAGCAAGGGCTGGGGCGGCAACAAGGACGTCGACGTGGCTTGCGTCGCCGTCGACCGCAACGGCAACGTCGATCTCAGAGAATGCGCGTACTCCGGCAACCTCTTCAGTCGCAACCGCTCCATCTCGCACTCCGGCGACCGCCTTTCCCACAGAACGTACGGCGATGACGAGCAAGTTTCCGTCAACTTCCATGACCTTCCCGGCGGCATCGCTGCTTTGTACCTCGTCCTCTCGGTCGTGGAGCAAGATCTGACGCTGGGTGGCGTCGCAGGCACCGAGATCCGGATGCTCGATTCCAATACCGGCATGGGCGTTTGTCGGTACGCCCAGAATGATTTCGGCGATCAGACGACCGCCTACCTCGTCCGCATCCACAAGGAACCATCGGAGGGGCGGTGGTACCTGCGCCCCATGGGCCAAGGCGACGATATCGCGCATGATTTCGGGGCCGTCATCCCGCAGATCAAGGCCTACACGCGCGACGTCCTGCCCGATATCCCGCTCGACCCTCACGGACGCAAGGCCATCATGCGCAAGCAAGGAGCAATTCGCATCAAGGACTACGTGGAGCGCTTTCCATCCAACATCAGCTTCGCGGTGAGCTGGGATTTCACGCCTCAACCAATGCCCGTTGCCGTCAACGACGAGGACATCCAAGAAGTTGAGGATCCCAACGGCGATGGCGAGCGTGCCCTTGGTGACGACGCCGGTGACGGTGATGGCGACGGCGAGCAGGATTTGCCGATGGATCTGGATGCATCCGTCATCTGCCTCGACAAAAAGCGCGAAGTCATCGAAATCATCTCCAAGGAGAACCTCGAATCGGGATGCCACGCCATCCGGCACGGTGGCGACGAAGACGACGGCTCCAGGCAGGGCGACGATGAGCGTATCCGCATCTTCCTCTACGAGCTGAACCCAAAGATCAAGGAGCTGGTGTTCGTGGTCAACTCCGCCAACGGCCAACCCCTCGACTCTGTCAAGGCCGCATCCTGTCGCGTGTTCTCAGCCGGCAAGGGTGCCAAGGAAATCGCGACGTACAAGATCTGCCAATTGAACCAGCTCGTCGACCACACCGCTTTGATCGTTGCGTCGGTGTACAACCCCACATACGAGGGCAACAACGAGGATGAGGAAGCCTGGTGCCTGCGCATCATCTCGGATGCCGCTCACGGGCAAACCCCGGAAGATACCGTCGATGAGGTGCAGAATTTCCTCAGTCGTAACCCCGCACCCGAAGCTCCTGAGCTCCCCGAACTGACGGAGGAGATTTTGGAGGCCTGCACTATGCCGCCCGAGCCGGAACCACTTGGCGTCGACCACGAGATCGTTTTCTTGGGCGATGTCATGTGAACAATGGAAGTGGGCCCATGACTCTGATCGGTTATTCGCGTGCGCATACCATGAATATGACACGCTTACAATCGTTGTTTATAAAGTGGAGCACTTCAGTTGTTTCATTCTAACACCGTCGTCTCTGGAGAGGGGAGTAAAATGTGCTACATGTCCTACCGCAACGTACAATACCATACAGAGAGCGCGCGGATACGGTCTGGAACCATGCGAGGAGGTATAGCTTATAGTCTACAATTTCCTTCGTGCACGCCACTGGCTCGAAATAAGGATTACTTCTGCACGAGCTGATGCGATTCTGTTGCGTTCTTGTACTCCTCCTGCTGGCGCTTGTATTCCCGAACGATCGCATATCCAATGTACCGACCCCAGAACTCGTATCCAAGTTCATTGGGGTGAACGCCGTCCAAGGAGAAGAGCGGGTAATGATCCTGCGCTTCGTTGAATAGCGAGAACGGTTTCCCCAACCACCTGACAATGGAATGAAGTATGCTCCGCTCGGCAGACTTGTGATGCGTGTCCTTCTTCTCTTCGAAATAGGCGTGCATATCCTTTTCCAACTGGCGCGCGTAACGACGCTTGATGTCGCGGAGGCTCAGCGTCGTTTTTTCGAACTGCTTGTCGTACCAGAAAGGCCCATCCTCGTGCTTGAACTTCATCAGATCTTCCACGACAGGCGGGTCGATGAAGAGTACTTCGCCTTCATGTTTTGCGGCCAGACGACGCTTGTGACTGTCCATGATGTCTACCATAGGGATGGCCAGCCAACGCAACGGGGAACGGTTGAATGCTGGCAGCACACGGGATGGCATGCCGGGGAGCACAATGACGGGGAATGAGGGTTTCTTCGGCTGCCTTGGCGAGGCGTGTTGGAGGCCACCACCGTCCTGGTCGTTGCCTGTGGCGGAGGTTGACTCGATCGGTGCCAGTGACGTAGAACTGTTCGCGCCATTTGGATTGGACGCTCCGTTGTTTGCCGACTGTGGTGATGTTGCTGTCTTCGCCCCTACGGAGGAGTGGTTCGTGCTGTGAGTATCCTCCGTGGAACGCATGTCGGATGAGAGCAATGGTTGAGATTCGCCTGTTGCTGTTGTTGATGAACCAGCCTTGTTATCTGATTGGAATCGGATAGATTTCGGTGGTTTCTCTTGACTTTTGTGATCGATGCTCGTTGGGGTATCGAGTGATTCGTTGCGTGGAGATTGCGACAAGGCCAGGCCGTGCCGAGCCTCGCTAGGATCGTCATGATGAACTCCTCGCATCCTTTGTGACATGGTGGTGACAGACTTGCGGAATTTCCCCAATCGCTGTCGCATGTTGGAGTCGAGCGACGCAAGCAGCCGGTTGAGCTCCACGCTGTAGCCACCTCCGCGTTCCTGCGCCTGTCTCCTGAACTCGGCATCCTCTCCGGTGAGGAGGAAGGGGAAGAATGCGCTTTTGAGATCGTTGGAGCCTGTCATGACGATGGCAACGTCGAACAGGCTGAGCTCCTGCGGGTCAAAGTGAATGCGGTGCTCCTTGAGCCGTTCGGTCCATGTTTGCTTGTCAATGCGATCTGCCTCGGGATCGGCATGATCATCACCAGGAAGGTCAGTGGATGACGAGGAGGATATAGAATTCGTTCCGGCAGCACCATCCCCCCTCTCTGATTCGCTGACATCGTCATCCAAGCTGCCGTTGCTGCTGGTGGTGCTCTCTGTTTCCATCTCACGATTACTACTGTTGACTTCGATTGCATTTGCGGCGTCTGCAGTGTTCGCGGTGTCTGCCACCGACGTGGCCGTTGTGCCCGTCACTAGCGTTGAGGTTGTGGTGGACGCCGCCGATGCATTCGAGGCTGACTGCTGATTATGATGGTGGTGATTGAAAGCACCACGCTCCAGCTCCCGTACGACCCATCCCGCGGAGGCACCAGGCCCTCCATGACAAGTCCAAAGAACGGGCCGTCCGTCCATGGCTTTCGACAGCTGTTTGGCCACAAGCTCTGGCAAGACCGGGGTTGCACATTTGCGTTGCCCCACCCCGCATGCCAACGAGTCTCCGATGACCAGCAGACGCAATGGCGTTGATTTCTGATCATCCTTGTCTTCGCCAATGATGCCGTGGGTGAGCGTGGTTGTGCTTTCTCCTGGATGGTGGTTGAGTGACGTCATCGATGAGGCGCGCGGTGACTTGCTGTCGTTCCCACTATCAGTTGCTTTCTGCCGATCTTCATGCTGGTCTTGCTGCTTTTGTTGCTGTCGCAGCTTCTTGTTCTTCCTGTACTGCCTGCGGTCAATCGCACGGACGACACCGTGCGTGGGCGCCTTGGGATTCGGCGAATCGCCAAAGACCTTTCTGTAGTTGGTGATGCCGCTGGCGCCCTGGGCCATGGAAAGGGAAGGGAAGAACGCTCCTGCAAGACATAGGCAAGTAAGTGAATTCGTCATGCAATACGTGGCGACTGCTGTGGGGATAATTCTGAACACCATCCAATCCTTGAACATCCTCCAACCTGGTCGGAAAGGGATGGCGTTCCAATTTGCCACGGTTGTGAAATGATCGCGAGAGTACAGTCTGGGATGGTACGTGTAGTCTTTGCCTTGGGACCTGGCATGGTCGTGCGTTTGCTTGTCTGTCTGCGCTTCCGATTGTGGCTGGGACTGGCGTGGGTGGCCATTCGCATGTGAATTGGTGCTGCCATTGTCGTCGCAGTTTCTGTTTCCGTTCTTGCTGGTACTAGCATTGGTATTGGCATTGCTCTCTCCAGATTCATGGTTAGCATTGCCATTGCCATTGTCGCTGCCATTGTCGTTGCCATTGCCATTGTTGTCAGTGGTATTGGCACGCATATTGGAATGGTCGCCATTGGTTGCTGTCGGCGAGAGAGGGAGTTGAAGATTACTGCTTTCCGTGTGGATGTCGCTGTCGCAGGCAGTGATTTCTGCGTAGTTCTGGAGGTGGAGAGGGGACATGGTGTTGGTGATGCTGACCATGCTGCCTGTTTGTATGAGTAGATCGTACGCGAATGGAGCCAAGGTTGGAACAAAGCTGGAACCAAGTTGGAGATCTGATTTGTGTGCTCGAATTTGGCGCCAACCTTTTTGTGATCAAACAAGCAACGCAATTCGACTCGAGCTGGACTCAATGCCGTGTGACGCAGTGCGGTGACTGAACGTTCGATACGTGGACCTCCGAATGTTCTGCTTTGGTGGGGCTGATTCCAACTGTCCTGTGGTCATTCGTAACCAAATAGCCACTGCTCTGCAATCCGTTTTTATGCTCGATTCGTGGTTTGGTTGTGTCACCAAGTGCGCCCAAACACTGTTGTATTCCCCCTCTCGGTTCTACGCTCTTCGATGTCCGAAGCACGACCAAGTCTGGGGATGGACACGAAGCCTCCTGCCCTGCTGTTGTCGTGCCTGTGGTCTTTGGCGTTCGCGGAGTTGTCCCGTCCTTTCCTGTTTCGCTTCTTGCTTCGATTGTTCAGTCGACTGTCGCTTCACTTCCTCTTGATGCCTTCACCTCCGTCGTGCCAACACCAATCCCAATGGATGTCGCCTCTATGAATCAATGTGACGGGGTGACAACCGCATCAACCCTGCACAAGCACTGCTCGTACTATTATGATATATAACACTCCTTGTCGTCCAATAGTTGTCGTCACTCGGCTGTCTGTATTCTATAATAATAGGTGCTTGTGCGAGTTCCATGAGCAGGCAAGTGAGATGGCGATGAAGAGCCGGACAACCCATCCAGCGCGTTGTGCCGATTTGGCAAATCGGCCACTGTTGGCTTGGAGCAGTGGCCAAAGACGCAAAGCTCCCAGCGATGTGCCTTCTGTTCTCTCTTCTGTGTCATGCCGTTCCTCTGCGTCTGTCACACTTTTCGCGTTTTTTGCGCCAATCCGCGACACGCCAGTGACGTGATCGCTCGTGTGCGCAACAATCACGCGCCCAATCACGATGTGTGTGAATCCCCCGTTGTGCGTTTGTCTTTTGCTTTGTCTGTTTTGTGACCGATGAATGAGCAGAGATTGTCTTCTTCTGTGATAATACTGTCAACTTAACGTCCGTATGTTTTTGGCGATGGAATCGCCTACTCTTGATACCTCTCTAATTTCCAATACCGCTTTGTAGATATTGGTATTGAACGATTAATCATGTATGACTAGTGAATGAAACGCTGCCTTCATACAGGTGAAAACTGCACACCCAAACTGACAGACAAGAAGTTAGTAAGTGGGGTATGGCAAGACCAACAAAAGGCGACAACTGTCTTCGTCCGTGCTTTTCGCTGCGACAGAGACAACAGCTGAATGGGTTGGCACTGTCGCGGTTTCGTGCTTGCAACCACCACGAAGCAAACGGCAACAGTGAAAACAGCAGCAGGAATGTTGGCACCAACAGGAGCATCCACCGCAACAGGAATACCAACAGCAGCAGTATCAGGAGCAGCACCCTCCGGCACAGTCCGACTCTAACCCTTTTGTCCTTTCTTTGTATCTCCCCCACGAAGTCAACAACAGGAACAACCAAGCCACCATGCAGATCTTCGTCAAGACCCTTACAGGTGCGTCCATGCATGTGTATGTGCATTTGCAACGGAGGTGGTGGAAGGTGGCCAGCGACGTTTGCAACATGTTAGCAACATGTCAGCAACGCGGCCAATGGCGCCCGACTGATTGAGCGAATGGAGCATCCCATCAGATCGAAACCTCACCCATTCAGAACCACCCACCTCTCTATCTATCTACCTATCTGCCCATCTTCATCCCTGCCACGATGACAACACGCAACGATCTGCAACACCGCAGGCAAGACCATCACTCTTGATGTCGAGCCATCCGACACAATTGACAACGTCAAGACCAAGATCCAGGACAAGGAAGGAATTCCACCGGATCAGCAGCGTCTCATCTTCGCCGGAAAGCAGCTCGAGGATGGCCGCACCCTGAGCGACTACAACATCCAGAAGGAGTCCACCCTCCATTTGGTCCTCCGCCTGCGTGGAGGTGGCGGGAAGCGCAAAAAGAAGGTCTTCTCCAAGCCAAAGAAGAACAAGCGCGTGCACAAGACCGTCCCAATGCAGTCACTCAAGTACTACCGCGTTGAATCTGACGGCAAGGTCACTCGCCTCCGGAAGTACTCCCCAGTGGCCGGAATCGGCTGCTTCATGGCCCAGCACCATGACCGTTACTACTGCGGAAAGTCGGGAACCACCTTCTTGTACGAAGACATGAAGGAGTAAATAAACAATCCAGCCGAGTCTCTATCGCACGTATCTCAATGTGAGCAGCTTGAACCCCCGCTTCAGCGCATTGATGACACAGGAGCAAGCATCCCGATTCAGGACAGGATTTGGCCAGTGGATAGCGACATGAACGAAGATCGGCACACTTTGATGTGTCTTCTCGTGCATGCCTGCTCGACGCTTGGACAGCCTGGAGGATTGAACGGGAACTTGCGACTGATCACAATGCGGGATGTGGTGGTTCGAACGAATACATTCAAGTGTTTGCAATGTGTTTGCCTGTTCTTAGTCTCAGTGAAGGTGGTATTGATGATGATGGTGGACGCAGCGTCGATCAATGGAGTCTTGCCGATTGAACATGATGGGGCTATCGGTGGCGTTTGGATGAGCATCATTGGAGGAGGGTATTGGTACAATGGAGACTGGCGTGCTGAGCGGTGATGGAATTGCGAAGGAAGAGCGTGGACGTCGTAATGTGCGAGAACGGAGGGGCAACATCAGACATCCAACAGTCTGAAGAGAGGATGGAAGTTGTGTCGCTTCAATGACACGAACGCCTGGGACGAAATGGACATGGAGTACAAGTTTCATGGCAGCGCGGATGCACACACACAAAGAAGTGGCTCACTTGTCAACGAAAAGTAACAACATGGCACAATCACAGATGTTATGATTTCCACAATTGGACGTCGTTGGCAACCACTCTCTAGTTCTCTCGTACTCTGCGGTTACCGCTGATTGGGGTGCCGTTCAAAGGGAAACGTGTCCTTGTAACACCGCTCCATGGCAGCATCGACGTACAGCTCCGCCTTCCCCGTGCAGTTGGGATTGGCACGAACCGAATCGACGGCGCGCCGCCGCACACACTTCTGACCATGTCCGAAGTAGCCGTCCAGCTTGCCGCGCATCGCCTCCCACCAGAAGTTGCACTCGCCGCTCAGGTTCTCAGCGCGGATCTCCGTGCACGCCAGCTGCATGCAGTTGTGCAACGGGTCCATCTTGGTGCGGCACATGTCAATGGCGTGGATGAGCTCGTGCGCGAGGATCGTGTTGACGTGCTTGGGACCGGCGACGTGCTCCTGGCAGAGGTAGATCTCGGGCTTCAGCGACAGCTTCGATTCGCCCGACGCCTCACGGTCGAACTGTTCCATGATCTGCGTCCGCGTCTTGGTGCAATCCGGTCTCTGCAACTGGCTCTGTCGATTCTCATTCCACTCTGTTCCTGCAGTTGCTGCTGCGTTGTCAGTGCCCTTGCCATCGCGCACGCTGGTCTCCTGCAGCATTCCAAACCCGCCCGAAACGGGCTTGCCATCGCAGTCCACGCACTTGATGAAGCCCTCCGGCGGTTCGCAGCCCATGTCGATGAGGTTCTTGAGCAGGAAATGCACCGTCGCATCGCCCGAAAGCGCCGATGCTATGTACGCGTTGCATGTCGTCTGCTGCTGCGCCTTGGTCTGCGGATCCACGTCGGCCGCCGTTGTTCTTGTCGGCACTCCATCATTGTCGCCGTTCTTCTGGTGCTGTGACGACATTCTTCATTCACTTGAGTAGATTGGTCTATTATCCGCTCTCTCTCTCTCTAAAATTACAAGTGGAGTAACAATAGGAGTGCAATTCTTGGTTTTTGGTATACTCTTGAGTGTATAATAGTATGATTGCTTTGCTCTTGGGTACGGTGGCTCGTATCAGTATGGTGTGGTATGGTTTGGCATGGTGTGGTGTGGTGTGTTTCCAACCAAGATCGATGAACATCGCGATGCCATTCGCACGATTTCATCAACAAACAAACCAATTGATCATGTCCGTGACTCGTCTGCGTCATCGAGTCACGGTCTGTTTGATGTCCAATGAAAAATCCACCGATCCTCCGGCCACACCATCAGAGAACGCCGAAGACCTCCCCTGTCGTTCAGAGACACAACGATTCCCAACCCTCCACATCAACAAAACGAGCACGAGCTGCACGGTTGGCTCCACCAAGCGCCGAGGCAGAGAAAGGACAAGGAGAGACTCAGTATCGCCGCGGAACATCCATAACGCCACGCCACGGTTGCGAAGAGAGCGGAGACTTATATTGTCGGCACACAAAGGCGTACTTGGGCGTACATAGGCGTACTTGGGCGTATCGAAGTACTCGTACAGCAAGCAAGCGCAACGGCAAGATGAGGCACGGTGGATCCAAGGCGTTGGGCCTGCTGGCCCTGTTGCTGGCGATCAACGATTCGCGCTCTGCTGCTCCAGGTGCCCATCGCTTGCAATCGCACTCGCACTCGCAGCCACGTGGATGGCACATCCCACGAGGTGGCTCCACCGCTGCACCGGAAGCCCAGCGTTCAGATGCTGACGGCAGCAACAGCACCGCAGGTATTGCCTCCACCTTCCTCAGCGTTAAGTCGGAGGCGAGCAACATCATCTACGTCACCAAGTCTGATGGCACGAGAGAGGAGCTTGATGGTGCAAAGGTACGTAGAGAACGATCATCCCACATTCACGGATTCATCTGTTCATTCACATCTTCGTTCAACATATAACAGTATGTTTTGCACACGAAAGACTCCGTGCTGCAATTGCCCATTCCCTCTTGCTTTCGCTTTCAAGAACAGAGCAGCCAAACTGACCCTTTCTTGCTTTCCATGCCGGGATGCAGATCCTGAATAGATTGGAGTCGCTGTCGGCGTCATTTCCACAGGAACAGGTCAAATCGTTGAATTTGAAGGGGCTCACGGAATCCGTTCTCAGAGGCACGTACCCGGACGTCACATCGCACGAGATCGACACGTTGGCGGCGGAAACGGCAGCAAGCATGGCCACGCAGCACCTTCTCTACTCGCGGCTGGCTGCACAGATCGTGGCATCGCAGATGGCTGAGTCAACACCAGCCAGCTTCTCAGAGGCGATTGGCATCCTGGCCAAGGATGGGACCGACTTTATCCATCAGGACATTGTGGAATTGGCGCAACGCCGCGGTGCGGAGATCGATGCCCAGATCGTGCCGCAACGGGACAACGACCTCACCTACTTCGGTTTGAAGACGCTGGAACGAGCGTACTTGCTCAAGGGCAACGAGGGCGAATTGATCGAGCGACCGCAGTACATGATCATGAGGGTTGCGCTGGGCATCCACTGCACGAAGAAAGAGGGACAGACCGATGTGTCGCAAGAGAATGAGGACGCTCGTTTGCAGGCTGCCTTTGAGACCTACCATCACATGAGCCAGGGTTATTTCACGCATGCCTCGCCGACATTGTTCCACGCCGGCACAACGCACCCGCAGCTCTCCAGCTGCTTCCTGGTCCAAATGAGCGAGGATTCGATCCATGGGATATACGACACCTTGAAGCGCTGCGCAGTCATCTCCAAGGCGGCTGGCGGGATCGGCCTCAGCGTCCACAATATCCGCGCGCGCGGAACGACGATACGCGGCACGCGAGGAACTTCCAACGGACTCGTACCGATGCTGCGTGTATACGATGTCACATCAAGATACGTGGATCAAGGTGGCGGCAAACGACCGGGAGCGTTCGCGGTGTATCTGGAACCATGGCATGCAGATGTCTTCGATGTGCTCAATTTGAAGAAGAATCATGGCAAGGAAGAGCAGCGAGCACGTGATTTGTTCTACGGTCTGTGGATCCCGGATCTTTTCATGAAGCGCGTCGAAGCGGATGAGGTATGGAGCCTCATGTGCCCTGACCTCAGCCCAGGTCTGTCCGAAACGCACGGCGAGAAATTCGAAAAGCTCTATCTGGAGTACGAGAGCAAAGGCCAGTACGTCCGCCAAGTCCGCGCGCGGGAGCTTTGGTCAGCGATCCTCGAATCGCAAATTGAAACCGGCACACCGTACATGCTGTACAAGGACGCAGCCAACGGCAAGAGCAACCAGCAGAACCTCGGTACCATCCAATGCAGCAATCTGTGCACGGAGATCATCCAGTACACCGACTCGGAAGAAGTTGCCGTATGCAACCTGGCGAGCATGTAAGTGACTTGGGCGAAGTTCCATGCTGCATTCTCTTTCTCTTGCTGGCCTTGTTGTTGTCGTCGTGATGTGGGCGGCGAGCATTGATCGGTGCAACATGGCAGGTCAAGACACTCGGATGGTATCGCAGCTTGTGCGAACGGCACATCCTTTGCATGCTACTCGTGCGATGCCACGCAATGTGCCTGATCGATCTCTCACCTGGTGTACTCTATGGCACTCCATTACTCTGCGCAATATCGATGCTGGTTCGGCGTGGCCTGGCCTGGCGTACCTATGCCAATGCCAATATCATTCTCTATCGATACCGCTGCCTCCTCGGTTCAACCATCTCTATGACTTGCGATGATAGTTGCTTGCCACGTTTCGTTGTCTCAGAGCATGGCCAATACGGATCCGTCACACCTGGTTCTGGCAAGGCGTACTTCGACCATGAAGAACTGCATCGCGTCGTGAAGATCGTCACGCGGAATCTGAACAAAGTCATCGACATCAACAGCTACCCCGTTGACGGGGCGCGCAAATCCAACCGAAGTCACCGTCCGATTGGGTTGGGCGTATCAGGGTTGGCAGATGCTTTCATTCGGCTTGGCTTTCCATTCTCATCCGATGGTGCGAAAGCATTGAACGAGGCTATCTTTGAGACGATCTACCACGCAGCGCTCGAAGCAAGCGTGGAGCTGGCCGAAGAGGAAGGCGCCTATGATTCATTCGCCGGCAGTCCAGCCAGCAGGGGAGAATTCCAGCACAACATGTGGGGTTGCGATGACGATGACACCCCAAGTCACAGGCATTGCACGCAGCCACTGGATAAGGCCAGCTTTCAGCGTTATCCGGATGCATGCAACGGCCGGGGCTACGATTGGCAAGCGCTGCGAGAGCGAATGATGGAGTCGGGACTTCGCAACTCCTTGCTGGTCGCGCCAATGCCCACAGCTTCGACCTCCCAAATCCTGGGCGTCAACGAATGCTTCGAGCCGTTCAGCTCCAATCTGTACCTTCGACGTGTGAAGGCCGGAGAATTCATCATGGCCAACCCTCACCTGCTGCAGGACCTCACCGACAGAGGACTGTGGACGCCGGCGATCCGCAACCAGCTGATGCGCGACGGTGGTTCCATTGCGAACATCAAGGAGATCCCAGACCGCCTGAAGGAACTCTACAGGACCGTTTGGGAGATCAAGATGAAGCAGATCATCGACATGGCTGCCGATCGCGGCAAGTTCGTTGACCAAAGCCAGAGCCTGAACCTCTTCATCGCCGATCCGACCGTCGACAAACTCACGGCCATGCATTTCTACGCCTGGAAGAGGGGGTTGAAAACAGGAATGTACTACCTCCGCACGAAGCCGGCAGTGAACGCAATCCAGTACACCGTGGAGAATTCCCCAGGAAGTGATAATGTTGGCGGTGACGACGATGCGGATGGTGGTGACGGTGGCAGTGGCAATGGCAGGATGGGCCTCTCCAACATTCCTTCGACACAACCAGACGATGTCTGCTTGAGCTGTCAAGGATAGGTAAGTCGGGTAGTGGAGGCTAAGAGCAAACAACCAAAAAGGAAGGCCAGACGGGAATTAGATGACTGTACAAAGCACTGGAGTACGCAGAACTCTTCTTTCTCCATACCCGTAGATTACTGTCTGTTGGGAGAGTTCTTCCCATACTATTATGATGCAATAGCATGCAGAGAGTGTTTTGCGTAGTTTGAAGGAGTGCTTAGATGTTGGTTCCCATGCTGTTGTGCGTGCGTGTCTGTGTGGTTACGTTTGTTTGTGCTATTCGAGTAGACGAGTTTGGTAAATACATCGAGAAGTGGATGTACTGTACTGTGCTGTACCATACTCTGCTCTGCTGAGATCTACTTCCAGTGAAAGGAAGCGGCAAGATCGTCGGGCTTAGAACTTGCTAAGATCGACCTCGAACTTCTTGGCGGCAGCATCGATTCCTCCCAGCTTGTTGACGGTCTTGATTCCCTTGGTGGAGAGACGGAGACGGACGTTTCTGTCGAGGCTGTCGGAGTAGAATCGCTTCCACTGGAGGTTGACTGCCTGGACCTTCTTGATGCGTCTGTGGGAGAAGGTGACGACGCGGGCCTGCCTGTTTGGTTTCTTTCCGAGGAGGTCGCAAACACGTGCGCGCATTTCCATGGAAGCGGCTCCGTTCTGCTTTGGTGCGAACTGTGGTGTCGGCAGTGAGCGTGATGTTGGCGGTGGCGTGAATGCGGAGCAAGTTCCGAGAAGCAGATAGCGAGCAGAGCAGTGAGGCAGAAAGGTGTGAGCATGTTGCAGACGAAGAGGCGAGGGACTACTACACGCTGACAGTGTTCATGTTGCAGACGAAGAGGTGAGGGACTACTACACGCCGACAGTGCTCATGTTGTTATCTCCCCAAGAACTCCATGCGGAGGTAACTGCTTGGAAGACATCAACAACAGAAGCACAATAGGCAAACCAGCTGGCCTGACAAGTTCTTCGGCAGATTTCATGCCCCGCAGGTTTCGTTCTTTGCCGAGACGGGTGCGTTGCCACGAACAAGGTGATGGGTGGTTCCGCTGACCCATCAAGCCAAAGGAAGCTGGTTGCTGATTTGGAAGGCCAGACTAGTGATAGCCTTCGCCGTGCTGTTCTTCCCATCACAGCCTCCCTTGCCTTCGTCAAGCAAAGCATGTCATGGTTGGCCATCGCGATTGCAGTCGGAACTACCCATCACCTATTGGCCATCAGCCATCAGCCATCAACTCCATTGGCGTTTCAGGTTCAGCACGAGATGGAGATGGGCTGCATCACCATCGTTCAGTCAGTCGTTCAGTCAGCCAGTCTGTTGCCAACCGACATCACCACCGCGTCACAGTGAACGTTGAAACTCACAGCTGGGGCAGCCGATCGGATTGGTGTGCCCATGAAGGCGGTTGCCTGGCAGATGGCCAGGAGAGCAACGACGAGGGAGAGGAACTTGTTCATGGTGACGGCTTGGTTGTGTTTGTTCTCGGTGATGTTGTTGTTGCTGTCGCTGTCGATGATGGCGATGTTGTTGATGGTGATGTTCGTACTGGCGTCCGAACTCGCACCAACGCAACGTGATGGTCCTCCAGCTGTTCTTCTACCCGCTTCTCTCTCTCTCTCTCTCAAACCAGCCGGTCTGTCGTGTCCACTGTTCTCGCGCGTTGGCGTTCGTCAGCCACAAAAATCAACGAGGCGTCGATCGCCGTGATGGGTGGCCAAGGGGTGGAATGGTTTTTTTGCTTTTCTCTCTCTTCGCTGTGGCGGTACTGTGCTCGGTTTGATTGATGGCTGTCACGAACACACTGGTTGAGTGCGTCAGTCTTTTCGATACCACGATCGCGTTTCCGTCTATCACGGGTATTCTATTCATAGTACTCCATTTTCGATTTGAACACACGCTACGTGCTCTAGAGCGATGCGTCTACATATTGAAAGGTAGAGAAACACGCAAACATGCAACAGGCGCACACAAATGCCACACTCTCTGTCTCCGTCTTTCCTCGTAGAGTATCTAGCGTTTCTCTAATGCTGGTATAGATGGTTGGACGGTGATACCAACGTGCCTATCTGTGTGGTAGTATAAAGTTGTGGAACGTGCTCCAGGAATGCCTGGCGACTGAGAGGCGCATACTCGTGGGAAGGATTCTGTCATCACTGTGTGACATTTGGTACGTTGTTCGTTGCTCGTGGTAAGCGGAAATGCGTATAATATTTACAAGCTCCATGAATGTGTCCATGGATGTATATGTATCGTCGTCTGTGCTTGTGTCTGTGCGTGTGCGATTGTAAGTAACCAGAGACTGCGCATGCGCACCATTGGGCAGACCTTACCAATGCATGCTTCATCCTTGGATCTGGATTGTTGGCTCCTCCTGCGGACTACCATCGCTCTCGTCGTCACTGTCGCCGCCGTGGACATCGTCATATTCGTAATCACGTGCAGGGATGAAGCTGAGCAGCTTGGCGGGAAAATGGAACCTTCCGTGGCGTTTGGTCCGCATGCTGACCTTGTACCCAAAGCGCTCCCTCAGCACCGCGGACAGCTCGTCGCGCAGAGCGGCTTCGAACTTGGGAGTCAGCAACCATTCGCGCGTGAAGACCTCGACGGCCGCGAAGGTCAAGATGCCGAAGGCGGGGAAGAAGACGTGGTAGTCTGGGAACACGATGATCCAGAAGATGTACATGACGCCCACCGAACCGGTACGAGCTGCAGTGTAGCCGTTGTTCAGCTTGAAGTAGGACTCGCGTACGACGCCCCAGATCATCTCCATCTGCGCGTTGTTGAGCTGGGAGTGCGGGCCCGTGGGATCTGCACGGCTCGGTATCTTTCGGATGTTGAGGCAGAGAGTGGGAGAGTGGCCGCTGATGTGGATGTCGGGTATCCGAGGTGCCGATGCCGCTGCTTCAGCATCCATGCCGTCACCGCCTTCCCCATCAAGCGCGCTGCTTCCGAGTATGTCTTGCTCCCCGGTGAATTCTCGGAGGATGAATGCGCCCTGCTGCGCCGTTCCGTACTGGATGCTGTACCCCGCATCTTGAAACGGCTGGCGCAATGTGCTTTGGGTCAGAGCCGTGAGCAGATCGTTGGCGCGGTTGATGACCTTCTGCTTCTTCGGTTTGAGCACGAGGAAGTAAGGCGCCAAAAGAGCGATGCCCATGGCGGACACGTAGGGCGCGAAGTAATGCGTGCCCCACACTGCCCCCGCTCCGAGCGTGCCTGCAATGATGAGGGCGAAGGTGAGCAGCATGTAGAAGTTGAGGATCAGGACCCACTCGATGTGACACGGCTCCAGAGCCCGCCTTGTGTGGAAGGCGAACTTGCCCCACAGCACGATGTCGCCGGGGAAATCCTTGGGACAGCCATCCGAACGCTGGAAGAATGGGTTGGCGGGCGACAGCACAGGGATGCTCCAGAATGGGATGCGCATTTCGTTGATGCTCATTCTGCCAAGCATGTCTTCCTGTTGTGGAGACGTGTGCTGGCCATGTCCATCTGCGATTGCGTTTGGGTGCAAACGCACAGCGCTGTTGTGTCTGCGAATGTCACCATGATGCTCGGCGTCTTGCTGACCGCCAGCAAGCTGAACTGCTGGCGATGCCCCATCCGTGGTGAAGTCATTCTGGACCAGCGGCACGTCCATTTCGTTGTCTGTCTCTTGCGCCATTGGGGTTGTCGTATTAGTATTAGTATTAGTATTAGTATTAGTATTAGTATTAGTACGATCTAGCTGTTGTTGCTGTTCCTGGTTTGTGTGCGGGTATGATGAGTTCTGTGTCCGCTTCGTCGCTTCCCTTGGAGTGTGTCCAAGGCTTCTCTTTGTCTCCCGTGACTGCGGATGGGTGATCTCTTGTTCGTGTTGCCGTTTGACGCTGTTTCCCCAAATGATGGCGCCGTCAACTGCCACGAGCCAATCATCCACAAACAAGAACACCATCTTCGAACTAGTTCGTGGATGATCTTGGATACGACCACAGATGAGATGAAACTGGTGTGAGCATCTTGTTGCGACTTCATTTGAATCAGCCGAAATCGCTAGAAAGGAGGAGGTACAATATGTATCTGCATATGCGCTATGTAACATCCAGGCGAAGCGCGACGCTGGCCACCCTCTGCGGATGGTGCACAAGCAAGTCTTCTATCTCTCCACCAATGTGCAAACACGTTGATATCCAACCTGAAACAGTGCAGCAGCACACAGGCAAGGCAAGCACCAATGTGGAGGTACAGGTGACGCAGCGCAATGCTCCTTGCAGTTGGCCCACGTCGTCGACCAGCGCACGGCACATGCGTGGCGTGTCGCGTTCGGAGTGTCGTACCGCTTTTGTTTCATTGCAAGGCAGCCCTTCATTCATCTTGAAAGGGCATTGGCCATTCCATCTTTTTCAGAAAGTGTATTGCTCATATGTTGGGGTATTCTAGAGAGGGAGAGTAGAGTAGAGTAGAGTGTCGTCCTCTGGTTTGTTCTCGTTTGCACTGGCTATCTCATGAACGATACCAACGACCGCTGCACCTGATCTGGCTTGCTGCCGCTTCTTCGGCCAACACTATTGCCAATGGTGATGTCAGTGCCGCCCACATATTCGTAATCGAACCAACGACAATGGCAACGATCAATTGCATCCGCCCACCGTTGACACCAAGCCCACTGCATGCCTCTCCGCCCGACTCTTCACAGCTGCACAAGCAAGTGGGTGCCTGGGGAGACGCACAGAGGTTTCGATGAGACCATACGGTTGGTCCAGCGCAAAGCTTGCGCTTAGTTGAAGGACTCTCCAAGCTTCTCCCGTCTCAGACGTTCCTCACGCACGGCCTTGATTCTGCGCTTCTCCTTATGTCCGTGAAGGCATTCAAAGTAATCCTGCTGCTGCGAAATGCACATGGTTTGTGGACTCTCCTCATGCTTTTTCGACTGCGACGTTGTTCAAGTGCGGTTGTGAGCATAGGGTGATGCGGTGTGGTAGAGTACGAGCATATGTGAAGACCGAATTAGTTTTTGTTGCAGTCAATCATGCAAATATCCATGTGCAGATGAGCGCACGAACGCACGAACGCATGGAACGAATGTTGGATTGTCAAGTAGGGGGTGGAGACTGTGAGTTGAACATCAACGTTGAGAAAGAAATGGAGCCAAGAGAGAGGCGCATGGACGAACGATCATAACAGAGACCACCCCCGGAACTTGTGACCGAAGAAAGGGTGCCTTCACGAAGTGCGGGCGACTCTGAACTGAACAATCGGACCGTCGCACTGTGGATCATCAATCAATGCTCACGCGGCATCCCGCTTTGCTCCTTCTGCACTTGGTCGCCTCGTTGGTCAACAAGATTGGTCGAGAAGGTTGGTCAACAAGTTCGTTGTTCTGCACTCACGATGCACTTGCGCAGGTCGGCGTAGAATGGGTAGCAACGCCCGACGGTTCCATTCACTCCAATTTCGCTGACCATGATGCACTGTCCTTCTATTGTGCGAGTATACTAAAGTGCGCGTATGAAATGTGGTGTGATGCGGCGTGGTGTTGTGGAATGTTGTTTCTCGAACTTAGTTGATGGCCAACAACAACAACAACAAAAGCAACGATGATGATGTTGATGGTGATGATGATCCTGTGGTATCTCATGGTGACGGAGTTGTTGGGAGTTTCGGCGTGTGTTTTTGTTGGCGTTCCACGCTTTTTGTTGTTGTTCTCGTTGCTGCTCGATCCTTGACCGCGAGGTTTTCCACACAATCACGAGGTCTGATAATATAATGAATCAATAATTCGTCTGTCCATGCCATCCGCGTTGCCACCGAAGACCAACAAACAAAAGAACAAAAGCAACAAAGGCGAAAACGCAAAACGCAACAAGAGCAATACCCACACCAAGAACAACAACAACAACAAGCACAACAACAAGCACAACAACAAGCACAACAACAAGTACAACAACAAGTACAACAACAACAGCATCTAATTGTCCCACCAGAACGCATCTGATTCTTGGAGAAGCCATTGCAGGAACGAGTTGCACTGTCAATACTGGAGCATCATTCATCGACCATACCAAGGAACGAAGCAAGGAACGCGATTTCAACATGCCACGATCCAAGAGAGCTCAACTCGGTAAGCTTCGAACTGAATGCTGCGGATTGACGAGTTGCCCTTGCTCTCTCCGAAGAACTGGAGAGGCACCGGCAGGCAGTCAGCGCTTTTCGTTGGCAATGGCTTCGATAACACATTGCAGGAGCTTCATGGTTTCATGTGTCGTCACACAGCATCACATCCATTGTCATCTGTGGAGTGCTGTTCGACGAACCTTGTTCTGACCACTATTCATCCATTATCAATCCACAACGAAAACGACGACGACACGAATCCAACTGTGATGACCAACAGTCCATCTCACTCAGACGGAAAAGCGGACGACGCGGGAGCACAAGACGTCCTACATCCAGGAGGTCCGCGATGCGGTGGATAATCATGAGCAGGTCTACCTCTTCTCGTACGAAAACATGAGAAGCAACAAGTTCAAGGACATCCGCATGCATTTCCGCGACAACAACGGCGAGCACAAGCCGTCGCGCATTCTGCTGGGAAAGAACAAGCTGCTGAAGATCGCGCTGGGCAAGGGGCCGGAAGACGAATACGCCGATAATCTGCGTCAGGTCTCGAAGCAGATCGAGGGCAGCGTCGGGCTGCTGTTCACCTCGAGACCGCGCAAGGAGGTTGAGGGCTTCTTCGCCGGGTTTTCGGAGCCGGACTTTGCGCGTGCCGGATTCCAGAGTCCACGCGATGTGATAATAACCAACGAGATGCTGTTCAACCACCCGACGTCCATGCTGGAGCAGCAGTTCAAGAAGCTGGGACTTCCGGTGGATATTGACAACGGCAAGATCGTTCTTATCAACTCCAAGAACGAGCACAGGCTGTGCAAGAAGGGTGAGGAGCTGTCGCCGGAGAAGTGCAAGCTGCTGACCCACTTCGGAATCAAGCTGTCGGAATTCAAGGTCCATCTCGTGTGCAGGTGGAGCGATGGTGAATTCGACATGCTGGATTAGAACGAAGAGCCAAAGTTTATGCAGTCGAGCACTATCTCTCTCAAATATAATACACCAGAGTGATCTCCAAGGCGTGAGTGAGAGGAGGAGGGCAATCACATTTCCCGAGAACTACAACCATACGAGTATTCTTTTCCGTTGCTCTCTTTGTGTTTCGTCTGCGGTCGAGCACCAGGATATCTTTACACTGCGCCCCCAGTCCTGGTTGATCCTCCACGGATTGCGAGATCGGGCCTGAGATGAATGTTGCAGCAACTTGTTGCGTTGTGGCGTGAGATAGGCAAAATGAAGGTGGAAGAGACTAGTTTTGTTTTTCATAGACCAGGCCAACAGGTACCTGTGAAACTGTATCGATTTCATCGATCATTCCGGTACCTGAAATGATGACATCGCGAATGCAAGATCTTAACCATTGGTTGCTGATATTCCACGTGGCAAAACCGAATTTTGGATTTTCAGGTACTGCATGAGCTAAGCCCTCCTCAGAGCGGCATTCAAGTTCTGGATTCAGTATTTTGGATGGTGAGCCTGCGACAGTCGTACGAATGCGCCAGGGCACACTTGTGAAGTGATACATGCGGCTAAATTAATCGCTCATGGTCTGCCTGTCGCTCGGTTCTGCTTCCACAGTCGGTAGGTTTCCAACGTGGATTTCTCCCTGGCGAACGGATACTGGGCAGCGGCACGCCTTGTTTTTTATCGTTGCGATGTGGTTCATTCGTCGTTTGTTGTGTTTCCCGTTGCGGTTATCGCTTTTGTTGTCTTTGTGGCTGTTTTTGTTGGTGGTATCTCTCATGGCTACGCTGTTGGTTGCTGTTCGCGTGAGGCTATGTACTGGCGACTACGCGTGCTTCGCGTTCTACCACCCAAAGCGATTGGGGCGCGATGAGTACCATTCCACGACAGCATCGCGCACAACAACACGAGAACCGCTGTGGTCGTGGGAGACGATGGGCACAGCGTCGCGCGCTACTATCTTGCCGCGCCATCGTTGATTCTTCGTGTCGCGGTGACTTCCACACAAACGAGTTTGATTTTTTGCCCTGCCGTTGGTGGTGCTGTCTTGGGATTGGTGGATCGAGAGCCGTTTGTTGCTTCCCAGAGCACCAAACACAACGGTGTTGCTAGTAACGCTGGCTACGCGCCACCCACGCAGACCACCAAAACAACAGTATCAGCAGTAACATCAGTACCAGGCTGACGCTGGAAGGCAATCCAGAAAGGAGCGGCCGTGTTTGACTGACTGACCACAACTGGCAAAACGCCCACCACAATCAAGTTGCTGCACCATCAGAGCAGGCACATTGGTCGACATAGCCCAGTGATCCACGAGAGGTTGCACGTTGCGAGTATCGTTGCGAGTATCGTTGCTAGTATCATAGCTCGCGCAAGCCAAAGCGGCGACATTGCGGAGCAGATCATTGCGCGCCAAACCACAACCACGCAACGATAGCGATTGCGACAGCAGTAGCACGAGCAAGAACAGCAATTATTGTAGCAATTAGCACCACATTGAAGCAACCGCAACCAAGCCATGTCGGCCTCCGGTTCAAGCAGCAGCAAGGCGGGAGGTGCCGGCGGTGGCAACGATGGCAGCTCGAGGCAAGATGAAGGACTGGGGAGCAGTGAAGATGGCATGCCAAGCATGAGCATGTCGAGCGACGAGATCAACTACCTCATCTTCCGGTACGTCAAGCGATACCAACGTCCTGTCTTATCCTATCGTGCTCTGCGTTCCGTTGCATTGCGCTGTGTCTTGCGGTGGAGATCACAGAGCATCGAGTCGGAGTTCGTGGTGCTCATGGCGCGGGCCTTCGGTCTCCGCTACCGCCTTCATCTTTGCGGGAGTTGGAAGAGGCAGGCCAAGGATACATCCAGCGCCATCCACCGCAGTAGCAGCAACAGCGGCCAGTACGCAATGAACAAGATGGGAGTATCCTCGACGAGCAGCGTTGCTGTCATTGCCACTGTCCACCTTCGCACGACACCGACCTTAGTCCAGTGCGTTGCGTTGCATTGCAATGATTGATTCGTGCTCACCCGATCCTGTCCCACCATTCCCTTCCGCTTTGCGCATCGCTGACACGAAACGGATCTGGCGATGCTCCCGCTTTGCATCCCTCGCAATGCGATGCATTCCACATGGCTTCGAACGCGGACACAACGATACTATCTCAATCGGCGCATCTTGACATGGCTTGGCTTGATATTACTCTCACGTCTGCGCTGTTGTCCCCTTCTGTTGGCTGTGCGTGTGCGTGTGCATGTGCCTGTGAACCTCCATGCTGCCGCTGCCACGCTCGCCTGAACGACTCCTCCCCATCGCGTCGCGTCCCTTACCGCCAATCATCTATTCATCTACCAATATCCAACCATGTCATGCCATGTCAGATACATGCAAGAGTGCGGGTACGTGCACTCGGCCTTCACATTCGTCTACGAGAGCATGCTGGGGAGATCCAACATCCGAAACGCCGAAAAGTCGATACCGCCTGGTGCGCTGGTGAACTTTCTCCAGAAGGGGTTGCAGTTCGTGGGGATCGAAGAGAGGCTGCATCAGGAGACCGCAAAGTCAAAGAAGGCGTCGTCCAACCAGGATCTGGCCGGGGTGTCGCTGCTGTCTTCCCAAACCATCGGAGCGCTCACCAGGGAGATCCCGCCAATCCAACTCAACGTCCCTCCGGCTTCGGCGGCTGCGGCAGTCCGAGCGCGTCTGGAGATCGAGGCCAAGCAGGAGGCACAGCGCAAGGCGGCGGCCATCAAGGCAGCCAAGGAATCGCAGGCGGCCAAAGCCAACGGCAGGAAGCAAAGCTCGGGTCCCTCCGGCCTCCCACAGCAAGCACCCATGAACGACTCCGCATCCACCGCCGTGATCATCGCCCAGCACCAGCGACAACCGCAGCAGGCCCTCCATCAAACTTCCTCTCAGGCCCTCGCGGTCCAAGCCGCAACAAAAGGAGTCAACCCATTGCACCCATCAGACGACCTGGTCCGACAAGCCCCGGCGGAAAGCGCTGGCGCCGCCGCCTTCGTGGCGCAACAGAGACGGGTGGTCGCTCGCGAGATGGCGGCCATGCAAGAGCAACAACAACAGCTCGAGCTCAAGCAGCAGCAACTAGCAGAACAGCAACAGAAGCTTCATGAAGCGAAGCGTATAGGACGTCCTCGAGGAGGCGGTGGTCCGGCCGCCTCCAGTGGCGGCAGTGGTGGGACAGGTGTCACACCGATGGATACAACATCAGCGTCCACCCTTCCACTGACACCCACCAAGAGTTCGCAGCAGCAGTCGGGGTCGAAGCGAGCACTCAGCACTTCATCCAAAAAGGGGCAGAAGGGCAAAGGAAAGTCAGCGAAGCAGAAGACTTCCGCGGGAGCTGCGGCGGCGACATCAACAGTGAGCAAGAACGACACGCAGTCAAAGACAGCCCTCCACGATCGTGGATTGGCGTCCCTTACCGAAGCCGCTGTGCAATCGGAAGCAGCGGGAGCGAAGAAGTCAAGCACCGCGACAGCATCGACCCAGCAATCGAAGTCTTCGTCCACCAACTCCAAGAGCAAAGGACCTGCAGCGACTGGCGGAGGTACAAAAACGAGTGCGGCAGCAGCAATTGGTGGCGGCGGTGCCAGTGCCATGGATGTTGATGAGATCGACACTGAGAAGGTCTTGTCCATGCCGGCTCATGAGAAGGGTGCCAACGCTGTCCCTCCCAACGATACCAAGGAGAATCCACTCAACGGTGCCTCGAAGGAAGTTAATGGGAAGAATGGTTCGAACGAACGTGTTGGTGGCAAGAAGCAACACAAACACAGAACAAGCAATGGCGAGAAGGCTCACCCTGTCACCACCCCAGTGCCATCTTCCTCATCGGCTGCAACAGTCCCGGCGGTGCAAATGACACCCACACCATCAACAACTATCAGCGCAGACGGTGTCCAGAAGAATGGACAGTCGGGCAGCAACCTCATAACGACACTGACTTCAACCAACACTGTGCAAAGGCATCTGGGGGACACCAACGTCTTGCTCCAACCAAGAACTGAAGTACTGGATCTGAAGATGCATTCCTCCGAGGTCTTCATGTGTGCTTGGAATCCGATCTTCACTGACATCATCGCAACCGGCAGCGGCGACGCGTCTGCGAGAATCTGGAAGATGGGCGGGCCGTTGGCATCCGACGGTCTGGGACCCGTCATACTGCTCCCGCATGGTGCCGGACCGAAAGACAAAAAGAACAAGGACGTCACCACGTTGGAATGGTCGTCGGATGGCAAATTACTGGCAACCGGGAGCTACGATGGGGTGGCACGGGTGTGGAGTCAGAGCGGCGCCCTTGTGCACACCCTCCGTGGACACAAGGGTCCCATCTTTTCATTGAAGTGGAACAAACGAGGGAATTTCTTGCTTTCGGGAAGCTACGACAAGACCACCATCGTATGGGACGTGTCAACTAGCACGGGGTTCATCCAGCAGCAGTTCAACGACCACAAGCAACCAGCGCTGGACGTGGACTGGAAGGATGACATGACCTTCGCATCATGCTCGACCGACAAGACCGTGCACATATGCCAGGTTGGTACACAACGGCCGCTGAAGATCTTCACAGGGCACACAGACGAAGTCAATGCTGTCAAATGGGATCCATCGGGGATGCTTCTTGCCAGCTGTTCCGATGATTGCACAGCCAAGGTTTGGGAAGTGACGAGCAACAAGACCGAGCCGTTGCATGACTTCAAGAGTCACGAGCAAGAGATTTACACTGTCAAATGGTACGTGCGCGGTGGTGCTTGTGTTTGTGATTGTGCTTTCCTCAGATGTTGTTGTGATCTGTAAGTGCACACGCTCCTCTCTTTGATGCGAGGATGGCGCACCTAGCTCTGGTCTGCCATGTTTCCTGCATGCACGGTGCTGTGTGGCTTGTATTTCGCCATCCGCTCCTTCGTCCAAAGTCCAAGCATCTTCCCTTGCAAGTTTGGGTACGCAACTGATTTCCCATCCCCCAATGGTAAACTAACACTGGCACTCTCCATGGCATCGTTGATGCGGGTCTGTTCATTCGTAAACCTCGACGGCTTCAAAATCCGGCACTCGGTCCGTTTGATGAAAACCAATGCAACCGTCACAATGACTGCACATACAGGAGTCCGACAGGTCCTGGATCAGCAAATCCAGGCAAGCAACCGATGTTGGCAACGGCTTCGTTTGATGGCTCCGTGCGGCTGTGGAACGTCCGGGATGGCTCCTGCTTCCGTGTGTTCTCAAAGCACAGCGACTCGGTGTACTCCGTTGCATTTTCCCCATCCGGCGACTTCCTCGCGAGCGGTTCGTTGGCAGGCCAGCTTTTCATTTGGAACGTGCAGCTCGGAATCCACATAAAGAGTTTCAAGGGAGAGGGTGACATTTTTGAGGTGGCATGGAACAAGGAGGAAACGAGAGTGGCCGCATGCTTCTCTTCCAACGTGGTGTCGATCATCGATTTTACCCGAAGTGATCGGACGTGAACATGAGGCCGGTTCGGAAGGGTTTCTCATGAATGAATCGATCCGATGGCTGGGCGGTGGTGTCGAGTGCTCATGTTGATGCTGATGGTCCGCTTGCACCACAGGCGCATCGCTAAGCTGGCTGCTCTCCAACGGTCCATGGTGGTATTCCAATCTCTAAGTCTGCTTCTAACAGCTAACGGTGACTGATGAATGCATTCTTGATGAAGTAGAGAAGAGTAGATTGTTTTGCATCGCGAATCTGCGCACTTGCTGATCGAGTATCCTCTTGAGTAGCACAGAATACGTGTATGTGCGTTCTCGAAGTTCGAAACCGTCTCGTGGTGGAAGACCAAACAATGAATTCTGTGATGTACCAGACGTACGAGTAGCGACACCTCCAGATGCAATGCTCGCAGGCATGAGCGATGATCTACTCGCTTCATTGCCGTACAAGATCCACCAGAATCTGCGCAAGTTGCCTCTTTGACGTGGGATGGAAGAAGACATGGTTGTCTTCCATGGTGTGAAGCTCGACAGGAGCATGCTCCCACCGCCACTGGTTGGGACAAAACGAACCATCCAACGATCCGTGCACGACGTGGATGGGAATCGCAGACGCACGGTGCGCCATCCGAACTGCCACATCCCGATCCATCGCAACGGACGCAATCAATGAGGTTGTCGGGGCGATGAGCAAGGCTGCCTTCAGAGGCGAATCGCTGCTGCCGTTGCGCGTATGAATCCTCTCGATCTCTGTCGAAGGCATCCTTCCCACATGTGCAGTTGCGCTTGGAGTTGAAGAAGAGTGGAGTTCATCGTTCTGCGCGATCGATGCTGCTGCGGCACCAATGGATGAATCCATGTGATGCAAGTACTCCGCCACCACCGCACCGCCCCACGAGAAGCCCACAACGACCGTCGGATGTCGCTGATGCTGCACAATGCGCTTGAGTTGATCGACGCCCTTTCGCATGGAGATGCGGACGGCGACGCATGCAATGAGTCTCCCCCACACCAGCACCCATGCAACGATGGCCAGCACCATGAGCGCACGGAAACCGGCATCATCGTCATGGTGATGACCTCGATGCGAGAGGAATGACAGGACGGCAACGAAGGCCATGGTCATCGCCAAGAAGTAGAGATTGCAGCACCATCCTGCGGATGGGATGGGCGGCATTGGGAAGCCTGTCATGGTCATCCATTGGACATTGAGCACGCGTTCATTCTTCCTCAGGAACGGAATGAGATGCAGGATCGGTCCGGGTGACCAGCCTCCAACGAAGATCACCACGGTGGGTCTTTCTTCTTGTTGTTGCTGTTGCATCATGTCTGCAGAGGTGGCAGCAGAATGATTCGACGTGCCGCGACGACCAGGGTCTCCCGTCCGTGCCTCTTGGCTTTCCGCGACGATGCTCGCTCTCCTCTGCTCAAGCGAGTATTGGGTCTGTTTGCTTTTGGTAGGTATGGTGCAGATGCTCCTTCCTTGGCTCTCGATCTGATTCCGATTCTCACAGAAGAATGCCTCGCTTTCTCGACGGACACACAGAGCACAAAGCCCATGCAAGAGGGCATTCGAAGTGTTCTTCTTGTTCCGCCATACGCTGGCCACGTAGATTGAGATGGTGTCTCCGTGCGAGCTACTATACCCTGGTGCGCGTTCGCTCTGGGGTCCACTTCTCTCTGTTTGATTGGCTGTGTTCTGCGATGACTCGTCCTGTTTTGGTGTCTCTTCGTTGTTCCTTTCCTTGGCACCACCCTCCTGTTTTGTGTCTTGTTTGGCCGGTTCGTGCATCGTTCACCTGCCACTTCCAACCGTTGCGCCTGGCGATCTTTGAAATTATCCAACAGACACAATGCGACTCGCATCAATGAGCACCCCACGATACAGGCTCCCCCACTATCATTCATGATGGAGAAGTCCGATTACGACCAGAATACGCGTACGGGCACTCTCCTCGACTCTCCCGTGTCGTTGCCCGTACTCGGATGTACTCGTGGAGTAGTCTACTGTATTACTCAGCACTCTTGCGCCCAAAACCAACATTGGCAGGGTGAGAGCAGCAGTGTGTGGCGCCATACCACAGAGCGTAAGAGCAGACCAAGTGATGCAACCAACGTCGAGCACGACCAAGACCAGGGCGGCGGAAGCAGCTTTCGAATTCTGCAACACGTGCTCAAAATTGACTGCCCTCCATTTTCGAAATTCCAACGGATTGCAATCTCCTCGTGCGCAAAGAGACGATGGCATCTGAGAGCTGATCGAACAGAACCCCTGCTCCGCGTACTCCTTGGCACCTTGTGGCGTCCAAACATTCAAAAGTGATCCTCCTTGCTCAGCAATTGCCACCCGCCTCCTGGAGAGCCATGTCCCAAATGTTCTTGCCCGAAGCGTTGAGATCTTGCGCGCACGGAAGTGTCCGTATCCTGTTATCCTTCTCTCCGTCATTGGGATGAGAGCCTCGAAGAGAGGAGGACACCTCAAATAGCAGAAGAGTTGAAGGAAAAGCGTTCCGATTCTGCCTCGTCCCACCTCGCCGAATAGCGCGCGCAGAGAGTGAGTATCTTCGTTTTCTTCCATCCTTCGCCTCTCTCCATCGTTGGAATCGAGCATAATAATAGTTGTAGTCCAGAGTGGTCGTCCTCGTAGTCGTGCTCGTTCTCGCACTATTCGATGCACCTCCTTGTACATGCGAACCTGGACTATGGCGCTGCGTGGCACTGTGTGAGCACAAGACCGACACCAAACGCATCACGAGAGTGTTCCACAGAACGTGAAACAGAAAACGTGGTTGTCTGGTTTGGAGAAGGTCCGTCGTCACGAGAAGGGAGAGGAAAGCGCGGCGAGAGCAAGTTGGAGGCGTTCGCAGTGCTCTTCGCGCATCCCGACGTTGCGCTAATTGCAAATTGTGATCGAAAGATTGTGTTGAGCACACGTGCCAAACATAACGTCTCGGAGCGCTCGGTGAGACGACAAACATGGTTTTGGCGCCCGGAAGATCAATATTATTAGCCCTGTTAGCGACATTGTGCCAACAAAGAGATGGTAAAAGCCCGGCACGCTGTTGCCGAAACGCCAAAGAATTCATATGATGGCTCGTGCCGACGAGTTCCGGATGGACAATGATGCCAAAAATTCGGCGCCGGCGCAACGTGCACTTCTCCATTCATCCACCACGCAACAGCGATGTGCTATTTAGAGTACGTGATTGTTGCACCATGTGACCAAGCCCGCGCAAAACAGACGCTCACCACGAGTAGCGTGGAGTACTCTGTCGTGTAGTACTGCCCAAACGACGCGCAGGCGCACCTCCAACCGACGCAACGCCGACAACAGGCCGACCGCCATGCGCTTCGTGATGCCTGACAGATTTCTTCTTTTGCTTCTGTGTCTTCACGGAAATCACACCTTCCTCCACACTTTCGCAACACTTCTTCGCGTCCTCTTTGGTTGTCATCATCCGCATTGGTCACAAGGCGTCCTGCCACCAAGTTGCATCGGCCAACGAACGAACTCAACGAACACGCAGACTACTCGTAACATCCACGTTATCCACAGTACAGAGCAGCAAGCCATCATCAACAACATCAACAACACCACCAACAACAACATCACCATCACCATGACTGACGGCAGCAGCGACAACAGTAACGACGACAAGACCATGACGGAGATCCAGCAAGGAACGGAGGTAAGCGCACGCTGTTGCTTTATGATCAGCACCATGCCATCAGATGGTGCTCGATACCTGTGACATCGTCTTTGCTCATATCGGCATTTGTCATGCCATGGGTGTTGCGTGCCGACAATGCAACGCATTTGTACTCGCGCACAGTACGCTGTGCCATACGAAAGTCCTCCTTGGGTGCATGCGAGTTGACAGCTTCGTGATCCTCCATCTTCGGCATGCATTAGATTCATCTGCTCCGCGCAGATGATGTTGCCGACGAGTTTGGAGAAGGAGGAGAAACCGTATCGCCTCCACTTTTTGCGTTGCGTTGCACTGTGTTGCATGCTCCACCAGATGGTACTCGACAGATTGTGGCACCATCATCCCATCCTGTGTTCAACTCTCCCTTGCACCATCACTTCTGCCATCACCTGTCACTCACACTACCACTTGTCACGACCACAACCACCACCACACTCTCTTCGCCCACCCCTCCAACACGATATGAACGACGTGATAGCAGAACGCTGAATGGAAGCCGTACGCAACCTACGACGTCGAGGTCGACCCCGACCAGAATGACAAGGCAGTGCGGATCAAGCTGTGCAGCTTCGCTCGTCCGCACATGAGAGCCTTCCACTGCGCATGGTGGGCGTACTTCCTGGCCTTCTTCACGTGGTTTTCCATATCACCGCTGCTGGGGGAGATTCGGGACGACTTGGAGATCACAAACGAAGAAATCTGGACATCATCGATCACAGGCGTGGCGGGCACCGTGCTGATGAGATTCATGCTGGGACCTGCTTGCGACAAGTACGGGGCGAGAGTGCTGACGACCATCATCCTGTGCGCGGCATCCATCCCAACAGCATGCACGGGGCTTGTTCACACTGCGATGGGGCTCGCCATCCTCCGGCTTTGCATCGGCATCGTTGGCGGGATCTTCGTCATGTGCCAGTTCTGGACGACCAGCATGTTCACCAAGGACATCGTGGGAACGGCCAACGCCATGGTCGGCGGGTGGGGAAACCTTGGAGGAGGCGTGACCCAGCTTGTCGTCGGTTCGGGCCTGCTGCCCCTGTTCAAGGTCATCTATGACGGCGACTCCGAGAAGGCGTGGAGAACGGTGTGCATCGTGCCTGCTATCATCGCCTTCATCTCCGGGATCACGATCTACTTCATCAGCGAAGACTCGCCGAAGGGCAACTACTCCGAGCTCAAGAAGAGGGGTCTGATGGCCGAGGTTTCGGCCGCCGCCTCCTTCAAGCAAGGATTTGTCAACGTCAACACGTGGTTCCTGTTCTTCCAGTATTCCTGCTGCTTCGGCGTCGAGCTGACCATGAACAACGCCGCTGCGCTCTACTTCAAGGACGAGTTCAACCAGTCCACCGAATCCGCCGCCGCCATCGCATCCATCTTCGGTTGGATGAACCTCTTCGCGCGCGGAATGGGAGGCTACTTCAGCGACCGGGCCAACGCTCGCCTGGGGATGCGCGGACGCCTCTGGGTGCAAACGATCCTGTTGGCATGCGAAGGATCGCTCATCCTCGTTTTCGCTAACACTGGGACTCTCGCAGGTGCCATCGTCGTTATGATCTTCTTCTCGCTCTTCGTCCAGGCAGCGGAGGGTTCATCGTACGGCATCGTGCCCTACATCGATCCACCCTGCACGGGATCCATCTCTGGAATCGTCGGAGCCGGTGGCAACGTAGGCGCCGTGGGATTCGGCCTGGCCTTCCGACAGCTGCCCTACCGAGAAGCATTCGCGATCATGGGATGCACCATCATCGCATCTTCCTTCACCAGCATCTTCGTCCACATCAAGGGCCATTCCGGTTTGCTCTGCGGCAAGGAAAGCCCAGAGGAGCAGTACCGCGCCCGACCGCAAAGCGCTGGGCCACAGAAGGGCGCAGCGGAGATGGATTGCGTCACTGAAGCACCGGAGGACTCTCTCCTGTCCAGCGAAGACGCCGACTCGCAATCGCAGTCGAAAACCAATGAATCCATCGAGACGGACCCAGAGTCGGAGCAATCCGATGGCGTTATTGAAGTGTAGAGGAGAGGAGAATAGAGTTGGGAACTTGAAATGACACACCTCCTTCATTTCGTGCGTGTGGTCAGAACTATCACCGACAAAGGCTGCGTTGCATGATGGATTTACCAACTGATGATTTTCTGGGCAACTCTCGGGGCTGACACGCTTCTCATGGGAGAGGATGCCTGCCTGTCACACCACGCCATACCATACCATACAAACACGAGGACGCACGCATTCCTGTGGAAATGCGCGCCTCCATGCTTGCACCGTCCTTGAGATCAACACACCATCTCAGGGCTGTACATTAGATGAATTCATACAACCACGACAACGATGAACACAATCACTTCTCGATACGAGAATGGAAGAGTACGGAATAGATTAAAAGTACCGTACACACCAGTTGCAACATGTCACACACGCACACAAAGAATTGCATCTTATTTTCGACGGTCCTCCATCTATCGCATTATTCCTCTGACAGTGTGGCTTGCAATAGTTGAAACTCCGCCACCTCCCATACCCTAACGGGTACGAACCTACATGTTCGCACAAGAGCACGAACGAAACCGTCTGCCGCAATCGTTGTCAATGTATGGTAAACACCCATCCATCCAACGATCCACAGAAGCAACACTCAATACAATCCCATCTCAGCCGTACTTGGCCATGAGCTTCCTCTTCTTCGTGGCAAGAGCCGCCAGCTCCTCCTGTGTGCGCTTGCGTTCAGGCGGCTCGTGTCTGGTTTCGGATTGATTCGAGCGCCCCGAATTGCGGGATCGTTCGTCGTTGCGCTCATTCCGATGTCCTCCACGCGAGTCATTGCGACGGTTGTGCCTGTCGTACCCATCGTCGTCGCGATCGTGATAGTTGCGCCGAGATTGGTTTGGAGCATGGCGAGAGAAGTGGCTCCTCCCGCCCGCCGTGCTGCTTTCACGCTCGCGACGTTTCACCTCTTCGTAGAGATCGCCATCGGAGCTATCACGCCCATGCCTATCCCTTCCGCCACGTCCGTAGTCACGATTGCGATCGCGATCACGGTCGTACCCGCCTCCTCGTCCGCGTTGCATATGGTCTCGCTGATCATCGTCCCTGCCAAAGTCACGGTCGCGTCCTCTGCGATCAGAGCCGCCTTCCGCTGAGTTGCGAGATGGTTCATCTGGATTCACGCCGGGCATCTCCATCTCCCCCAAAGTCACTGTCTCCGTGTTGCCATACTCTGGGAATGTGACGACGAACTTGGGTTGCTTCAGTGCCTCGCCGCTCTCAGGGTCTCTGTCGAGGACTTTGTCCACAACGGCATCATACCAGCGGATTGGATTTTCGTCGTCACCGTACAGCGCCCTCACCTTCGCGCCGACCTTTCGGAATGTTTGCAATGCCGTTGGATTGTTTGCGTGCTTGGTTGCACGTTCGCCAATCTTCTCGGCATGCAGAAGGTTGACTTGGATCTCGCGTTCCTGCTCCATCGGGAAACGAGGCAGCATCGTTCCGTAGTAGTCCCGCACGGAGAATAAGGATCGGACATACTCACCGATAGTTGTCTTTGCGCCGTGCTTCGCCTTCGGGTTGGCAAGAACATCCACCGGCTCGTCGTCGTGTATGTAGGGTTTGATCCACTTCCACACCTGCTTCGGCTCTCCTGTGTAGCGCAGATAAAGGAATCCAATCGCGCGGATGTAAGGAGAATCGGCATGCTCCAGCAACAGCTGCATCTGCTTCGCCGTGCATCTCAAGGTGAGAAGACGCAGCAGCAAGCAGAATGCCACCGATGGTTCGGTCTTCGAGCCTGATGAATGTGTCATGTTATTTGGTTGGATATTCGAACGTTGCACACCGTGAACCGTAAATCGTGCGCAGCGGATAGATTCGGCGGATACACAATGCAGGTGCGGAAGAAAGATGGTGAGAATGGAGTTGATGAGACGGGGTGTCGGAGCACGCTTTGCTTTTTCAGTTTGCCAGTGACAGCAGCCTTACTCGTAGCTGCGATGGTTTGAGATTCCTCTACAGCAGGAGCACCACACAATCATCGCCGAGATGAAGTATTGGTATGAGTACGCATGCGATCCTCACACGGTGCCAACACACACACACACATTGCATTTACCGGTGGACTGACGCCAATGACGAAAGCGCTTTTCATGGTTGAGCGTGAGCCTGGCAATGCCTCGCTTGGCACTTTGGTGCTTCATTGTACGAGTAGAGCACCGCCGTCGTCTGTATTATGTGCTCCAGCGACACATTGGCACCATATGTGGGAGCCGATGCGCAGATTCAAGGTTGCATGTGGCCTTCGTTGTTGACCAATGAATGACGAATGGATGATCAGGTATGGGAACACATCTCGAACCCTCTGGATGCCCCCACCTGATAATACTATGGTAGTATGAATGAACATAAATTGGGATGTTGTTCGTCGTGCCCAGCGCCAAGCACGCCGTCCACCGGGTGATCCTCCATCATCGAGTGTGCGGGATACAAGGTGCAAAAAACGAATCCACGAACAATCAAGACACCAGAAACGGAGCCATCCATAACGGTTGCGTTGTCTGCGTCCACCCTGCACACACTCTGAACCTTGGGTAATGCGTACTTTACTGTGTAGAGAGTACTCTGCATCACATCGATTCACTCACCTAATGCAAATGGCTCCAAATGATCCACCTTGTAGTAGATCTCGTCGACAATCTTGTTCCAATCCGTGAGCTCCCGGCAGCACTTCTGGAAGTAGCTTGAGTGGATTATGTTCTGCAGCAGCATTCTGTTGAGATGGAAGCTATCATCTGGTCCCCACAGCGGCAGCAGATTCTTGGCGCGGTTGTTCTGTGATCGATGAGATACGAGTACGAAGAGAAAGTCGAGAGAATCGAATAAGACAGCTGTGAGATGGAGGAGAGGGGAGTTGTTGGAGACTAGTTGCAGAGCACGACAAAGTCGCATGGTAATGATAGTGAATGTCATTGCGGCTGCAATACAAGCCCTCTGCCAGCACAATAAGCAACGACAAACGTACGTACCCTTCCGCCCTCAACAGCCTGATCGAACAGCTCGTCGGCGACACGTTCTCGTTCTTTGACGTTGCCCGCCTGACGGGAGAGAGCTGCGCGTGACATCGCTGCTTGATTCGAATATGCGTGTTATGTTAGTGCTGTGCTGCAGAGTTGTGTGGTGCAGTTGGGTACTTGTATGATGAAGAGGAAGAGAAACAGCAGCTCACGAATGTGTTCTGTTGGAGTTGGAGATCGTGGAGGTGTCTTGTTTTCGTGTTTGTGTCGTGGCGGCTCTTCGTCGTTGTGTGTGGGTGTTGTTGGAAAGAAGAAGGAAACAGAGGTTGAGAAAAAGGGTGATTCCTGATTTCGTTCGTTGGTCGTGGTTGTTGGCATTTGTGAGACGAGATGCGTTCGTATTAATCGAATTGACACATCAGACTAAGTCTGGCATCTCTCGAACACGAACAGCACAAAACTTGCCGCCAGAACACGCCAACAACAACAAATGCGTGTCGTTTCGTGTTGTTGCCACGAGATTGCGAGCATGATGGCGCGCCGAGCAAACACTTCACGACGATCACCTCAACCTGACAACGAACGATGAAGGTGTTGGAAGAAGAGGTCACAAGAGCTGAACAACTGATGAAGAAAGCCTCCGCAACAATACTTCATTTAATTCATCAACGATCGCATTGAACCAGAGGTGTTTGCCAGAAAGAAGAGAGTAAGCGGACGATAGCAAACCTTGTTCGAAACAGTATCATGATGCATCGCCAACCAGGCAGAAACGCTATTGAAGATGGGAAAGGGCAGGATGACGTGAGAATGGAGTGCGCCACCTCCGTCGCAGATGATGTCCGTGCCCTCCCCCCGATGGCACTATCTGTGTCTGCGCACAACATACACCCGCTCTTTCTGCTTGAGAATTTCCTGAGAGATCTCTCACAACAGCAGAAACGTCAGCAGAAACAACAAGGATACGCAAGCCATGCGTCAGGAGCGTCAGCAGGAGCAGCATTGATGAAGACTGACGAGGAATGGACGGATGAGATCATCAGGGTTTGCCACTTCCTCTTTGGCAACATGCTGTCGGCGGCTTTGGCGTTGCTGGACACCAGCGAACGAATCATCACGAAGATTGAGACGGGTCACGGAACTTCGTACAGGAGCTACTTCTTGGTGAGAGGCAGCAAGCAATGGAACGGGAGGTACAAGTCGTCCAGCTCGTTCAATCCTCCCAACCCGTACATGGCGGCAACTGGTGACATGCCCGACCCCGCGAGCCTCAATGCAAATGCGCAGCAGGATGGTCCATTCTACTTGTGCATCATTCCGAATCCAGACACCGACGTGCATGCCCGCTGCTATTCATGCAGCTGCAGGTCGTACTTGGAAAAGGCCAAGGGCACGGACCGGTGTCCCGTGGCACCGAGGATCTGCAAGCACCTGCTGGCCTTGATGCTGCTGCCGCATCTACCGAACGTCAAGCATCAGACCATCACGACGTCGACGGAAGAAGAATTCACGAATCTTATCCTGCAACGGACGATTCGATGATTGGGGATGGAACGAAACGAGATTGCATGTGCAAGTGTGGCAGGGCACATAGTGTCGAGTCGAGTCGAGGGGAGTGGAGTGGAGTGGAGTGGAGTGGAGTGGAGTGGAATGGAATGGAATGGAATGGCGTTCTCTGCTCATTTCGCAACATTGATGGCGAGAAGGATCAAACGTAAAAAATAAATTAGAACAGGAGGGTGTAGACATCTCAATGTTTCTCCCAATTTCAAAGTATTACTACTTTTCGTTGGACTTTGTTGGTGGCAAACTTGGTGGAGTTCGTATGGTACCATACATGACGTGTTCCGCTCCGCCCAGCTGACTTCACTGAACTTGCTTCGTTTGCTTGGTTACCGGTATGTACTTGAGTTGATCACATGAATCAAACAAGAAGACAACGGAAATGACCCAACACGGCACCGCCAGAACAACCAACAGAAGGAGAAGAAGAACGTCTCAACAATGGTGTCAGGCAAATCACGTACACAAACAGGCAGAACAAGACAAAGCAAAACAAAACAAGCAGACCAAGAAGGAGAGGATCAAAGCACAACGGTTACACTCCCTGTATTCCCCCCACACCTGCGTCGCAGCTGATTGGAGTTGATCCTCCACTTCCCAATCCTTTCCACCATTACACTGGACGCAACCACCGCATTGAGCGCAGCTGCTGTTGATAGCGCTCACCCTTCAATCTGCGCCTTCGAGACTGACTCCATCTCACGGCGATCAACCCCAAACAAGCAAGTATAAGCAGAGCAAGCACAGACTGGACGACCCGACCATGACGACGAAAGGCCTGCCAGGCTTCATCCGCAGGACCTTGCGCGTGGATTACTCCGAAGACGAGGACGAGGTTGCTGCGGCATCGCCCGCGGTGGCCACGAGCGCCGCAAATGGCCACGAGCACGCGGCAGGCGCAACCAGCGGCAAGGATGCACGAGACAGAGCGCGTTCGCAGGACAGCACCACGAATGCAGACAGCGTCGCCAGCCCCGTTGCGGACAAGCCGGCAGCCGGAAACGGCGACCACGACGGCGACAATGATGCCCAACAGCGCGACTTCACCAAGCAGAACTCATCGCAGGATGGCAGCATAACACCTGGCGATGGTTCGCAGCTGGGAAGCACGGATGATGTGGGATCTGTCAGCAGCCTCGAGAATTCGCAGCGGTCGTCGCGCAAGGACTTCTCGCAGCCGCACTTTGCGGCGGAGCGCAAACCGAGTTACAGAGAAACGCGGTACGAGAAGGTCATCCATTCCGATGTCGTGCAGCTGTCCGAGCTGCGAAAGCTGGCGTGGAATGGCATACCGGTGAGTTGGCAGGCATGGAATGCGTGTGGTAATGTGTTGTGTTTCGATGCTCTACGATATTTGGTTCTATCTGGGGTGTGCTTTGCGTTGCTGCACGTTGGAACTCGTTGTGGAGGGTTGCCCTTCCACTCGCATTTGCCTTCTTATCGTCACTCACTCTTGTCTTTGCGCATTCGTACCTTCGCACTTGATCTTTCACCCAAACAATTCATCACGCGTTGCTGTCCTGTTTTGTCTCATCGCTCATCTCATCTGGTCACTGACTCACCCTGTCGTTCATGTCAACTCGTGCCAATGCCACGGTGCGATATTCTTCGCTCCACTGTGCTGGGATTGATCATTGCACTTTGGTATGCACGGCATTGACATCGGCACCACGAATGCTACACCCACACTCGGCGAATCAGAGAGAACACAGAGGGATGGCATGGAAGCTCATGCTGGGGTACTTGCCAGCCAACGAGAGCCGTCGGCAGCATGTCATTCAGCGGAAACGGGCAGAATACAGAGACACCATTGCACAGCACTATGATATCGATGCCGACACCAGGAGTCTGCAGGAGCAGGAGACGTTGCGACAGGTCCTGGTGGACGTACCGCGTACGGCACCGGAAGTCCCGCTCTTCCGCAACGAGAAGATTCGGAGATCCTTGGGACGCATGCTGTATATTTGGGCGATGCGACATCCCGCGTCGAGCTACGTGCAGGGGATCAACGATTTGGCAACCCCGCTCTATGCTGTGTTCTTGGGCGATCTTTACGACGGGGAGGATGTGCTGGATGGCAACATCATGGTCGTTCTGCCGGATGAAAAGCTCGATGAGGTATGTACTCGAAGGCACCTGCATGGCTTGGCATTTCATGGCATGGCGTAGCATGAGACGATACGATACGCTTGGTGCCCTGGTATTCCTTGGTCGCTATGCGCGATGCGTGTAAGAGTGTGTACTCGACGAGAACTTGAAGCAGTGTCTCTCACACATCGCCTCGCTTTGCATTGCACCGTTGGTGCACTCCACGGCATGCCACGGCACGGCACGACAATATCTTGCCTATGCTCAAATATCCGACACGACTCTCGACGACCCATTTTCCACCATCCCGATGTGCATTTGCATTTCGTCATGGCTCGCTGACTGTCGTTACTACACACGTTACCTCACATGTTACGTACACGCACATCTGCTCAGATCGAAGCCGATTGCTACTGGTGCTTGACAAACATCCTTGCAGGCATTCAGGATCATTACACAGCAGATCAACCCGGCGTCCAGCGAATGGTCATGAGGTTGGAGGAACTCGTCAACAGGATAGACGCCGATCTGTGCAGGTACCTGAGAGAGACGGGGATTCAGTTCCTTCAGTTCGCCTTCAAGTGGATGAATTGCCTGCTGCTACGAGAGTTCCCGCTGCGTTGCGTCATCCGTCTGTGGGACACGTACATCAGCGAGAATGGATTCGAAGACTTCCACGTCTATGTCTGCGCGGCGTTTTTGTGCCAATTCAGCGGGCAGTTGCAGTGCATGGAATTCGATGAGCTGTTCGGATTCATGCAGAACATGCCCACGGAGGATTGGACCGACAAGGAAATTGAAATGCTGCTGAGCCAGGCCTTCGTGCTCAGCACCCTCTTCGAAGGCAGCGACGCGCATCTCACCAGCATGGCCCCGGCCAGTCATCAGATGATGTAGCCGTTGCCACGATGCCTGCCATACATATCTTTATGAAAACATGGGTTGGTCGAGCAGGGCGTAATGGCTTTGGATGGGCAGCAACGAGCAGAACAAACTAGAGAGCACTCTCTGGAGAGTAAATTATTACCCATCATCAGTTGCCTCACAAGCACGAGCTACCATACGTATGGTAAAGCAGAAGATTGATGTTGCACGCCCACGTACTAATATGGTACGTCTCTATTTGTCAATTATAGAAACTAGTACGAGTGGGACAAGGGATACTCATACTCGTACTAATACGTATGGTAGGCATGGTGCAGAGTGGCTGTTGTAGAGTAGAGTATGTATTTTGTGATATTACTGAAGGTGCGAATACGAATAGTCTGACAGGAAGACCGATGGCAGCAGCGACGCTGTTTACGCATCCAATCGTTTCCAACCTTGGATCGATCCCTCTCTCTCTCTCTCTCTCTCTATGTGCGAGTAGTCTACTTAGGACTCTTCATCTTCGTCCACGAACTCCGACCAATCAAACTCCTTCATCTGGGCATGCAGCTTGTCCTGTCTCTCCCGCTCCGAGGCAACCATCATGAGTGGAATGCCAGTGCCGGCAACCTGGAGACTCGCACGTCGGGCCATTTCGGTACGAATGTCCATGTCCTGCTGCATGGCAACGACGGTGAAACCACGGCCTTCGTGGTGTCTGCCGGCCAGCAGCTGCGTTGCCTCATCCGTCACTCCCAACGATTCTTCCTTCTCCAGCCGCTGCTTGGTCTCGCGGCGGTCCAGGAAGAAGATCCCGATGAGCACGAAGACCGGCAGGATCGCGACGTAGAGGGCGGATGCGTTGAGTTCGCGCTGGTTGGAGCTGCCGTCGATTTCCTCGGGATGGCGCAGAACGTAGGCCGCGACGAATCCTGGCGTGGCAAAGCCAGCGACGCTTGCGAACATGGAAAGGACGGCCTGCATCATGCCCTGCTTGCCATCGAGCAACGGGATTCGGTCGACCGCCTTGGTGAATTTGGATCGGTTGGATGGTGCGATGAATGGGAAACCGGCCACGGCGATGATCATCGGGACCACGAAGTGCCACGGCTTGGCACCACGCCTCCACAAGAAGAACATCATGGTGCCGCCGACGGTCCAGCACATGCAACCGATGCCCATGATGATCGTGTCCTTGACGCGCTTGGAAGACAGGACCATGACAAGGATCATGCAGCCGACCATGAGGACGGACATGCCTCCCAAGATAGCGGACGTTTCCACCGGTCCCCAACCCAGAGCATCGTTCGCGGCAGGTGCCAAACCCGTTTCGATGAGCTGGAAGGCGGAGTTGAAGACGAAGAGCGTGAAGATGGGGAGAATGATCTCGAAAGTGAGGGATGCCTTGATGATCTCCATTGTCGATGGGCCGCTGCCGTCACCTGTGGAAGCAGCGTTTTCGGCGGCCTTCTTGTGGTCTGGCTTCTCCGGCGGTTCTTGCAGGAAAACGAGAAGAACGAGGAGGGCGATGATGTTGAGGACAACAAGGAAGATGCCCACGGAGTTGAGCTCATCGATGGCGATCGTAGTGCCTCCGATGGTGATGGATGTGTCGATCTTGTGCAGGAAGACGTTGAATCCAGGTCCCGCCGCCATGCCCAGAACGCGGACCATGCTGAGCAGGGAGTTGGTGCTTGTCTGCTTCTCATGGGGGATCGTGGCCGCAATGTAAGCATAGCCCAGTGCCTGGTTGGCCGCTCCCACGCCACCCATGAAGCGACCGATGAAGATGAGCGCAATGGCCAGGCCGGTCCTGTCCTGGTACGCGCTGGCCAGAAAGTAGATGAAGGAACCCACGATGGCAGTGCCGATGGATGTGGCGTAAGGCGCTCGGAACTTGTTGCCGTTGGCGTCGATCCACCAACCCAAGAATGGCTTGGTGAAGAAGGACGCAAAGGAGAAGACGGAGAGGATGAGACCGTACTGCTCCACGCTACCGCCGCATTGCAGCACGTAAAAGATGAGCGATGGTGTCACTATCATGTACGAGACGGCGTCAACGCCGCCGATGATGGCCAGGGTCATCAAGGATTGCCACATGTTGTTGTTGCTCGTGTTGTTGCTCGTATTGTTGTTCATATTGGTGCTTTTGTAACTCTTGCAGCGTGCTCACGAGGTCCTGAAGGCGACTTCGATCAGCTTCGACGTTGTGATGTATGCGTGCTTGTGGAATACCTATTTGCCCTGCCGTTGTGCATGCAGAGCAGATTGGGGTCTGTGCAGGTATTATGACACAATCGGGAAGCTCTCGGCCTCTCTGCGCACTGGTGGTTGCTACTGCCGAGCAGTCTTTCGGACCGCCTCCACCCTCGGTAAAGATCCACGCCAAGCGACACCGATGCAAGAAGGATCCAAGTTTGGTGCGTGCGGCAGTGTTCACGACATGTGTTGCGACTGCGTTCTTTCTCTGTTCTACCGTGGAATGCACAGGAACGACTTCGTCGTTCTTCCGAAGCTTCCGGTCTTCCAGCGAAACGTTGGAACGCGATTGACTGATACGACTAAACGAACAGTAAGGACTGCTTCTGTCTGGTTCGTTCCGCTTCGGCCGAGATCGGAAAACAGATCGACCATGACGCCCAGCGAAGTCTGCGCCCGTCGCCGTTCTGCTTTGTCTGTTGTTGTTGTTGCTGCCGGATCCTGTCTTCGTGGTCTGCTCTCATACCAATGTATCCCACAGAACACAACACCTGAAGGTCACGGAAGCATCAAGCAATCAGCAGCAACCGAAGCCACCGTATCCTCTCGCGACTTCAGTCCAGCCAAGAGCAAGAATAACAGCAAGAATAACAGCAAAGGCAACAGCAGAAGCACCAACCAACCAAGCACTAATACTACTACACGCACTATTCGCACAACACCGCAATCATGATGGACGGTATGATTCCCGTGATGGACAAGCCATCGAACATGATGGAGAGTGGCCCCAACGGTGACAATCTGGAGCACATGGCCATGAGCCGCCACCCAATTGACGACATGCAGCGGCAACGAGGTGAGATCGACCTGGCAGCGGATGCTGATGCAGATGTGGATGCAGATGCAAGTCTTTTTCGAACAAATCCCCGAGACACAGTCTTTCCTTTTCTCGAGTTCGTGCATGCCCTGTGGCCATCAGGTGCCTTGATGCATTAGACACTCGAACTGACAACTTTCCCCAACCTTCTCTGCTACGTCTTGTTTTCATGCTAACAATGCATCCTCTTGCTTGTTCCTGGCGAAATGAAATGAAATGAAACGAACACATGGACGAACGGATGAAAACTTTGGACATGTTCTATGTTATGCCATGCTATGCTGTGCTATCCGCCAACATCACCATCATGATCACCTTCTTCTTCTTCTTCTTCTTCTTCGTCTCCATCATCACAGCCACGAACATGAACTCATTCCTGGGAACCGCAGGAGAGCAGGAAGTGCGAAGACTGTACGGATCCGGATTGGCAATGCGATTGGCAACCGAGCGCAAGCTGAGCGTGGAACAAGGCACTCGAGGTGTTGTGGGCCTCCCATCCAGCGGCCTCATGGCCGACATCCTGTCTGGCAACGACACCAAGATCCACTTCGAAGATTTCTTGGGACTTCCATCCAACAGACCGGTGCACATGAGAAGCGAGAACCCACACAGCGCCATGGAGCGAAAGCTGGGAATGTAGGCACGGCGGAATGGAGATCCCACATGTGTCGGACGGGTGTTGCGTGCTGGTTGTAGTCAAGATGCAAGAGCAGTTGCGTTCGGCCGCGGCCATGTGCGGGTGCTTGTGGACCCGGAGAATGAACAAAGGTTTCCCATCGATGGCAAATGAAATGGCAAATAAGCACAGCACAAAAACATCAGCTCTACTGTACCTTTCTCCACTGCGTACTTGTAGCTCGTACTCCCATTGCAACTCGATTGAATGCAAAATTGCTGGTTGTACGAGTTGTTTGTTGGGTAGCGAGACTGCTGGAATTGATACGAATTGCCACAACCATGCATGTGATGCTGCTCTGTTCATATCTCGGTAGAACTATTCGAAGGGAGAGCGGAGGGCACAAACATTCACCATACTATACATACAGTATGGTATGCAGCTCTGGTATGGCTGACCGTGTGCACACCGCCCGAGGCCGAAGGATTCATGTTCGACACAATAGTATGTCTCTCCGCACTCGTACCCGGTACATCACATTCAACATCGATGATAACTAACGTGTACGTCCACATGGTGCTATACTACCTATGTGAAAGTGTTTGCCTGGCGGGAAATGCCTAGCGTACTGTGCTGGAAGGATTGTGGTCGTGCACACTCGAGAGACTCGGACTTGCCCAGTCAGTCCTGTTCTGCTCAGTCTTTATAGAGAACCGAGGATGTCCTGAACGATCTCCTCCATCTTCTTGTCTTTCAACCTCTCGGCCTCATGCCGACGCAAGGCAAGGTAGGACTTCGTCAGATTTGGTCCAATTGCGTCGCACAGGAGTTGGTCCTTCTCCAGGAGATCAAGCGCCTCGAGGACACCAGATGGCAGCGGCGGGTCCTTGCTTGAGTCCTCGCTGCTGTAGTCATGCGGCGCGCGCAGGGGCATCTTCTTGTCGATACCTTCCATACCGGCCGCAAACAGCGCCGTCAGCGCCATGTAGATGTTGGCCGTCTGATCCATCAGCTTGTACTCGAAATGATCACATTCCTGGGTCGCCAAGTTGCGGCACACGCGCAAAGGCATCTCCTTGTCCTCGACGGCCCACGTCACGGAACTTCCAGTCCAGCAACCCTTACCCACGCGCATGTGGGACAATGGGGTCGGCAGCGTGACGCCCAGAAGCGCCGGCAGATGCTGCAGGATACCTTCGAGGAAGGCGCCGCCCTGGGTGCTGATCTCGCCCTTCTTGTCGCCGGCGAAAAGCGGCTTGCCGGTGGTGGCGTCGCAGATGGACATGTGCACGTGCATTCCGCTGCCGGCCTTCATCCAATCGTACTTGGGCAGGAAGGATGGCACCATGGAATGCTTCGCAGCAACTGCGCGGATCGTTTCGGTGGCCATGACGATGTTGTCGGCGAACTTGACCGGATCGTGCTGGTATGCGAGGACGATCTCCAACTGTCCCGGTCCGCTCTCGGCATGGATCAACTCGACGTCGATGTTCTGGGCAGTGAGGCTGTCGTAGAGCTCTGTGATGTAGTCCTCCTTGTTGTTCAAGGTGGTCGAGCCGGCAAAGAGGGAGTTGTCGATCGGCGTCTTGGCATCGGCCTGATAGAGAATGAACTCCAGCTCGCCTCCGACCGACTGTCGTTGGAGTGTCGGGAGGCAATGGCGTGGTCGGAACGCAAGTGCAGGGTATTTAGTTCGGGGGGAGCAGCAACACGCACGGTCGAAGAGATTCGAGGATGTGCGCAAGGACGCAAGGGAAGGACGTCAGCGTTGAGTTGAACTGGGTTGGATGAGGGGGATACGCTCATCATGATGGTGCGAAGCAAAGGAGAATCGCGCCATGGCGCAATCGGTGCAGTACTTACGAAAGTGACATTGTGCTTCTCGGCAGCCTCCTTGACGATCCTCATGAGGCGTCCTCTCGTGCACAATCCGCTGGTTTGCTTGGTGACGGGGTCCTCCAAAGTTCCGAGCACGATGGCGGACTTGGGGTTGTACGGCAAGACGTTGAGCGTGAACAGATCAGGGTTGATCTTGACCACGTCTCTGGCGTCGATGCCGGTCCCGGAGATCATCATATCCGCATAGGATGGCATGCCCCCGTGAGAGACGTTCGCCAAGGACACCTGATGCTGGAGCGTGTCGACCTTGCCATCCCCGCGCGTGATATGATCGAGCGGCACGACCTTGCAACGGACGGTGTTGAGGAGGTCGATGGTGAAGTAGCGAAGGAACTTGACGCCATTCTGCTTCAAGGAACGCACGAGGGCGGTGGCGTACGCCGATTCTTGGTCTGCGATGATGTCGGAGCTCATGGTTGTCTTGTGCTGGTTTGCTATTCCTGGTTTGCTTGTGCTTTGTGGCCAATCTGCGATCTATCACATTTTATGTGTCTTTTGTGCTGCTGGTTCGTCGATTGTTCGCAGTGTCAGCACCCAAAGACTTCTGCCCACAGAGTGTTGGCCGCTTTGAGCCAACCCCCGCGAAGATCCAAAGTGAGAAGAACTCATGTGTCTTTCTTCGCTGTTATCGAAGCGAAAGTGCGTCCTGATGCATGAAGTGATTCCCATGATGGATTTGTGACTAAAGTGTGCGTCGTTTTGGGCCTCCTTTGTTCCTGTGTGATTCGTTTGTCGGCCATTTGGATACGGTTAATGACTCATTCGACCACGCTGCGGCTGGCTTGGTCCCGATCGTTGGAATGGTTTTCGCTTCTCGTTGTGCGATGGTCCAGTCATGCGTCAGTCCGCACAACTCCACGAATCTATCGCGACACACCACCACCGCAACAACCTCACGGCGATCTTCAGCATGCGAGCAACGCTGGTACTCTCTCTCTCTCTCCGGGGAGAGTGGGCGGGAGACGTTGGTGGCAAACGATGGTTGTCAGTATTTCTCCCAAACACTCACCCACACTGCTGCCAGGATGTAGGGCAGAGAAAGGCAATTCCTCGATCATTCTACCATGCGCTGCAGGATACTCTGCGCTACTTGTATGTGGTCATGTTTTTGCACACCGTCCTCCTGTCCCTCGCAAAAGGGATCGGATTGTGCCGCCGTACTCATTGATCGAATGGCGCCGTAACGCACGCACTCAATTCTATCACCTGTGATCTAGAGAGGGAGCCTTTTCGGAAACCTAGGAAACACATGGCGATGCGATGCGGCGGCATATCCCTTGGCTTCTTGTCGATACTGGATCTTGTGGCTACGAGCAATGTGTCTTGCCTGCCATGGCACAAGGGCTGCTCCGATACGGTGTAAATGGGACGCCCAAGCACCCGCAATTCGTGTTCGACACGTTACCACAACCAAAAACCAACCACCTCGGTCATTTCTACCAAGAGTCTCGGCGCTCTTTATTTCGTTGTTGCCGCGACACTCGATGTATTCGATCCCCAACATTGAGTCCACCCTTGCCGCCGCGAATCTCTCCCCCCATTGTTTGACGTGTTGCGCCAATCGCCATCAACTCCTCCAGAATTTGTTGCGTTGAAATCACTCGTCCCCACGCCGTCAGACGATCGATGCATCCTGCATGATGCTCTCCGCACGATGCAGCGCAGGCATCGTGGACGGCCGAAACGCGGTATCCCAAATCCGCTGCATGCCGCATGGTACTTTCCACAGACTGATCGATCAGCTGGCCGCAGATCACCAGCTGCGTGATGCAAAGACTGCGCAGCACGTAGTCCAGATTGGTCGATACGAAGGCGTCACGCGTTGTTGTGGGGATCATCACATCACCGTGTCCCAACTTCAGCTGCGGTTCAAAACCAGGCATGAACAGTTCATTGTCCGGTGTGGACGGTGTGGGGATGCTGTTGCTGCCCTTGGATCCGGATTTTTCACTTTTGGACCGCATCCGTACATCTCGAGCATCGTGAACCATGGACCGCAACATGATGAACACGATCTCGCAAGCTGGCCCACCGACGCCATTGTCGCGATGCCGCCGGAATGCCTTCAGCAACTTGCCCGCGTTGGAGAACATCTGGGGCAACGTCTGGGTGCGATAGTACTGTGTTGTGTCGTTGTCGTCGCAGCAGTACTTCTGGATCTCGATGATCAACAAGGCAGTCTTTTGCGGCCGCTGCAAAACGTCAGGCTGAGGAACGGGCCCGACCTGTTTTTGGTCTTGCTCTCGCGATGTTGGTTGGACGCAAACGCCACTTGTTGGCATGGGCACCGTGCTTTGGATATGATCGTTTGGAGCGGATGCGAGGGAACCAGGTATGTCAGGAAAGGGACTCTCCGGTTGTTTGCGTTGTGATGAGGGCCGTTTGCTGAAGTCACGAGCATCTTGGTGGATCATTTCGCGAAGCATGGCATCTTGGCTACGCTGCGGTGGAGGCCCTGTCTGTTGCGCGCTGCCGACTCCCGCCGTCTCCACCTGTGTCGACGCAGAGACCGTAGCCGAAGCCCCTGGCCCAGCTTCCGCGGTCTGCCCCTTCTCCTGCGGTACTGGATCGCCAACATCCTGGAAGAGATCTGGAAAGAGATCTGATTCCAACGCGGGCGCTTGCTTGGGAGTATCATCGCTGACTTCAACCACGTTCCCTCCGACCATGTCAAGATGAAGGAATGCATCGGAGCTCATTGTGGGCGGCGGAAGTGCGTAGAGTACTTGTAGCAACCACGCGCTGGATCGCAGCGGCAGATCGATGTTGTTGCCTTGTTGGCCCTGTTGGAAATGAATGATTTTCTGTGGGTCAGCCGTTCGCCACTCTGCGCTGGAGTGAGTGTTGTTGCGTTTGTACATGGTTCTGCGTGATCGATCAACCAAATGCGAAAGAGAAGCCCATCACCAACAAGAATCGTTGATGTGATTACATCTCCAACATTTTGGAATGATCGAATTAAGCCAATTATTGGAATCCCCGGAAATCCTTCAAATACAGCGACTGGATTTAGAATAGCGGTATCCTCACAAAACCAACCAACGAGGCAACGACCAACGATCTGCCACCAACACAAATCATCCACAAAAGGTCCACCTCCTCCTCCTTTCCGAACACACAGACCCAACCCATCGCATCTTGGCATCTTGGCAGCTACCCATCTCCGTATCTCCTCTACCTTCGCTCTTGCTATCCACCCACGGCCACGTCCAAACTCATCCAGCCAGAGAGACGCAAACACGGTGACAACGCAACTCAACGCAAATAAAACAAGCGAAGAGACAAGATGGAGGAGCCACTTGACTTGATCCGTCTCTCCATTGATGAGAGAGTATACGTCAAGTGTCGGGGTGATCGAGAATTGCGTGGGAAACTGCATGTACGTGCGCTGCGCAACGCGTCAAGGCGATGAACATTGAGTCCGTGGCAGTGGAAGCGCTCTCAGGTCTCGTTTGCCTTTCCACTTTCATTGCGATTGGTCGTGGCTTGGCCCAAGCTCGTTTCCGCATCTGTCTCATCCAATCCAATCTCTTTCCTTCCTTTCTTTGTCAATCCATCACGCAATACTCCACCAAACAACATACCACGCAGGCCTACGATCAGCATTTGAACATGATACTGGGCGAGGTGGAAGAGACGCTGACGACCACCGAGGTTGATGAAGAGACAGATGAAGAAATCGTGAAGAAGCAGGTGCGAAAAATCGGCATGCTCTTTGTGCGAGGTGATATCATCGTTCTTGTCAGTCCACCATTGAGAGCTGGTGCATGAGTGTGGGGTGGTCTGGACTAGAGTACTCAACACTCGTAGTGAGACGGCACGGTATGGGATGGCCTACAACAAGCAAACGTACGAGTACGACACATCCAATGCAAACGATGGAACATGATCAAATGCACATGAGGGAGAAATCAGAAGACTCTACAATACACTCGAGCAACGCATGGTGGACAATAACGGAAGGAGCAGACCATGGATGTGCGTTTACATGACGATACGTGGACAACAACTCCATGGCAAGGCGCCGATGGAACTTGATCGGTTGACGATATGCGAACATACCACTGCTCAAGAGTTCTATACCACGCAATGGATCACAAGATACAGACACGTCATACGATACTTTGCGACACGACATACTCTCTAAATTCGTACCAAGTATTCCAGACAAGTATTATGTATTATACATACATCATGCACAGCAATAGAGTAGAGTAGAAGGGTTGACAAGACTGCCCATACGCTGCTGACTATCATACAATTCGGTAAAAACACTATCGCTGGAAGGATGGAGGATAGTATTGACCCTATCTGTTTGCATCTTTGCCTCCACCTGATCACGATTCCATCGCTCTTCCAGCTCTCATGTAGTACGTGTACTCCTGGCAGCCGCATACAAGCACAAGCATGGTGCCCTTCGCACAAGATGAAGCTCTACTCGCAAATCCGGACTCCACCCAAGCACTCAGAGTATGTGTCGCCTGTGTCGATCATGACGGAACAGTGCACTGCTCCTCGCAGCAAGACGTCGTTGGTGGAGTTATCATGCATGCTCGTTGAGTGGACGTATGTAAATGTACTTGAGTATTGAAAATATTGAATGCATAGCACCATATGGTGCATATTAAAAGCAGTGTGGTACAGGATGTGTGTTCGTGCATGTCGCTTCTCTGCGGACTTGGTTTGCATCGCATCGCATCGCTCTGCTCAAGGGGAAGCGGCGGATGTGCGGCTGATGTCCATTTCACCATGTCGTTGCCGTCGGCGTTTGCGGACGTGAACAGATCTGGGGGCACTTCTTCTCGACCTTACTGCATCCGTCTTGCAACCATGGCCGCGAACTCCGTCCTCCCGATCGACGGGGGTCACTTTGGCATATGCTGCCTCGGGCGGCCAGTCGTAGAATCGCTGATGTATCAGTGGCGAGTACGGGATGCACACTTCATGCAGAGCCCGCTTGTCGACATCCTCGTGTCTCAACGTTGGCTGCCGTTCTCCGTTCACCGTGTGACCTTGGATGATTGGCTTGTCGTTCACAGAATCCGCGAAGCCGACCTTGCGGCGAGAAGACTTCTGCGTCATCATACGGCCCTTCCTTTCGCGGTACATCTCGACGAGCTTGATGATCATCACCGGCATTCGGCCTTGATCGTTCAGGATGCGCAGCAGCCAATTCTGCGGACCGAGGACCACGGCACCCAGCACGAACAGAAAGAGCCGCCAAGGGAAGATGAACAGAACCATTGCGACGACTGTCAAAACACAAGTTGCCCAGAACGACATGATCGGATCTCTCCACGTCAGTACGTTGTATACTGCTCGACTGAGACCTATCCCACTTTGCGCTGCCGCAATCATGGGTTCCACGATATGACCAACGCGGGACACAACCGGATTGGAGCTGGAGTATTGTCCAACGTTGAGGAGACGATCTAGACTGTAGGACACATCTGTTCGTCTCCACGTCTTCTCGGTTGGTAGTCCCGACGACCCTGAAGGGCGTTGGCCAAAGTATCGTGCGTCTCGATGTCGGATAATGTGAGTTCGATCATTGAAAAAGTTGAAGGTCAACTTGTGCATGTTGTCGCGAAGGTCGGACAGATCATCGACGAGCTTGGTCGTCTTCGTGACATTGACGTCAATATTCTGCTCAGGCACTGGGCCTTGGAGCAGGTAATCACCACCTGGAAGGGACAGCGTGCTGCTGGACCTTGCGGGAAACGTCATGGGCGAGGAAGAGGGGCGAAGGATTCCTCTTTCAGTGTCGGCACCAGCGTTGAGTGCATTCCCGTTGCTGTCGTCGTCGTTGCTGTTGCTGTTGTTTGTCGCGGCGGCGTTGTCACTGGCTCTGTCGTCGTTGCTCTTGTTCTCTTCCCGAGACAGCGGCTGTTGATCTTGGTTGGCTGCCGTGCTGTCGGAGTGGGCGGTGGCGCTTGACAATCCCATCGTGAACCGTGCTTGTGCTGCGAGGAGGGTGGAGGTGCAAAAGGTTCGATCCAGGACATCCTCCGTCGTGCCTTGACGAATGTCCCTGCCAGTGACCCTGTTCACCGTCTTTTGCAATGTTGACTGCCTATGCGGCGACGCCACGTCGCGGGGATTATCTTGGCCTTGCATGCCAAGCTGGTACATCTCGTTGTCAACGTTGTCGTCAGCGTCCAACTCCATGACGGAATCGAATGACGGGGAGGAAGCGAAAGTGTCCTTGCCCTCAGCTTTCTTCTTCAGCAGCGCCTTGACCTTGTTCTTCTTGCTAAGCATTTTGTTGCTTTTGCGCACCGGTGACGCCGGAGCCGTCTTGGATGCAAGTGCTTCGTTCACGGCAAACCTAGGGTAGTTGAGGCCACGGGAAAATGGAAACTCCATGTCGGCTGCTTGATCCGTCGCGGCGCTTGGCTGCAAGCTCGCAAAGTTGAAATAATCAATGCCCAGATACCGCAGGGCTTGTCGCATGCCAGTTGACCAGGCCTGGAGGCTTCTGTAGGTAGTGCTGCTGTGGATGTCGTTGGTTCCGTCGGCACCACCACCACCGCCATCGAGGTCGCCCTCATTGTCGTCATCCAGCATTTGCAATGGGACCCGCTTCTGATGGTGCGATTGTCTACGACCGGTCGAAGGAGTGAGCTCCAGTGGCTCAATCACATGATGCTCGTTCGTCTGGTTCGTTGTTGCTGCTTGCTTGCCACCTGTGGTCGTGAACAGTGCCCGGAGAATCTCTTCCAGCGAAGGTGGTAGAAATCCGTTGGAATTCTGCTTCATCCCGAACAGGACGTAGTTGCGGATCATGATGATCCACATGAAGGACACGGCGTGCGCAGGAAGTATGCTCACGGAGTTGATGTAGATGCTGTGCATATACGTGGCGAAGACCCAGAAGGCAACGATGGGCGAATGCCAGAGGACGATATCGTAGAGGATGAAATGGAAGAGAATTTGCTGCGCGCGCCGCCGGGTGAAGTTGATTTCCCTCATCGTCGACTTCCATTGCTGGAACGAGAAGTGGCGCGGCATGTGGATGCCATGGACAGTGAATGCAATGTTTCGGAACGCCTTTTCGTCCGCGCATATCACAGTGGTCTGCGCTGGGTTGTCCACAGCCGTATCGCGGCTTCGCTGGCCGCGTCCACTGCCGCGCCGACTGTAATCACGGCCGCTGTCGCCACGACTTGCGCCTTGTGTGTTTTGGAAAGTCACAGTGCCGCTGTGCTTGTTCTTACCACCGAACAGCTGGATTTGCCTGATGTTCTGCGGGAGGTATGAAAGGATCATCTGCTTGTCGGACTTCCAATGCACGGTGAATCGCAGACGGATGACGCCGCGAGAACGCTTGGTGTACACGTGCGTTGAGAGGCGCAGCGGCAAGGTGACGTCGTACGTTGATCTTGGTCGGCATTTGGACAGGGGTATGGCGACGCGGCCTGCGAAGTCATCCTTTTCGTTGCGTCCGTCGTCATCGAATACTCCCACGAACAGTTCCGCATAACCGTGGTACAGGGGGAAGATGCAGGCTCGTTTCGTCTTTGGCAACCAGATTGGATTCAAGCGGTTGTAGATGACGTCGGTTGAGAATGCGTGGGAGCCGCACACCATGTAGATGACGGCGTCGGTCTCCGACATGCGATCTAGCTGCGGCAAACCACGGCACTGCAGGACTTCGACGTGCAGGGAGCCGATTTCCTCCCTGTTCTTGGGTCGCAAATCATGGAACATCGTGGATGGTTGCAGCATGTCCTGGTGCATCTCCATGTGCGTCATCCATCGGTTGGGGTACGCGTAGGTTGGGTAGACGACGTACTCCTTTTCGAGAACGTTGCGGCCCTTGGGGTTGAATGGCACCAGCGGTGCGGGCATGGCGCTGCCCTCTGCGGCGCTGCCTATGCTCGCGGTCACGTTGGCTGCTGAGTTGGCGGATAGAACGTGGCTCGATCCAGCACCGGCCGCTCCATTTTCAATCGCACTGCGCTGGAATGCGAATGCATGCGCGCGTGCGCTTCGGGTGCGCACATGTGAGATCTTGGCATTCCTGATCTTGGTCCACACATTCGTGAAGAGGCTCTTGGATGGGTTGACCCTGCATCTGTGCGAGAGCCGGTGGATCCTCGTGAACGCACGCATCCACAGCGCCTTCTCGTTGGATCCGTGTGAACAGCGGAAGTAGATACGTAAGGGCTTGTTGTGGATGTGGTTGGCGTAATGCAAGTCGATGCGCAGAGAGGCAGGGAGCACGCCCTGGTAATAGTAGGAATCGGAGGCCTCGGACGAGCCGGACTGATCGTCGTTGTTGTTCGTGTTGCTTCGTGAGAATGATCGAAGCGATCGCGTTGATCGCTCGTTTTCATCCCCGTTGTAATGGAATGACGGACCGCAGATCTCGATGACGAAGCCCGCTGGGTCGTACTCCAGGTCCTTGACTACCCAATCCAATGTTGGTGGCAATCGCAAGGTCGGAGTCAACTGGGTGTTGTGCAGGTTCTTCTTATCACCTCTCGGAGAATACAGGATGCGTGTTTTGGAATACAGGACAGGCAACGGGTGCGCCATTGCTTTGGACTTCGAATGACCTGGCCTTGGTCGCATCCCTTCCTGGGCTTTAGCCTGCAGCGCAATGTTCTCGGGTGAATACTTGGCCTCGTAGGTGGCAAATGTGCCACCGTTGTCCAGGTCCAGCACGGCAAATGTAGGGCCCCAAAGGCGGTGGTTCTTGTTCGATGACGACGGCGATTCCTCCTTGTGTGGTTGTGCGGGAGACGATGCCGATGTTGCTGACTGCGCCATTCCTGTCGGAGCGCAGCTCGTTCGTCCTCTGCGGAACTTGAGTGTTCCCTGCAGTCTCTCAACCAGTTGTGGCGTGCTTTCGGCCACCATGCCCGGACCGGGTGTTCCTTGCCTATCTTTGTTTTTGTTGCTCTTGATCTTCTCTCTGTACTCCTTCCAGTACTGTGCTGCTTCCCGGCGTTTCTTTGCCTTCTTCTGCGCTGCAGTCAGTGCTGGTTGTGGCGCAGCTTCGCTTGCGGTGCGTTGTTGCTGTTGGTGCACGGTCGCAGATTGAGGTTGGGCCTGAGATTCGGTTTGGGAGCTGCTCGCAGACAATGAGGCGATCTGGTTCTTCGTTGTTTCTGGCGATGATGTTTCTGGAGTCGGAGGAACCGGTGCCGCAGGAGGTCTCTCGATGGCGCGCAAACTGCTGGTTGTCACTTCTTCCGCGAATGAATCGTACGAGGACGACTCATCCCTGGATTGGGAACTCTCGGGAAAGGAGCCGCCGGGAATCGTTCTGCTTGCGTCGAAAGCGGACCGCGATGCAGAATCGAGGACGTGATGGGAATCGCTGCCCTTGCTCGTGGCATCAAGAGAGACGCGGTTGGTAGCGCTCTCCGGAGGTGGGTCGTGCGCAGCTGTGATGCGATCATCAAGGACGGTCGCAGTTGCACCTGCGTCGGCGCCTGCATGTTTCTGTTTGAGTTCATCTGCCTTCTGGTTGTCCTTCTTGCTGGATCGTGCTTTGCCTTCGTTTCTCCGCCTCTTCTTGGACACGAAGGTTGTCAAGGACCGCAGCGCTGCTCGAACCCTGTGCTTCTTCTGTGTCTGCGTCCCATGCTGCATCGCTTCTGATCCAGCAACTTGCGCAGACGGTGCCGCTGAGGGTGACAATGGTTGAGGCGATGGCTCGGCAAGACGCGAGACACGAGGAGCCATGTTCTGGCGTGTCTTGTCCGTTCCGCTGTTTGGGAGGTCTGAGGAGTCGCCACTATCGCTTGGCAACAGCTCGGGAATGTTCGATTCCTCTGGCACGGCCGTCAGGTACTCCATGGTGGGATGCTGGTGGCGGCGTTGGGAGGAATGGTTGGGCGCCATGTCGGGAACAATGGTGAGGAAGCTGGTTGCTGTTGCTTGGCACCGTCTTGCTTTGTCTCAGTTTGGGTTTAGTTTGGGTCGAGTTGGCGCCACCTTGCCTTCTTTAACTTTGCTCTTCTTTGTTTGGTGGGTGGAGACTGGCTGTTCGTCGTTGCCACAGGAGAGTGGATGCAGAGAGGATGCGTTTGACAGAGGCTTTTGGAGGGGAGGCCGGAGGGATGGTGGATCCCTGGTCGATGGGATGGTGTCCAAAGAGATGCTTTTTGGGCAGTCTCTTGGACTTGTTGCAGATTCTGTTTGGCGCCGGAGATGGTGCCACCCGCAGTGTTGCGGTCTCCGCCGTTCTGTCCTTGGCGCGCAACGTCGACGGTTCTGGTGCTGTAGTTGCATCACCCGCGCTTCTCGCAACGTTAATCCCGCGTAACAACTCGTACTCGCACCAAACAAGGTGACATGACAATTATCCCATGGTTTCTGGCGAGCTGCGCAGGTCGTGCTGCGCCCTTCTGTGGCCAATTCCCCAAAGCAAAATCAATTCGTGGAACCGGCGCGATCCCTTTGTGTGGCGTCTGTTTCCTCCTCTTCGTCTTCTTACACTTGAGAGAGTTGTGACTATCAAGCGAGGCGCAATAGCCTAAATAGCTTCACATACGCCGCTTTCGCGAGTTTATTTCTCATGGAACTCGGTCGATGACCCATGTCACGTTCCGTATTTAGTGCTATGCGAGATTGAAGGAATTGTTGCGGCGAAAGTTACATTCGTTTTTGTCGGAGCCTTTTGTCTCTGAACCACGACCACGGTGCTTAGTACTCAAGCTGTACTCCACCTCGCAGGTCATCCAGATCCCTTCCCCGCAGCCTTTACCGAACACACCATCCTTCCTCGCAGATCTGCTAGCTCTTGATAAAACTAAGTATACGATTTGGATCTACACAACAGACTAATTAAGCATTGATTTGATCAAAGACTTGTAGAAATGGGCAAACAATTCCGTATTTTGGAAGGATCCTATCATCGGAGTCGAAGCGATGCGTGAGGCGCCTTCGTTATGTACACTCAGTGTCCACCAGAACATGCGCTGTCCAATGAGAAACTAATCGCCACGACCAATAACGTTTTTTGTGTCCGCCTTTCTGTCCCTTGTCAATTGTTGCGAACAATCAGTCGCAACCGGTCTTCTTCTGTTCGTGCATGAACACCAGTTGGATACGGCAAAATGGTCACAAGAGAAGAACGGGCGCAAACGCTGCTCTGTTCATGTGTGATTTCATCACCCATCAAGCTCGTACCATGCGAGTAGTCGAAGATAGTACAAGTTGCACACCCCAATCGCAACCACAATCGCAATCAAACCAGATGAGAGCTCCGATACTGGGGCTGAGCATGGATGGGAGTGCTGTTGGATGGGTGCGATCTGCAGGCTGCGATCTACGAACACGAATGCATTCTGTCCTCCACACCCCCTTTGATGTCAGCGCCAGCTCCTCCGCGAATCTAGTGGGAGACAACGACTGTTCAACCAGCCTACGGACAGACGAAATAAGCCACTTTTAGAAACGGACAGACGGACAGATGCAATTGAACCGATACAAGTTCGGAGAAACCGAATCCAAACTCTGTTCGTGAGACAACAACCAACACAGATCAATCACAGAAGCGTGTGTTGGACGGATGAACGGTTTCACAACCAACAAGGACGATGACAAGCACGACAAGGATCTTCGCCCCAAGAACACGCGAGCACGAATCTTACAGGTGTTGCCATCATCGCCCTCGTTGTCTGTGCTTCTGCACTCAGCAGGCGTAACCACAGCGACGTCACAGTCGTATCGGCAAACAGGATCAGTCGCACTGAGGGCGCCGGCACCAGCAGCCCGGATCAATCTCCCGCAAAAGGCGCTTCCTTGATGGCAGAATCACTCAGACGAAGTCAGGTGCTTCCTGATGGCGAGCGGATCATGGCAAAGACAAGCGCGAGATCACGGCCGTCGCTCATATCGATGCGGAATGTGCTGACTGCTATCCTGATGATGGCATTCTGGGCGAGCAACATGACAGATCTCACCTCCTTCCGCAAAAAAGACATCGAGATGGACCTTCCACATCTGCCACCAATGCTTCCGAAGCCACGAATCGGAGTCTTGTGGTTGCCAAGGCTACCGACAATGATGCAGCATTCAATTCATCGTTGGCCAAGACAGCAGCACCTGCAGAGACGGTAGCACCAACGATGCCAATATCGGCGGAGAGAAGGAAATTCACGGACCGAGAAACGGGACACATTCCGCTCCAAGAACTTGTATCGACGAGCAATTTCCAACCAGGAATGTGCCCCAATAAAACCTCCTTCATCCGGAATATAATGCATTTGTTCCTAAGCCAAGGGGTCCCAAAGCTTTCGTGCTGCTCCCACGCAAGATACCCAGGATCGTCCATATCAGCGCCAAACTGCCGTGCACGACGATGGGGTTCCAAGCCATAATGAAGACATGGCACCTCGAAGGCCATTCCTTTGCGTTTCATGGTGATGCCGCGGTAGATCGGCTGCTCGCCAAGTTCTGGCCGGAATTTCCGCAGCTCCAGCTCATCCAGGAATGCCTCGTCAGCGATGCCGCCAAGATCGACCTGTAGCGATACCTCGTTCTGTCTGAATACGGTGGGATCTACTCTGACATGGACACAGCTCCAGCTGAAAAGTACCTAGGAGAGGCAGCCATCCAACCCGAGAACGACGCATATGTCGTGATTGAGAGGGGAGGCTTTATGTCGCAGTACTGTATCGCGGCCTCACTGAAGCATCCACTCATGTTTTTGGCCGTCCATGAAGCTTTCGTCAGGCTTCTCAACGCCGAAAATGTACTGACTCAATACGTGCCGTTCACCACTGGCCTAGGCGCGCTCAAGGGTGCGGGCATTCGGTTCATGCAAGATCCTAACTTCGCTTATCCGAAGGCTGGTCTTCACGCTGGCATGAGCAATTGAACGTTACGTGTTGTGGGTGATCCGTCAACCAGCAAATATTACATCCTTCGATCAGCTATCGGGAACAATTGGAAGAAAAGAGGCTACAGGCTCATGAATCAGAAACATTATGCATCGTTTGTGGAGGACGCGCACTACGAGGACAAAACACGGGCTCAATCGATCTTGCTTGGAACTGCTGCACACTATCGGGCAAAACCGAGACTTCAAATATTGAGGAGGCGTGGTTGATGAAGGACATTTGGAATCAAAGAAGGAACAGCCAACGTTGCTGATCCAGGCACTGCCATTCAGCAGCCCACGCCTCACAGCTGGTCCACACGAGATGATCGGTGCACTACTTGCCATCGTGATTACCATTGCACGTGTGAGGTCTTCTTGTGTCTGTACGCAACAACGCAATCAATGAAGCAATCCAGCAACCGTTTCTACGACCGAGCTGGAGACCCCACAAGATGCCTTGAACCAGGCTCATCTAGAAGCCCCGAAGAGTACGATTCTCACAGCCAACCTAGCCGAGGGAGGCATCAAGACCAAGCGAACTGTTTGGCGATCTTCTCTTCTCGGCAAAACGCCAAGTACACGCGCTTACGACGGTTGAATTCAGGTGACATCACGCGATGATTTCCACGCTAGAGTCCACGAGTTCGGAGAGATGACAAGCTGATGCCATCCATCGTACTCCAAAATCAAGATGAATGTTTTGAGGAGACCATTCGTCATTTTCATCTGCTCCATTGTCATGATCAGCAGAGCACTACATTCCTTGGGCGTAACGATGAAAATATCGAAACGAGAGGTCAAACCAAAACGGTTTCCTGTTTCGGTGACTTGCTAACCTCGGCACTCAGGAGGACCTGCTCCGAAACGCTGGCTTGGTGCCTTCAGAAATATGTGATCTCTTTACCGTCGACCAACTTAGGGTGAAAGGAGCAGAGGAAGACGGCGCCTGGGCATGAGAGAAGCAACAGTATCGCGACAACGTCTTGGAAACGATTTATGTATGTGGAACGGTCCCTCGGTGCAAGATGATCACATGGCACACTCAATGATACTTGTCAATAATGCAACGGAAAAGAAACGATGCACTGGTGAAGGCGAGAGCAGATGTGAACTACTGTTGCTATTAATATTACTGTTTCACTTTGTACATGTATAAATTGTGTCACCACACCAAGGCGTCAAGGAGACATCATCATCATCATCATCAGCGCTGTAATCTGGCCTCATGCCGCACTGCGTCGTTGACACAGCGTGTGGAGGCTCAGATAGGATCATCCAAATGATGACCAGCGGTGTAAATCAGACGTCTCAACTCGGCTCAACTCGACTCAACTTCATCTGTCATGTCGATGTCTTGCCCTGGTTTGGGAACTGGGTGATTGTGTTGGTGTACATTCAGATGTAGACGTAGGCACAGACGCAGATGCGTCCTGCCCGTCACACGCCCCACATGCCACAAACCACCTGCCTTGTCGCTTAGGCCTCATCATCCTTCTCGCCGTTTGGCTCTGGGACGGCCAAGGTGCTCTTGGTCTGGACTGGAGCATCCTCTCCACACAAAAGACCGGCGTGGCCCTTGATGTTGATGAGGACGGAGAAGAAGGCGGATCCCAGAATGGTGCAGCCCATGATGACGAAGGCGCTCTTGTATCCCAGCTGACGGAATCCGAGTCCGAATCCAACGGCTCCAGAGTTGCCTCCGGCTCCGACGATTCCAGAGATGGATCCTGTGGCCGGTGGGTCGACGTATGGGACGATACCGTATGTGGATCCCTCGGCGGCCTGGACGAACAGAGAGAAGAAGACCATGACGGCGATGGCACCTCCGAGAGTTCCAGTGTTGGCGAAGACCAGCACAAGAGCTCCCTCGCAGAACAGGAGGATGGTCTGGACCCAGATGCGTCCGCGCATTCCGATGCTGGCGTTGGCCTTGTCACTGAGGAAGCCTCCGACTCCGCGAGCGAACAGGTTCATCCACCCGAAGATGGAGGCGATGGCGGCGGCAGATTCGGTGGACTGGTCGAACTCATCCTTGAAGTAGAGAGCGGCGGCGTTGTTCATGGTCAGCTCGACTCCGAAGCAGCATGCGTACTGGACGAACAGCACCCAAGTGTTGAAGTTGGTGGCTCCGCTGCGGAAGGAGGCGGCGGCGCTCACCTCGGCCATGACTCCGTGTGCCTTCATCTCGCTGTAGTTACCCTTGGGGGCATCATCGCTGATCAAGTAGATGGCGGCACCGGAAGCGAAGGCGACGATGGCTGGGACGACGGAGACCGTTCTCCAGGCCTGCTCGGAGTCTCCGTTGAAGAGTTCCTTGAAGAGAGGGAAGAGGGCGGATCCCATGACGAGTTGGGTGACACCTCCTCCGAGGTTACCCCATCCTCCGCAGAGGGCGTTGGCGGTTCCGACGACTTCTCTGGTGAACATTCGGCTGGCCCAGTACTGGCACATGACGAAGGTACCTCCGGCAACACCGATGAAGAGACGGAGGACGGCGAGTCCTGTGGCGGTCTGGACAAATCCTGTGCAGGCTGTTGGGACAGAGGCGAAGCAGAGGACGATGGCGAAGAGGATGCGGGCACCGAACTTGTCGCATCCTGGTCCGAGGACGAAGCGCATGAAGATGGTTCCTCCGACACCGACGATGCTGGATGTCCACACTTCTTCCTTGCTCAGGCCGAGGTCGTCACGGATCTCACTGAGGAGTGGGGCGATGGCGAACCAGATGAAGAAGGCGATGAAGAAGCCCCACCACGAGCAGTGGAATGCTCGCATGTGTGGGCGGGCGAAGCTGCAAAGCTTGATCTCCGAGCCCTTGTCATCTTGGTCCGGATCGACGTTGATGGCGTAGGTGGAGTACTTCTTCCACTCGCCCTGTTGTTGGAGATGGAGATGATGTGGGTGGATGGTGTGCATGCATGCATGGACGGATGGGAATGCAGAAGATGAGGTGAGGGAATGTCATCAGCGGATATTTGCGGTTGTAGTCGCAGTTGCAGTACGAGTAGAGAAATACAGTAGATGGTCGAGCATCAGGCACCTCACACGTTGTCGCTTTGATCCAATCCAATCCAGTACTGGCTCATTCATTCATCCATTCATTCATTCATGCATTCATTCATTCACTTTGTTGACCACTTGCTTCATTCAACTTACGGCAGCTCCTGAGTCAACTTCGGTCATCTTGAATGTGTTTAAATTGAATTGATTTAGTTTGGTTTTGTTTGATGGTGAAAGCAACTTGTGTTGTTGTTGTCACGAGATGAGGATGTGGATTGAAGCTGGTCAATCGAATTTTATGAGACTCGGAGACGGAGACGAAGATGAAGATGGCAGCGTTGTGTGTTGTGTGTGTTGTGTGTGAGCTGTGTGAGTTGGGCGAGGACTTTTTTCAATTTCAAATGTGGTGGGGGTGTCGCGTGTGATTGCTTGTTGTGTGGTCTGATGATGTTGATGTCGACAGTGGTGGTGGCAACAGGTGTGGCAGAAGATGCGGCGACGTGTGACAATGGAGGTGTTGGTTCTGCAGATCTTGCGGGAACAATGAGAAGGGTTGGAAGGAAAGATTTGTCCGAGGTTCCGGAAGAAATCGCTTCATTGTTCGTAAGTGAAGATGGGAGTTTGGATGTCGTGAGGGACATGGATCGATAAGAAGGGAGAGTGTGTCGAACCGTGGTCATGCTCGTATTCGGAAGGTGCTGTTCCGACATCACAAAAGAACAAAGTGACAATAGTTCTTCTCCACTCGCAGTGTTGGCAGGTACAAGCAACCGTGTGTGTCCAACGTCACAACCTCAACTTCTCGTCCAGGAACAGCACTTTGGAGTTGTGTGATGGAGGAACTCGACTCTCACTTGATTGTCGGAGGTTGAGGACGAGTTGGATGATGAGTTGGATGATGATGTCGAGGTGGACCCAAGAGAGAGGGGAGAACAATTGGCAACACCAACCTCGCTGCAGTCGTCCGAGGTATTCATGCAGAAGGTATCTTTTCGGCGGTTCACATCATTCTGCTTCCTGGAGGAATGGGAGAAACCACATACTCGACTCTTTGCTACACGAGCTATGACAGCACAGAATACGAAGCAGCGTGACCAATTGTAAAACCAACGAGTACATGGCAGCATGGTATGGACGAGTACTCCGTTTGCGAGACGCATGGACTCGATCAGCAATGAAAGGAGGAAAGGAGCAAAGGAACAGATCCCAGCTCAAGTCCTCAGCACACTAAACATGGTGGAAGTGGCATTCGCAGATCAAGCATGTATGGTATTGTGCTGCAAAAACATTCACTAATTATATATTGGTGTTTCTCTCTTGAGAGAAAGAGAGTGTGTGTAAGTGATTGTGCTTGTCTCGCAACCATTCATTATATATTGGTGTTTCTCTCTTGAGAGAAAGAGAGTGTGTGTAAATGATTGTGCTTGTCTCGCAACCATTCCATTGGGCATGACGCATGCTTCGTGGCAGCATCCGGCTTTGTGGTCAAGAGGTGAGCGGTTGAGGAATGAGGCACTCGAAGAGACACACAACCTGTGTCCCGAAGAGAGCACAGCAGGATGCTGGAGTAGAATGGTAGAGTTGAGCACCATGGTCTCTGGAGAGTACGAGTACGATGCTTGTACGTACTAATATGATTGCACACCACATCTTGCTCTTGTACTGATGTACACAGGCCACATCATGTCGCAGTTGTCCTCTGCAATTGTTGTCCTCCACAGTTGTGAATGTGTGTGCCATGTGACCATACTTGCAAAGGAATGGAGTGTTGATGTTGCGTCTGAAATACAAAGAGACTGATGCAGAGTAGAGTGGTCGATCTGTGGAGCTTGCAGAGCCTGTCGGGTTCGTTCATTGATGCACCGCAATTGATGGCGGTGGCGACCACGACATGGAGTGGGAGCTGTCGTGCCGATGGTTGTTGTGGATCGAAGGTGCGACAATGAGGTGATGGATCAGCTGGACCATCCGGAATCGGACGAGGACGAGTAGAGTGAAAACGTGTATTGACTGCAGCGCTTCCGCCAACGCATCATGTAAGGTTGGTGTGTCGCACGTTTTCGCACCAGTAAAGCAATCCTTTCGATACCACCATCGTAGATCGAAGGATAGAGAGAGTGCTCTGCTCGGGATGAGACCAGAACAGACCAGAACAAGAAGCATCTTGCGATCCCTTGCGTGTTCGTGCGTTGTCAATGGGGTGGATCCTCTCTTGGCGAGATCCAAAGATACCTTTTTGCAGACACCAACGTCACCAACACTGATGACGCTGATGTGGTGCGGAGGTTTGTCTGCGCTCTTGTTTTTGGTGTCATAGTTGGTACGTTCTTCGTGAGTACTGTCGAACGGAGGAGCACGAGTATCTGCGAGTGGAGAAGAACTATTGTCACTTTGTTCTTTTGTGATGTCGGAACAGCACCTTCCGAATACGAGCATGACCACGGTTCGACACACTCTCCCTTCTTATCGATCCATGTCCCTCACGACATCCAAACTCCCATCTTCACTTACGAACAATGAAGCGATTTCTTCCGGAACCTCGGACAAATCTTTCCTTCCAACCCTTCTCATTGTTCCCGCAAGATCTGCAGAACCAACACCTCCATTGTCACACGTCGCCGCATCTTCTGCCACACCTGTTGCCACCACCACTGTCGACATCAACATCATCAGACCACACAACAAGCAATCACACGCGACACCCCCACCACATTTGAAATTGAAAAAAGTCCTCGCCCAACTCACACAGCTCACACACAACACACACAACACACACAACACACAACGCTGCCATCTTCATCTTCGTCTCCGTCTCCGAGTCTCATAAAATTCGATTGACCAGCTTCAATCCACATCCTCATCTCGTGACAACAACAACACAAGTTGCTTTCACCATCAAACAAAACCAAACTAAATCAATTCAATTTAAACACATTCAAGATGACCGAAGTTGACTCAGGAGCTGCCGTAAGTTGAATGAAGCAAGTGGTCAACAAAGTGAATGAATGAATGCATGAATGAATGAATGGATGAATGAATGAGCCAGTACTGGATTGGATTGGATCAAAGCGACAACGTGTGAGGTGCCTGATGCTCGACCATCTACTGTATTTCTCTACTCGTACTGCAACTGCGACTACAACCGCAAATATCCGCTGATGACATTCCCTCACCTCATCTTCTGCATTCCCATCCGTCCATGCATGCATGCACACCATCCACCCACATCATCTCCATCTCCAACAACAGGGCGAGTGGAAGAAGTACTCCACCTACGCCATCAACGTCGATCCGGACCAAGATGACAAGGGCTCGGAGATCAAGCTTTGCAGCTTCGCCCGCCCACACATGCGAGCATTCCACTGCTCGTGGTGGGGCTTCTTCATCGCCTTCTTCATCTGGTTCGCCATCGCCCCACTCCTCAGTGAGATCCGTGACGACCTCGGCCTGAGCAAGGAAGAAGTGTGGACATCCAGCATCGTCGGTGTCGGAGGAACCATCTTCATGCGCTTCGTCCTCGGACCAGGATGCGACAAGTTCGGTGCCCGCATCCTCTTCGCCATCGTCCTCTGCTTCGCCTCTGTCCCAACAGCCTGCACAGGATTTGTCCAGACCGCCACAGGACTCGCCGTCCTCCGTCTCTTCATCGGTGTTGCCGGAGGTACCTTCGTCATGTGCCAGTACTGGGCCAGCCGAATGTTCACCAGAGAAGTCGTCGGAACCGCCAACGCCCTCTGCGGAGGATGGGGTAACCTCGGAGGAGGTGTCACCCAACTCGTCATGGGATCCGCCCTCTTCCCTCTCTTCAAGGAACTCTTCAACGGAGACTCCGAGCAGGCCTGGAGAACGGTCTCCGTCGTCCCAGCCATCGTCGCCTTCGCTTCCGGTGCCGCCATCTACTTGATCAGCGATGATGCCCCCAAGGGTAACTACAGCGAGATGAAGGCACACGGAGTCATGGCCGAGGTGAGCGCCGCCGCCTCCTTCCGCAGCGGAGCCACCAACTTCAACACTTGGGTGCTGTTCGTCCAGTACGCATGCTGCTTCGGAGTCGAGCTGACCATGAACAACGCCGCCGCTCTCTACTTCAAGGATGAGTTCGACCAGTCCACCGAATCTGCCGCCGCCATCGCCTCCATCTTCGGGTGGATGAACCTGTTCGCTCGCGGAGTCGGAGGCTTCCTCAGTGACAAGGCCAACGCCAGCATCGGAATGCGCGGACGCATCTGGGTCCAGACCATCCTCCTGTTCTGCGAGGGAGCTCTTGTGCTGGTCTTCGCCAACACTGGAACTCTCGGAGGTGCCATCGCCGTCATGGTCTTCTTCTCTCTGTTCGTCCAGGCCGCCGAGGGATCCACATACGGTATCGTCCCATACGTCGACCCACCGGCCACAGGATCCATCTCTGGAATCGTCGGAGCCGGAGGCAACTCTGGAGCCGTTGGATTCGGACTCGGATTCCGTCAGCTGGGATACAAGAGCGCCTTCGTCATCATGGGCTGCACCATTCTGGGATCCGCCTTCTTCTCCGTCCTCATCAACATCAAGGGCCACGCCGGTCTTTTGTGTGGAGAGGATGCTCCAGTCCAGACCAAGAGCACCTTGGCCGTCCCAGAGCCAAACGGCGAGAAGGATGATGAGGCCTAAGCGACAAGGCAGGTGGTTTGTGGCATGTGGGGCGTGTGACGGGCAGGACGCATCTGCGTCTGTGCCTACGTCTACATCTGAATGTACACCAACACAATCATGAACACAAACGCACGAACACAAACACAAACACAATCACCCAGTTCCCAAACCAGGGCAAGACATCGACATGACAGATGAAGTTGAGTCGAGTTGAGCCGAGTTGAGACGTCTGATTTACACCGCTGGTCATCATTTGGATGATCCTATCTGAGCCTCCACACGCTGTTTCAACGACGCAGTGCGGCATGAGGCCAGATTACAGCGCTGATGATGATGATGATGATGTCTCCTTGACGCCTTGGTGTGGTGACACAATTTATACATGTACGAAGTGAGATACTCTGCTCCTATACAATAATAGCATGAGTAAATGTAGCAACAACAACAAAACAACAACAGAAACACAGTAGTAACAAAGCAACATCGAACGTGAATACCAGCAGAGACGGAGCAGGCACAGTCTCATCATGTGAGATGTGGAAGTTTGTGCCAATGATTGATTGATGGGCTGATGGTCCACAATCATAGTACACGCAACGGCAGAGCGCAGTTGCTGCTTGGCACAGCGTCTCCACCAATTGAGAGTACTCTCGGGCCGAGGTGTGGTTGTTGTTGTTCGTCCACCGTCGCGTCTGAGTTGGACAGTATCACGAACAACTGTGGGCAGAATCCTCGAATCACTTGGACTGCTCAACAGATTGTCCGCGTACCTGGCCATAGCTCGTACAACCATCTCGCCGCATCGACAATGCGACAATGACTCTGGAGAAGGAGAAAGAGAGAGAGAGTCAAGGTCAACGCCGCAAAACTCAACGTCTCTTGTTGTTGCAGATTCCACTCAACCTCGGTGAAACATCCAGAAGTTGCACAACAACGACGTCAGGTAGCATTGAGCGAGTCAATGTTCATTGAGCCGCCCATGGCTCTACCAGAATCCGCGAACAGCTCGAGTGAATCACTGAGAAAGATGAGTCCGTAGCATGCTCTACAATACTATATCGTACTCGACTCTACTCCTCCTCCTTCACAATTATTCAGCTCTCCCTGCGATGCGGGGACTTGTACTAAAGAATGGTCTTGTCGGTACGAACACAACGCAAGAGGAAACGTAAATGCCATTCTATTTACCCATGGGTTCGATCTTTTCGTTGATGACAACACCCATGCGGTCCTGCTGCAGTTGCTTTGATTCCCATCAATCAGTCTTTTTGGCAACAGCCGCTGCTGAATGCAGAACGCAGCCTGTGAAGAGGCTGACGGTGACGAAGACACCACCAACGATGCTGATCAAAGAGCTGAGGAAGACAAAGAAATTGTCCCGGCCCTCCACATGATGCACAGCCAAGGGTGTAAAATCATATCCCAGCGTTAATCCGGGCAAGACCGGAACGCCGCTGGACACCAGTGTTTCCGGCTGAACGGTGTGATCGACGACCGACAGCTGGTAGGTGTTTTGCGTGGAAAAGAAGGTTTGGTGCACCGTGGGTATCAGTTTGACTTGCAAGCTCTCGACTGCGATGCCTCCGTAAGGATTGTCGATCATGTGGGATCGCTGCTCCAGTGGCATGGCGTCCTGCTTTGAGAATGGATTTCCGAACTGCACGGAATGGATGAAATGCGAGACGTTGTAGGTGTTCAAGAGCTGCTCATTGATAGCTGCCTTGTCATCCGTCTTTTGCGCGATGCGCATGATCTCCTGCGTGCCCTGCATCCAGGTCTGCGGGGTCATGGCGACCGTGATCTGGCCGCCCACTATCGGTATGCGCAGGCGCGCCTTGACGGTGCATCCGCCGAATTGCTTCTGCACGCTGTGACCGTACATGGCATTGACTTCTATTGGATTGGGGCGTCGCTTTTCAACTCGGGCAGGACGGCTTGGGTCGAAGTCATGGTGCTTCGGTTCGCTGCCATCCAAACGCAGCTCCACCCTGTCGCAGGAAAGATGCGGGAAGGTGACGTGGATCTTCAGAGGTATCTTGCCCTTGACATTGTGCTGTCTGGATTCGAAGGGATTTGGCTGTCCTGGCAGCAATGGCACCGGTTGGCTCCGCGACACGTGCAGCGAATGTCGCGCACTGCCGACGATGTAGAGATACAGCTGCGCGATGAAGAGACAGCCTGCTGCGGTGCTGGCGATGAGCGTGACAGCACCACCAAGCGCCGACCTCGATTGCAGGTCCTTCCTGGGTGTGACGAACATCGCACGTACTTCTGTCTGTGCTGTGTTATCCGTGGCTCGTACTTGTCAGCGCGTGGAGTCGTTCGTTCTCGGTTTTGTCCCTTTGGTCAAGTCGGCTGGGATGTTGACGTTGTCGCTTGTCGTTTTCGTTGTCGTTGTTGTTGCAGACAACAAGGGGACGGGTTCCAACTGGGAGAAGATTCGGATATGGTCGCAGGCTTCGAGGACTCGTGTGGCACAGTGGGAGGATGGTCGGTCGGAGTGTGGTCAGCTGCAGGAATAGTGGTCTTCGTTCGCGCAATGGCGATTGGAGGCGTGTCGTTCTGTTGTTGTTGGTCATTGCCCATCGCGGTCGCTCCGTGCGTGTGTTCTCACGTTGTCATCTTTTTGTTTTCGTTTTCGTCGGTTGAATGGTCGTATGAGTCGAATCATTCCATTTGGTCCAGGATAGTGTCAACAAGAACCGTTATTTTTGAAAGCCGACTTAGATGTGTTGGACTTGTCTCACTCGCGCAGGTCCCCCCAGTTCCGAATCCCGGGTTGCTTCACATTCGTTGCTATTGTGCGGCTCATTTGCTGTTGTGCTCGTGTATCGAATTCTGGCGGTTTCGACTGTTGGACGAGAACAAGAAAAACAGTTTTTAATGTGAGTGGACACGTGCATTGGTTTGTTGTCGGTTGTGGCAAACTGTGGCGGAGAGAGGCCCAAAGACGACTGCAGGGCGAGAGGATGCCGTTCCACTTTCACGATCATTGTGGTTGCCATGGACAACAGTTACGCCGGGACAAGGCGCAGCCATTGAACAACGAGCGCGGAAGAAACAAATCACCGCACACGCTTCTCTCGGTTCTGCGTTGCTCTTTGAGCACAGGTCTGGGCGTACCTGAGAACTTGGTTGAGCTTGATTGAGCTTGCATGAGTTTGTGATTGAAGACGCAGATCTTCGACACTGCAGCTCGACATCATTGTCGAGAGGAGCATTCGAGAAGGCTGGGATCAGGCAATAGCTGTTGACCCTGTCAAGAATCGCAGAGCCCAGAGAGCATTCTGCGACAAACAACGGTGATCAGAAGAAGCACGGTTCGTCGGAGAGACAAGAGTGGTTCCGTGGTGGCATGTCACGGCAGAGGGTTGGAGGGTTTGGATAAGACTGCTGCATCGCATCGAGAAACGTAGCCTGGCAGAGAACAGTGTTGGCAGTTGGCCTGCTTCCACTTTGATCTCCCAATCGCATGCGCCGCAGACCAAGGACGCATGCGAAAAAGACTGAGTACCCACAAGCGACAGAGTCTCAAGCAAACGTTTCAAGCGACGTGTGCAACACCAGTCCACCTTGGCGAACATGACCATGAAGCTGAATCCCAACGCTGTTCGAGAACGTGCCAAAGGCATTTCAGGCTGCAAAGAGTTGCTCAATCTCTTTGAGAATGGCGAGCATGTCATCAGCTTCATGGTTGGGTTGGATCAGCCCAACACAAGATCCCAGAACTTGGCCAGAGTCAACGTGTACTACATGACGGGCACAGTCGGCACGCAACGTGTGATCAACGCCAAAGTGCGCCAATCCTTCCGTCGCAACATCAATTCTCTGGATGTCCTCGAGCGGTTGTTGCGACATCCAGAGAAGGCGTTGGCCGTCGACGAACATCTCATCGGATTCGATGACAACGATGATGGTGCTGGTCAACTCGAGGAAAAGAAGAGTGCGGCTGCTGCCGATTCGCGAGGAGCGCTGCGATCCTTGCAGAAGGAATTGCAGCTCGCCGACGTGGGTATGTGCATCCTGCAGGGTGAACGAGACAAGCTGACGCGCCATGCGAAAGCTTTGCGTGATCCGAAACAAAAGAAGAAGCAGTCCCGCTCGCCGCAGAAGCAGCTTCAGCAATCACAACAACAGCAGCATCAACAGCCGCACTCGAAACAAAAGCATCGACAGCAACACCCGCAACAACACATCAATCAAAAGCAGCCACAAAATCGTCAACACAAACAACATCGCCAATACAACGAGCAGCAACAACAACAGTACACAAGCCAGCCGCAGCGAGATACTCCGTCAGGAGACACATGTCTCGATGATGAGAACGATGTGCCAATGCGCAGCAACACCGATGATTATGCTGGCGATGATAACACTGCCGAGGAATCGTTCACATCATCGCTGTCCGGCATGGAATTCCAGTTCAGCTTGCCGGCGGATGTTATGGCACAAGTCGACCAATGCTTGCGAGATATCACGAAGATGGATAAACTTGTCAAGGGTGTGGTAAGTGCGCAATCGTGCGATATTGATGTGTCTCCCTGTATGGTACCAATTCGGGGCATTTGCCGGTATGCGTACCGTTGGTTTTATCTGCCCATGCTTCTTTGTGCTTTCGACAATTGCCTCAAAGACTGCTGTTTATCGAGGGAGGAGCGGCATCACATGTCTGCAAATCGGTAGACACCAATTTCATTGGTTCACCTTTGCATCGGCTCTCACACTGCTCGTGTTTGGCAATACCGACCGTCGCCTTACCGACAAACTCATGATGCTCCTACATGGTACAATATCACATTCTGCACGACACCATACGGACCGATTTATCCTGAAACAAAACACGCAGGCGACGAATGGACGAGGAACAGTGTTCCTGTATGGAAATGGCGGCGTGGCGTACACCCCGAGCATCCCCAAAGCACTGTATCAAAAGCTGCGGCAACTGCGGAACAGCACATTTGCAGCTCGTCCTTCCTACGTCTCGCTGGGAACCCGCGATCGCTACTTCGTCGCATTCAACGATGGGTCGGCAGATTGGAAGGGTCCGAAGGCGCTGGATAAAATACTGAAGAAGTGCATTGCGACAGGGCAATCGCCGTTGTCCATCTCTTTCGGATCAACGTATGACACTTTCTTCGTCGTCTTTCACAATGGATCATGGGAGTACCAAGGGCGCGGCATACCGAAGAGCCTCGAGGAGAAGCTTGCATCACGCGACGCGCGTGCAGATTTGACCACGGTAAATCTGGGACCCTCCGGTGAATGGTTCCTCAAGGCGAAGAACGGCCGCATGTGGTGGTCAGGCATCACAGACGAGTTGGACAAAGTTATTTCGGAAGTGCTGCAGGCCGAGCACTACCTGCATTGTATGGATTTTGGAGAAGGTGGGAGCTACTTTGTCAGTTATGATGACTAGAGCGGTGGTGGCAATGCAGCGTCTGGAAGATCAAGTGAATGACGGGAATGCAAGGAAATGTGCGCAACAACGTATCCACATATGCACATTTGATGACTTCATTGCGCTTCGTTTCGAAGCGCGCGCAATGGACCCACATGGATGCCAAAATATATGGTACGCACCTGCCTCCTTTCGTGCAAGTGGCAGAGGGCCAAGCTCACTTCTTGTACATGTACGGTGCAAGCATGATACAAGACATCCACATTATTCGTTGTCTCTCTTGAAAAGCATGGCATGTATGTCACAAATTCCAAGGATACTACCCACTATTAACCAAAACAAGTCTGTCACATCGAAAAGTTTGTCGAACATGATATTGCTCTGTGGAGCTTCATGTTTCTGCCTTCGTTCCCCCAAGTTTCCTCCTCTTTGTTCCCGGAGGATCCTCAGAATCGCCAGAAGGAATAGCCACGTCCTCGGCGTCTGCACTTGCATCGTCGGCACCAACAACAGCGTCGGCGCTCTCCTGGACATGTCTCTTCTTGCTCGAATCTGTCTGCTCGTGCAATGTCTTCTCGAGGACTGCCTTCTCCTCCAAGGCCGTTTCCAATTGCTTTCGCATTTGTGCCATCTCCTCTTCCTTCTCTTCTAGAATCGTATCAAACATCGCAGCGGCTGATTTCGGAACCTCCGCTGGTTCCTTGAGCTCCGCAATTTCGTCCACCGCGCCGTTGTATTTTTCTGTCATCTCCTTCAGCTCATTTTCCAGCACCGTGATCTGTTCCGTGGACGCCGCCTCACTGCTTGTGGTGGCACTTTGCTGTTGTTGCTGCTCCTTCTCACGCTGGTTCTTCGCCTGTTCCATTTCTGTTCGCAACGCCTCCAGCTCCTGTTTCGTTTGATCGTGCTCTGCCTCTGCTTCTGCGATCTTTCGCTTGAAGACATCCACCGCGTCCTCGTGCTGATCCAGGATCAGCTGATGATCCACCTGATCCCTCTTGAGCTGTTCTTGCAATCCCTCCATGTCGCTCCTGATTTCCTCACCCGTTCTCACCGATGACTGGAGCTGGGCCTCCATGGCCCCAAGCTTTTTCAGCGCGTCATTGCGTGCCCCCACCGCCCTTTCCAGCTGCACCTGAATATCCTGCGCCTTGGCCGCGCTCTCATCCAGGGCAGCCTTCGTTTCATCATCAATCACCGACATGCGCGCTTCGATTTTATCCCGAGACGCTATCACAACGTCCAGCTGCGATTGCAAGGCCTTGCGGTGCTCCACCAAGGAGTCGTAGCTGTCCTGCAGGGTCTTCCTCATGCTGCGTTCATTGTGACACTCCTTCCGCGTCGACTCGACTTCTGCTGCGAAGTCTCGAAGGCTGCGTTCCTGCTGACGGTTTTTCTCGAGCAATTCCTGATGCTCCTCGTAGCGGTGCTGCAACAAGGATGCGTGGTGCAAGCTCAAGGCACGTTGGGAAGGGTTGTCTGCCTTGAGGATTTCCTTCAACACCGCGATGCTCTTGAGAAGGTCGCCTTTGTCGGTTGCTCCAGTATCCATCGTGGCATTCATCGTGGCATCTGCTGGGCTGGGCGATCCTGCCGCAGATCCAGATGCCGAAACAGACGCAGTGGTGGAATTAATCTGCATGGCAACGTATGGTAATAGAATGCCTGGGTGCACTCCTCTCTCTAGCTCATGGGGAGTAATGCGAGGTGCCGTTGGTGGTGGTACTATACTTTGTGCTTCTCTTGTGAGGATCCATCTTGCGGAGAATGAGGGGAGAGGTGTCAACGAGAGAGACAACCTCAACCAACAACACATGATCAGTTTCATGATCCCGACCACTTCGACTGAACTTCGAGTGGATCAATCGCTTTTTCGACCGATCCACGAGGTCGGAAGGTGTTGCGAAGCGGACCTCGCGCGTCTCGTTTCGCTTCGCTTCGTTGCGGAGCACTGAAGTGTTCCGGCTTCGCTGTCCGCGAAGTTCGTGGAAGCGTGTTCTCAGAGGTTCTCATGAAGGCGTCGCGATTGGCTCCAGCGTCACCGCAGATCCAACCTCACAAAATCAGAACAAACCGGAACACAATCCATTCACATCGCACGCTTCACCCGGACACGACAAAGGAACGGACCACAAGCCCACACAGCGAGATAAGATCACACAAAACGAACAGAGACCCAACAACCAACAACCAACAACCAACAACAGCACCAAGAAAGACAGTCCATTTCAGCGACCACAACAACCGCACAACAAGACAACTGATCCTCCGCAGTATTCGCCATCGCATCGACACCAACCAAACACTCGACACTCCTGTTAGCTCGTACAAATACGCTCCTGTCTTCTGACGTACTCTTACGCTTACTTTACACAACGATGGAATGCAAGAACAGACACAACGCCGCGCTCAAGAACGCCCTTCGCGTCGTCATTCATCAACGGCAGCACGCCCCGCCGCAATACATCCACAACCTTGAACCGACGCACGAAGAGGAAAGGGAGGTCCTCCATGACATCCTCATTTCTTCCAACGAGCCGTGGAGGGACGACGTGCTGCGGGCAGTCGACCTGGTGTACGGAATGGAGGTCGCGCAGAAAGCTCCGACCGAGCACTCCGATCTCCCTTGCCTTCTCGGCACCGGCAACACAACCGTATCGGTGTGGAAGGGGGACATCACGGATCTGCGTATCGATGCCATCGTCAACACAGCAAACGACTCGGGGCTTGGTTGCTTCCAGCCAAATCACAAATGCATCGACAATGTCATCCACAGCCAGGCAGGCCCGCGCCTGCGCATGGAATGCAGCCGGCTCATGGCAGAGAGAGGCTCATCTCTTGCTGTTGGCACGGAGCCCATCATCACTGACGCATACTTCTTGCCGAGCAACAAGGTCATTCATGTCACTGGACCTCATGTGACCGACGGCAACGTGACCGATGGACACAAGATGCAGCTGCAGCGAACGTACGTCAATGTTCTTGAGGCTGCGGCTCGCCAGCATATCAGGTCGGTGGCATTTTGCGGCATCTCAACTGGCTTGTTCGGTTTCCCCAAGGCGCAGGCTGCCGCGATCGCTACTCGGACCGTCGTGGGATGGCTGAAGCAAAACCCCAACGTCTTCGATGCCATCGTCTTTGACACATTTTCAGACAGCGAGGAGGTCACGTACAAGCGCCTCCTGTGCACAATGGGATCGGGATGCCCAGATGCGTCTGTGTCATCATCCGAATGCCAGCAGGCCATGAACCTGCGATGCATGCAAATCGCCACGGCCAAGAAATGGATCGACGATGCCGACTCCGTGCTGATCTGTGCGGGGGCCGGAATGTCGGCGTACGACGGCTACAACGTCTACGTCAACAAGGACGACTTCGGGCGCCACTATCCGTGGATGCTCAAGTACGGATACAAGACGTGTTATGAGACCATGGGGCTGCTGGGCGATCCGCAAGTTCCACTGTCCGTCAAATGGGCCCAGTTTGCTACCCACATGGACAACATGCGATGGAAGTTCCCACCGAACAAAGGGTACGAGCACCTGCGGCAGATGGTGGGGGACAAAGACTACTTCGTCCTCACCAGCAACGTCGAGGCCATGTTCGAGCGGTCTGGCTTTGACAAGGAGCGCATCTACACGCCGCAGGGCGAATGGACGTACTACCAGTGCGTCAACAAGTGCAGAGAAGACTCGGTGTTCGAATCGCGCCCCATGCTCGACAAGCTGCTTCCACAAATCAACAATGGAGACATGCCCAACAAGGCCATCCCGTCATGCCCTCGATGCAAGGGCCCAGTGTTCCCGAACGTGCGGGGAGGCTCCTTCTTCTCGCATTCCAGATACGACGAACAGAACCTGAAGATTCGACGCTGGATGAGATCGCAGATCGATCAAGGCAAGAAGGTCGTCGCCATCGAGGTTGGTGCTGGTTTCAACACTCCGATGGTGACGCGAATGCCGACCGAATCCTTCATCACCGAAGCTGGCGGGACGCTGATCCGCATCAACCCGACCGACGTCGAAATCCCGCGCAACACCAAAGCCGTGGGCATTGCCGAAGGATGGGAGGTCCTGGCAGACATTGCGGCCGCGTCCGGCAACGATCACTACGAGGAGGTTGCTCCTGGACAGGAAGACATCGTGCTTGGGGATCTTTCGCGGGTGATCCAATACTTCGGCCACTTCGAGTGGGATACCTTCCTGCAGAACCTCCGTTGAATCTCTCACTCTGCGATTCCTCGACATCATCCAGCTACGACAACATTTGAACATACTCGCACTGCTCTGATAAAAGAGTACTCTACCCCCACTTGACCCTCAAAATACTGTATATACTAAGAGGGTGCTAACAAATTATTATATCATTTGAATACAAATGAACAATAGTTGTCATAATGCCATGCCTCGATCGTCCTGTTGATGGAGAGAGCACTAAAGCAGAGCAGAGCAGAACAGAATACGGGCGCTTCCAAATTAATCGATCGGAGGACGACACGTGTACTCTAGTAGGCCACGGATGCTTGCGGAGTACTCGTGTTCTTGCTGAAAGTACGCGTATGGAACAGTCGCTGTCTATGACCAACCGTCTTGTTTTTCATCGCTCCGATGGTCGCGGTGTAGAGTTCCAGGTTGAAGCAAAGCGACAGGCCATCATCGTCCGCGTCGGGTCGTTCCATGTTGTTCGAGGGATGTTTGGGCGGACCAGAGAACGGTCTCATCAATGGTTATCCGATGGAGGTACAACGATCTGATCAATCATCCACTCTGCCTGATACCCTTTTGCAATGGTACGACCCCTCACAAATCCTGGGTGTATCCATACGTACTCTACTGATGACCATATTTACTACTCTAATATTATGAGGGCCCTGCCACTTTCGTCTCGAATCTCAGCAGACGCCACGACCGTTGGTTCCCGACCAGAGAAAACTCGCGATGGATTCGTGAAGATTCTCTGCGAAGGACGCCGTCAACGCATTTGTTTGCGCTGTTGTTTTGTTTTGACTTTGTTTTTTCGGCAGTAATGGTCCTCATTGAATATTCATGCGCACTCGCAAGAGAGTTCTGTGAAGCGCTCCACTGTGCTGTATATACTCGTATGATGAGTGCACAAGCGCGGGTGTGCAGCAAGGCCTTTACAGAACCACTTCGACAGCCTTTTCTGCTAAGCCAGCGATCAGCGGAACCGTGAACCATGTGAAAGCTCCAGCGGCAACCACCGCTGAACCGATCTTGGCGTACGCCACAGTCGTAGTTTCTCCTCCGGTCTTCTGGTTGCTGCCAGGCGCTTCCTTGGACAGCTGTTCTGGCTGGGCTGTGGCCTGGCCGACTGGCGCAGCCGTGAAGGTCTCCGTTTCAGGGACGGGGATCATGTGACCGACCAGATTCTGTCCTGGCTGTCGGGTTCGGTTGTATCCAGCCTCGCGCATTGCCAATTCCGCAAGCGACATGGATTTCAGCTTGAACGGCACGGCGGTGGACTGTGGCAGCGGCCGGTCGTAGTAGCGATCTTCCTTGAGGATCGGGATGCGCATCGAGAACTTTCCGAACATGTAAGTTTTCATCTCCTTGAGTTTGGCCGCATCCTCACGTCTCTCTCGCGCTTGTGCTGCCACCTTGCTGTTGGCCATCTTGCGCTGCAATCTCTCCCTTGCCTTGCGGGCCTTCTTCTCGATCGCGGTCTCCGGTTTCAACTTGCTGACGTAGAACAAGTCGACGAGCTTCATCCAAGGGCCGAAGAACATCCAGATGACAATTCTGGATATCCACTTCATGAGGAAGAACCATGGGACGAACAGGCAGACGATTGAGAGGATGATGCATGCCGTGGTGATCCAAAAGGAGAAGTAGCATTCCTCCCAGATCGCGATGTTCTTGGCAAATCGAAGCTTGAGGAGGATCGACCCAAGCACCTGCTGGACAGGAAAGAGCGCCTTTCGCACTGGATCAATGGACAGGGTGACGCCGGTACCTGTGCTGATGTCCGTGGCGCCGTCACCGACTTCTCCCAACTCCTTCAAACGTTCTTGCTCGGCCACCTGCGCCTCGTGGTAGGCCTCCTCGGCCGCGGCGTCGGCATCCTTGAGCCTCTTCTGCCAATCCTCTATTTCAGACTTGGCATCGTCGTAGTGGTGGAAAGGCGCGTACGATAGAGGCTGCTTCCTGGAATTTCCAATGATCAATGCCTCGAGCATCTCTTGGTACGATTTGCACTGCGTCCAGATATTCTTAGAGTTGCCTCTCCATCCAACGATCGCAAGGAGCGCCCATGCCACCGACGCAAAGAAGAAGGATGGGATGAGCTGCGGCCGCTCGACCAGGTACACGGCGAACAGGAATGCCACAATTGAATGCACAGGCACCATGAAGGTGTGGGAACCAAGATCGAGCTGGAAGTGCCCCCTCCACAAGAGAACGGTCATGGCCGCATCTTGCAGGAAGAATGACATCTGTTGGTACTCCTTGAGCTCTTCGATGTATCTGTATAGGGCATGCGTGGATGTGTCAACAGGCGGCGAAATTTGCGGCGGAGCAATATGAGTGAGCTTTCGTGAGTGTGTCGGTCGCTCGTTGTCGCTGTCAGTTGACTTGTCATCAGGTGCCCAATGCTGCCTTGTATCGGCAGGCAGCATGGTCGACTGCCCGCGTACTGATTCAACCCAATCGTTCAAACTTATCAACCGCGTTCATGCGCTGCAACACCCGCAACGGCAGTCACCGCTGTGTTGTTCTTACTTACGATGTGATGATCTTCATGCTGTACCTGTCCACATCAGTGCCCCCAAGGCAAGTGGCACGAATCACCTTGAAATCCTTTTTCCTCGCTGTGTTGACGTAGATCGGCGGAGGTGGTTCCAACGCAGCGAGGACGGCCTTGCGTTCCCTGTTCATATCCAATCGAACACGGATGGTGATGGTCCCTTCTGCCTTTCTACCAGAAACTCGAGCGGTTGGATAGATGTTGTACGTCAGCACGTACTCCGTGTTGCGTCGGAGACTGGCGACGTCGACAGAGACACGGCCAATCAAGTCATGATCGTCGAGGCCACCATCGAAATCGAACACTCCCAAGAGGAGCTGACTGCTCGGATGGTAGATCTGGAAGATGAAGGCACGGTTGGACCACGGCAACCAACGCGGCGAGAGGCAGTCGTCGATGACATTCGTGCGCAGATGGCAGTCCTCGAAGACCAACGAGACGAAGGCGTCCGTTTTGTTGCCTGCAAACCCACCAGCGTCGAGATTTGGCAAGTCATCGCACCCCAGCACTTCCACGTGCAGCTGACCCAAGTCTCCGGTGCCAGCATCAATCCATTGTCTGGATTCCTGCATTGTGGCATGCTGAATCTCGTCATCTGACATCCACTCAATCGGTTCGATGTTGTGAGGATCCGGCCGAGGGCGCACCTTGTAATTCTTGACTCCGTTCGAGTCAATCTTTTGGTATCTGGTCACGATCGACTTGATTGTGTTGTTGCTTGCCTTCGGATGTTCCACAGCTCGCACGGCTTTGGAGGAGTCCTGAAGACTTGCCATGAAGTTCTTGTCCGTGGATGTCGCTCGACGGATTCGGATGGCGATGTGCCCGGGGACCTTCTCTCCGATGTGTCCCGGCGGGTTTCGGAGCTTGAATTCCATCCGCTCGCCGTTGGCGCAGTAGATTTTCCGCGGCGTGATGGCAAACACGCCCAAGGTGTCGTTGTTGCCCAGGACGTCATGATCCTTGACGAGGCAAGACATTCCCTCGCTCAAGAATAATTCCTTCGCCGGGAGGCTCCACAGAAAGAGCGAGTCTGTCTTCACTGTCCACACAGGGTCGAGACTTTGAGACGGGAGGCGGACAAGTTCAGAGCAATATTTGACCAGCGTTACAAGATGGACGGCGGGGCATGACGATAGATAGTGAGCAAACGAGACATAATCAGATATTGTGAGTCCGTTTGTTCTGTCTGTACGAGTGTGTCCTTTGTCTCGGCTGGGGATTGCCGTGCGGAAACCCGTCTCACACATTTAAGTTGTTCTGTTGGCATGTCGGAGCCAACAAGCCACATGCAGAGAGAGCAGAACATGGCGGAATAGAATGACGGAATCATTCAAGTGCATCACTCAATTTCCCAATGTGGCACAAACACAAGCGAGCAGCGCACCAACTTACGTTCCAGAGATGTGCTTCGTCTTGTGCAATTCCTTGCGACCCATCTTACACACGACGTAGGGGTCGCTGGTGGTGAGATCGCCGATTGGCAAATTCCAGCCAGAGACAACTTCCACCAGCATGTCGACCATCTCGTTCTTTTGTAGTTTGATATCTCCGAGCGAGTCGTGCAGCCGCCTGTCAGTGCGGTCCTCCTCGAGTCGACGTTGCAGCTCCAATTCATCGACGAAAGCGCGAGCCTCCTTGTAAGAATCGAAGAGCAGCTCTCGCTCCTGGCGAACTTCCCTGTTCTCGATGAGAACAAAGACGCTCTTCTTTTGTTGATGGGTGATGGTGATGGAAGAGAGGTTGACGCGGTACCTTGCCTTCCAGCCGATGAATTTCCGGCCCCCGGTGTCTGGCAGGAGTCCATCGGGATCTGTGGCCACCGTTGCGTCTTCGTCTGTGTGGATGACGCTGCTGTCGATACTGGCAGCACCGCGGATGGATGCCTCATGCAGCTCCTGGCTGATCTTTTCTTTCTTGGCACCCTTGCGGATCTCCTGCCCGGCCTTCTGCGCAGCCTTCTCCACATCCTTGGTGGCGGGGACGAGGACTCGAATTACGCATTCTTCGTAAGAGTACTCTTTTTGCGGCGCCTCATCCTTTTCTTCTTCCTTTTTCTTGTCGGTTCCGTGGTCGTCCTCCTCTTCCTCATCCTCTGGTACAATCCTCGGTGTGATCCTGTGGACTTCCAGAGAGATTTTGCGGCGGCGAGCGAAACGATTGAAGATTCTGGGAACCACTTTTCCCTGTCATTTACAGCAAGGAAATCGGGGCGCGCGAAGGGTCATTGTGCACGTAGACGTGGATGTGCAATGTTCACGTGCATGAGGATGCGCATGAGGATGTGGGTGATTGCAATAGTGGCAAAACAAATGGCAGGAATTTCAACAGCAAGAGAGTTAGATGATTGATCTCCAACACTCGGCGAAGGCAGTCGTCAGGGATGCTCCGTGCACGATGCAGCGCCGACGCCACGGCTACCAAGCAAGCAACAAACCCGTAGCACAGCACACAGACGCGTCGTTTGCACCCAGTGCTCATGACCGAGCAACCCGAAGAAATGTTTTTGTCGTACCTTGACGGTGTTGGATGGAGGCAACGTGTAGATGTCCCACACCTTGGACGAAAGGTGGGTTGTGATCGGTTCCTCGTCGAACCTCTTGCGGAATGCATTCAGCTTGATTGCACCTGTGAGTGCGGTCGCCGCACCTGCCATGGACAACATCGGATTGATCCTGCTGGGGGATTTCTGCAATGTCTTCCTGGAAGCCTTCGAGGTCTTCGACGCTTTGGAATTCTTGGAGGCCTTGGAGGACACCGACGAAGCAGACGACGGTGCGGATTTCGGTGGTGCCGCCTCCGGCATCGGTTCGCTGCCTTCAGCCTCCATCTTCGTCGTCGTCTTTGCTCCCGTCCTTGTTTCCGTCTTTGTTTGCTTGTGTCGATCCAGCAACAACTTGTGTTGGTTTGCTTCGTTGGATTCCTTCGATGGTTTGCTTCGATGGTTTGTGCCTTTCTCTCTCCTCACGCGCGCTTTCCACTTTCTTCTTGTGTGCAGGTGCCTCCTCCTGTCTGAGTGAAGTCGGAAATGGCGAGGCTCTCGTTTTTGTGACCTGTTTCGTTTCTCCTCTGCAAGGGAATGGTTTTCGCGTTGCTTTGTGTGGGACATCGCGGTGTCATGTCAGGTCACGAGGTGTGACTTCGCGCTGCCCAACCGTTCCCAAACCACGAGAGTTCGGGAGAAACGGCAACGAGAAAAAAGATCTTGGGACTGCTTCGTCCTCATCCGAAACGGCTGCGACATGAAATCGGGAATGCATGTCGCAGAGACGCCTTTCACACTTATAATACGACTACGTGGAATCAAACCATGTCAAAGAATCGCCAGAAGAGAATGCGGGATCGAAAAGAGATCGAAATCACGACTACATCAATTTTAATTACATTTTTACTAAGTTCTCCAACGGAGAAATAGTGTCACGAACACGTCACAAACTAGTTCCTCTGTCGTTGATTCTTCCATCGCGAGGATCCGAAAGAAGCAAATGCCTCCGTGATCAACCTGGAACTTATTTGGGGGCAACTTGTTCATGTTGGGGTGGGTGTCAACAATCATTGGGACAAAGGGTCAGATCGTTGGAAGAAAGAAAAAGGGTCTGAGATCGTCCCGACTTCTGCCTCCGGCAAAACCGATCAGTGCTTCCATTTGTCGTGTGGGAACCAAAGCCACTCACACCAACTCAAACGTTTTCCTCCCTACACATTTGTGCTCCACAGAGGAGAGCAATCACACACAAAGCTGGCACACAGATGCTCGCAGAGCAACAGGCACCGATACCCCAGACAAACACCGGGCATCACTGCCAAGGACGACACCACTCACACTCATCTTTGCCCACTCAGGATCATAAAACTCGATTCGAGACTTTGAAACACAGCCAAAGTCACACTCACGACACCCCAACCTCAGTCGACGACAGGAATACTCAGAAGTCCAAGATGACCGAAGTGAACTCAGGAGCAGCCGTAAGTCTCAATGAGCCGAAGAGATCAAGCATACTATGAATGTGCCTCTGCCTCTGCCTCTGCCGCAGATGAACCTTGCCAATAGATGAGGCAGCTGGCGAATGATTTGGTATTCCCATGATGACCTCATCGGTTGGTGCGCGGGTGCTTTCCCATTGGCAGCTTGCGACGACGATACATTTCAATCGATCGTGTTGCTGTCGTCCTGACTTGCTGTTGGCTATCCTCCCACAGCTGATGAAGAATCGGCATGTATCCACGCCACAGTTGATGCTCTGCCCCTCGCCCAGCCAACAACCTTCACTCATCCTTTCATCGCGATTCGCTTTTGCATGCGTTCCCGCATTGGTTCGTCAATCGGCAATCAACAAACTGCCCACGTCATGGCATCGCTTGACACGATGCATCACAACGCTGCCGGGTTGTGTTCGCTTCGTCTTCGAAAAATGCCACGGGATGTCCACGACCGCGACGTCGGCACATGCGCAATTGGCGCACGAATCTTCGTCGACGAAAACGATCTTCCGACTGCAACCCTTTCTCCATTTACCCACCTCATCTTCTGCGTTCCCATCCATCCATCCATGCACACCATCCATGCACACCATCTCCATCAACAGGACGAGTGGAAGAAGTACTCCACCTACGCCATCAACGTCGATCCGGACCAAGATGACAAGGCCTCGGAGATCAAGCTCTGCAGCTTCGCCCGCCCACACATGCGAGCATTCCACTGCTCGTGGTGGTGCTTCTTCATCGCCTTCTTCATCTGGTTCGCCATCGCCCCACTCCTCAGTGAGATCCGTGACGACCTCGGCCTGAGCAAGGAGGAAGTGTGGACATCCAGCATCGTCGGTGTCGGAGGAACCATCTTCATGCGCTTCGTCCTCGGACCAGGATGCGACAAGTTCGGTGCCCGCATCCTCTTCGCCCTCGTCCTCTGCTTCGCCTCCGTCCCAACAGCCTGCACAGGATTTGTCCAGACCGCCACAGGACTCGCCGTCCTCCGTCTCTTCATCGGAGTCGCTGGAGGTACCTTCGTCATGTGCCAGTACTGGGCCAGCCGCATGTTCACCAGAGAAGTCGTCGGAACCGCCAACGCCCTCTGCGGAGGATGGGGTAACCTCGGAGGAGGTGTCACCCAGCTCGTCATGGGATCCGCCCTCTTCCCTCTCTTCAAGGAGATCTTCAACGGAGACTCCGAGCAGGCCTGGAGAACGGTCTCCGTCGTCCCAGCCATCGTCGCCTTCGCTTCCGGTGCCGCCATCTACTTGATCAGCGATGATGCTCCAAAGGGTAACTACAGCGAGATGAAGGCACACGGAGTCATGGCCGAGGTGAGCGCCGCCGCCTCCTTCCGCAGCGGAGCCACCAACTTCAACACTTGGGTGCTGTTCGTCCAGTACGCATGCTGCTTCGGAGTCGAGCTGACCATGAACAACGCCGCCGCCCTCTACTTCAAGGATGAGTTCGACCAGTCCACCGAATCTGCCGCCGCCATCGCCTCCATCTTCGGGTGGATGAACCTGTTCGCTCGCGGAGTCGGAGGCTTCCTCAGTGACAAGGCCAACGCCAGCATCGGAATGCGCGGACGCATCTGGGTCCAGACCATCCTCCTGTTCTGCGAGGGAGCTCTTGTGCTGGTCTTCGCCAACACTGGAACTCTCGGAGGTGCCATCGCCGTCATGGTCTTCTTCTCTCTGTTCGTCCAGGCCGCCGAGGGATCCACATACGGTATCGTCCCATACGTCGACCCACCGGCCACAGGATCCATCTCTGGAATCGTCGGAGCCGGAGGCAACTCTGGAGCTGTCGGGTTCGGACTCGGATTCCGTCAGCTGGGATACAAGAGCGCCTTCGTCATCATGGGCTGCACCATTCTGGGATCCGCCTTCTTCTCCGTCCTCATCAACATCAAGGGCCACGCCGGTCTTTTGTGTGGAGAGGATGCTCCAGTTCAGACCAAGAGCACCTTGGCCGTCCCAGAGCCAAAGGACGACAAGGATGATGAGGCCTAAGTGACAAGGCAGTTGGGGTATGTGATAGGCAGGACGCATCTGCGTCCACGTCTACATCTAAATGCACACCAACACAAACGCACGAACACGATCACAATCACCCAGTTCCCAAACCAAGGCAAGACATAGACATGACAGATGAAGTTGAGTCGAGTTGAGCCGAGTTGAGACGTCTGATTTACACCGCTTGTCATCATTTGGATGATCTTATCTGAGCCTCCACACGCTGTTTCAATGACGCAGTGCGGCATGAGGCCAGATTACAGCGTTGATGATGATGATATCTCCTTGACGTCTTGGTGTGGTGACACAATTTATACATGTACGAAGTGAGACACTCTGCTCCTATACAATAATAGCATGAGTAAATGTAGCAACAACAACAAAACAACAACAGAAATACAGTGGTAACAAAACGACGACATCGAACATGAGTGCCAGCAGAGATGGTCCAGCCTCATCATGTGAGATGTGGCATTGTACCGCCATCCACTGATTGGCGGTCCACGATCGTGATACAAATCAGACCGCGAGTTCTTGCCTACCATAGACCGTACGTTGTCCCCATTCCATGGTTGGACACGGTTATTGTTGGGTACTGGTCGAATGATACTTCCGCCACTCCGTTCCTCCAACAGTCGCAGTACCACGAAGTGGGTTTGATCATCAGCGACAAAGACAAACACAGCCGCACCGTATCTAACAAGCAACAAGCAACAAGCAACAAACCAAATAACCCAGCACATCACATGCGAAAGAGCTTGTTTGCGTTACGATAGCCTCCACCCCAAACCCAATCGGGATGAAACGCTCATATAATGCAATATGGACGACTGCATTCCACGCCGACCCTCCCTTTTGCGCTGAAAGGGCTCGCGCTCGAACCGCAGCGAAGACCCAACGCGTAGTGCAGAACGCACATTGCAAACTCACGAATGTGATGCATGACGCAGCCATCCTGCGAGTATTGAAGAGCTTGACGATGCCTGTCAGGAATCGGGTGCTATTAAACACGTGATTGCCGCACCTCCCATATGTGTTTTGAGCTTAGTGTCATAAAACACTAAATTACCTCACCTCCCTATGTGACATTGTGAGCATCAAAATGTGAGGTGCATGATGAGGCAAAGGCTGTCCTGAGACATATGGCAAACGACAAACGTGGATTGGATGGTGATGACTGTGAAGGGTAATGCAAACATCCAATACACGGTTGCATTTCACAAGGGGTGGCGATGTTGTATTCGTGACCAACATGAAGACACATATCACCACAGCCCTTATGTCATGCCGGACAAAGAACCAAGGAGCAAAATATCACATTGCCATGAAGTGCAAATTGGATCATGAGAGAACCGTCCAATGACAGAAATCAAAAGCTGAGGGGTAATGGATGATGGCTGGTGACGAACCAGCAAGATTGAGGGGTAATAGATGATAGCTGATTAACACAAGAAACTGTGGAGGCAATCATGCGCTCTGATTTTGTGGAGCATGGTGGATGGCAATCCGATCAAATGAAATGAGTTGTTAATGCCTGTGAATCAATGCTGTCTATGCTAACAAAACTATTGGAAGCAAGACAACAAGATGGATTCACAAAGATGAGCAACCCAGCTATGAATGAATGACAAACATGCAGATGCAATCAGGCAATGCAAGCAATAGAGGTTGACCATCTGAGGATGAGAGCAATGAAGAGCTCACAGTTCGAAGAAGCAGATTCTAATAACAATTAGTCTGCTACTACTACACACCACCCCGGATTTCCAACAGATGCCTACATATTCACTGCACAATCACATCAAATGTGATACTCGTATGCAGCATGGGGGCTTCGGACGTGGAAGTCTCAGAACCAGAGATCGACAATATGGGGGCATCAACATGTCATGCAAAGCCACATCCCATCTTACGTCCGATCACATCATTTCCACAGTTGCTGACTTATGAGCCCGAAGTCTCGGTTGCCTTTGTTGAAACTAGTCTGCAGGCAACTTGCAAATCCCGATTGTGCCAAGCGTCTTCGAGGTTGGTAACATTGGGAAGTCGTACTGCTCAACTGTGTTCACGGATATTGTATGTACCAATATGACACAGGCTAGACTTCCAAAATACGTGACCACCAGCAAGACACCTCCAAGTGCGAGGTTCGAGACGAATGTGTTCTCACTTTCGAGAAGTCCCACACCATGATGACTGGTGCCTTTTGGTTCGGCGAAATGACAACGAAATCAACCTTCGACCATGGATCATTGGAATGTTAGACCAAAAAGAGATCACTGTCGTCCACACCAACCCGAAAGACCTGATAAAGAAGTACCCATCCAATCCAGGAGAACTGCTCGTTTCTGAAATGTTGAACTTCGTCCACTTCAGAATGACCAACACCCATGGCATGCAGATCTCTAAACAGGGTTGCACAATCAAGCTTGGGCCATGTAACCCGCGTCACTCTCTGCCCAAGCATACTTCTTGTTGGCAATCTGGACGCGTCTGCTCTGGAGTACACGATTCAACCTCATCGCAGACGCTTCCCCACGTCTTCACGATTTGAGGAGAAACCTGAAGGGGTTGCGGTAATTCATGTTAAGTTGGATAAACGTGAATACAACGAAATATGCACGACTGGGAGGTAATTCAGCCGTGTCATATGACGTCATCATTACGTATGGCTCACAGACGTTCCCATCGCGAATCCTCAATCAAGCCAGCTCTTGATCAGATTGTTGACTCCTGTCGAGATGTACATGTGAGTATATGTCGAGATGTACGAGTATATGTGCATCGTTCACCCGTTATTCTCTCATACGCACTTGGACGGTATAACTACATTCGTGTCGATAGTATGCTGTGATTCGTCAGAATTACAGTGGAAATGGAACACACGAAAAGGAGCAAGATTTCTGGAGGAAATTTACCAATGACGATTTCTGAGAGAATTGGAAGATCGTCCGTCCATCCATCAATGGTACCAAGAGAATCTCGAGGTACTTCCCAACTAAACCTCAGATGACGATATCATCTGACAGGCTGCTGCATCACCAATGGAACGTGACATCTGGAGAGCAGAAGGACGCCTACTGACGTCGACAGGATGTCATCATGTCACCACGTCGACATCTGTCTCCAAGTCAGAGCAGGAGGCGAAGATCCAATGACCCATGAAGATCATGGATACTGAAGGTGAACTTCAAATGGTAAGTACTCATGGAGTAGGAACCAGTACTGAATGAACGGAGTGTCGAATGCGGAGTACGCATCGAACACGGAATATCGTGTAGTACGAGCACACGATGTTAAGAGAGAGAGAGAGAGAATACAGAGAGGAGCGAGAGAGCATCTCGCGTACCGACTCATAGTCGGAGACCGAATCTACGAAACAGATTGAAGCGCCAAGAGCATTGGGCAAGAGAACTGGTGTACACCGAGAGGATCAGAGTAACCAACTAATGAAATAGCAAACGAACGACTATCAACCAACACCATCTTCCACGATCGTAGGTTACTGTGAGCGGAACTTGCCAACACGAGTAATAATAATAACTCAGAGATTAAGTTACGTGCCACTACGGGCTTTACCCTCGCCTAGGCAGGCCCCGCCAGGACCTGCTGTCGAGCGAGCCGTCGAAATCGCGATCATGGTCGGGACAGCCACTCGGCCATCAGCGAGCGTTCCTGTTGCATGGACTGCTGCCGCTGTCGGGCCCGAGCCGCTTGCCTGACCCTTTTCGCCAATTCGATCCATTGCTGTACTTGATGTTGGGAGCCGGTCTCGACCACCCCGCCTTGTTGAAGAACCCGCACTTCGCGCGGGGTCAGGCCTGGGGGTTGAAAGGAGCGTAGCCGCCTCGCGAAGTCTCGCGTGCGAGCTGCCTCAGAGCCCGGTTCCTCATGGACCTTGTAGTTTCTTGCCGTCCACACCGCCCAAGGAATTTTCCAGATACGACGTATCACATCTGCCGCCCAAGCTTCCGCCGTACGGTGCTTGGACGGATTCACTTGCATCCATTCCGCTTGCTGCGTCCTCCAGTCCACGTGCATAAACCCTTGGAGCAGCGGGAGCCACCCCACTACTCGCTGCGGGCCTGCCGGCCGGATCTTCTTTCGCCACCGCCTCATTCCTTGGCGCATGCCCCCCACCACTTGGGGAGATGTGCCTACTGCGACCATATGGTCCAGTAATCCCTCCACCGCTTCGTCCCACGCCTCGTCGTACTCACCACAAGTAAGGAGGTGTGCCACTGTCTCTTCCTGCTGGCATCCAGGGCAAGAGGAGTCCTCCTGCTGTCCTGTTTGCTTCATTTTTCGCCCCACTGCGAGAAACCCGGTTGACAGCTTGGAAACGAACCTGATGCTGTCTCGAGCTGCTGCAGACTTGCGCGCCTTGGCGTACGCGACCCAGTCAACCAAGGCATGCTCGTGTTCATTCCAGCCGTGCTTCGCCTGCCAGTACTCGTCGATGTCCGGCTGCTGCGCCGTCGCCTCCATGATGGCGGAGTCGACGTGCGAGTAGGGCGCCCCGGACCAACCGATACGCCATACATGCGCCAACAGAATCCACTTTTCAATGGCTGGGAGTTGGTGCACCACCCCCCAGTGTCGCTTCGCCGCCGCGTCGGCCCGGACGTTGAGTTTCGCCCATATGTCCAGAGCCGCCGAGGAGTCGTCCTGGTGCCCTTTCACCCATCTCCATTGCAAAGAGCATTGGATCTCGCTTTTGGCGTGTTCGATCTCGGCCAGAAGGTCCCAGTCCCGCTGAGTAGGTCGGGGGAAGCCGTTCCGCGCTTGGTTGAGAGCCTGCTCCCCGTCGAGAGCTATCGTCACCGAGGGCACGGCCACCTCCTTCTCCAATCGAAAGATGTAGATAAGGGAGGCGAGGATCCCCATGAGTTCGCTGCGATACGAGCTCTGCATTCCTGGGACACCAGGAACGGTGGCCAGCACCTCCATCGACCGCTCCGACTGAGAGTCGTAAATGATCGACGCGGAGGTCCCGCAACCTGCTTTGAACGACCCATCACTCACAGCCATCAAGGTACCCGCCGCTGCTGCGCAGTGAGCGTCGTGAGGGGTGAGATCACCTTCCACACTCTAGATGTACCCGTATTTCTCGGGGTCGTGGAACGGGATGTCCTCCCAATCCAACTGCGCTCCCACATTGCCTTCCCATATGACGTAGCCGTCGTGCCTTGTCACCGAGACCCGTATAACGTCGTCTGGTATCGGGGTAGAGACTGACATCGGAAGATATCGTGCTCGTCGCGTCCGCCGTCGTCCGACGTCTCGCTGGTAGGAAATGACAGCAGCCTGTCGGGCCTCGAAGATGGTATCGGACGGCTGGTGTCGCCACCACCTCCAACGGTGCTCATCGAGGTGCCAGGGCCCAAGGGGCTTCGCTAAGAATCTGGCCGATCGGGTCAGCCGCTTGCAGAACAGCTGCCATTCCGCCCACCAGCTTGCTGGCAGTCGCTCAGGGAGCTGCGGCCAGGACCGGCGCAACGTGGATGCTTCGCGTCCTGCCCACGCCTCCTGGTGGATGGCCGAGCCACACGCGGTGGCAATGTCTGAGACGAAGACCGCTCCCAACATCAGTCGACACGTGTTGAGCCGTCGGAACAGTTGTCCCCGGTAGCCCAAGCCTAGGGCAAGCTCGGTGATCGTCTGATCGCCGCCCCGTTGGGGCACGAATGACTTGGTGTTTTCGTGGATGTGAAAACCCACTTCTTGTATGCTGCCCCACAGGTTGGATACCCAACACGGGGTAATTGCGTCCTGCAGAAGGTGGTAGGGTTGGTCGAACAGGGAGCCTGAGACTCCCACCTCATCCTTGAGCGCCTCAATCGAGTGCTCCATCATCCTGCCAGTCGGGGTGGAGGCGTGGACCTCCTGAAACATGGCTTGAACCTGTCGCACCACTTGGCGCCTCCATGGGTGCGGGATTCTGAGTCCGCCCGACGATATCGGCGCGTAAAGCACCGCGCGAGGGAACGTTCGCATCAGCTTCATCTTTGGAAGAGCCGCCATGAGGGCCGGGGCCATAATGTGGCGCCACTGATCCTGTGTCAGCTGCGTAGCCTCCATCACGTACTCCACTGACTTCATGAACCGTAGGACCAGGGCTGTGCGGGCCTCACTGGGAGTAACATTAGCCACTCGAAGCTTCTCCGCAAAGACTTCGGACTTCTTGCGCAGGGTAGACACTTGAGTGTCGTTGTTCCCGTCAAGCGTGATGGCTACACCCAGGGTTTCGACCGGATCCGTGTGCCATCTCCTTGGGATGGTCGCCCCTTCGCCGTCGGTATCATCGATTCTGATCGTTCCCTTTGCGTGAGAGTCCTCTGCCCACCACTGTCCAGCTTGGAAGGTGAAGCAAACCGACCACCAGGCCGACTTGCCGGGCACAATGGCTCCGCCTGTAGCTGCCAGCAGTCCATTCCAGTCCTCGATCATGCCTTGAAATCGCTTGAAGCCATCCTGAGGCGTCTCACCAGGCACGGAGATACGAATGAGGTCCGTATCGTCCACGAACGCTGATCCAAGCAACTTCATGGGGGACAGGCTCAGTGGCCCTCAGAGCGTCGACTCGTGCCCTCTTGCTTGCATGGCTCGGAACATCACGGAGCTGATCACCGCCCAGATGGCGGGACCCGCGCCGTTGCCTTGTCCAATGCCGTGCATGAGGCACTCGTGATCCTTTGTGTAGCTTGCGCTTGAGACCCCGTGCGCCGTGCTGACAAAATGTTCGGCCTGCTGCAGGGTCTTGAACATGCTTCGGACCACGCTGGGGTTGGCCCCCGCTGCCATCATGGCCGTCGCCGCGAAGTTTGGGACAATCCTGTCGTAGCAGGATTTCGCATCGTTGGAGCAAAAAAACACTGGGGCCTTTTTTTGATAGGCAATGTCCAGTGAGAGCCTCTTGTTGAGCGCGGCTACAATCGCTGACATTCCTTTTCTGCTCCCGAATTGATACTTGGACAGCCAGCCACTTGCTTCCGCCGTGGCCATCATGTCCCTCCCCAACCTTTTGTTGTTGAGGTTGAACTGTGCATCCATGAGCTGGATGGTCCGCATCTTCTCGATGTTGTAAACTTGGGCTTTCTTCAGGATCTGCACGTCTGTGATGCGCCTCCATTCCTTTGGGGAGATCGCGCACTGGTAAGGGATTTCCTGGAGCTGCATGTCCACTGCGGCGAGTACTGCGTGTTGGGAAGATGCCTTGTAGTGTCCAAAGTGAGGGTTGGCAGGCTCAGAGCTGACGCGCTCGGTTTGCTTCCTCCACGCTTTAGCGTGATCCTCGACTGAAAGCAGGTCGGCGCTCGGGGAGATGGGGCTCAGCGCCTCAAGCAGAGCCACGAGCATCTCATCCATCCCTTCCTCCGATGGGCCATTCCTGTGGAGGACCTGGTGCGACGTTTCCGCAGACCAGATCTTGTTGAGGAACCCTCTGCCGGGTCTTGTGAGACACAGTGCCGCTGCCGCCTGCGAGAATCGTTGCTTGTTCTCCCGTATGCATGCCTCCGCGATTTGCGATGGCTCAGTGCACTTGTGTGTCGTGCCCTCGGAGTCCGTGAACAGAACCTTCGTTGTCAGGGAGTTCTCGGCTCCGAGCACTCTGCGAAGACGCCGGGCCTCCGTCCGTTGCGCTTCTCGATTCTGAAGTTGCCTCAAAGCACTTTCAGTCTCCAGCTGCCCCTCCGTCTGCTTGGCCTGGGCCAGCTCGACCAAATACGCCTGCCGAAGCTCTTTGTGTTGAGCTTTCAGCGCGTAGTATTTTTTGTATGCTTTCGAACGATGATCCAATGCCGCGTCCAGGGACTGTGTCGGAGTCAACCCGGTCTGTTGTCGGAGTTGCTTTCGCAGGGATGAGCTCACTTTCACCTTGTGCAGTGCCTTCACCTCCATGGTCCAGAAACGGATGTTGAGGCGAGCATGTCTGAGTTCCGGGGACCACTCCACTGCCCCCATCCTGAGGGTGCGGCAGTCGCGTTCCGCCTTGCGCTTGATCTCGTTGATTTGGGTCAAAAGGCGATCCAACCTGGAGGTTTGTGCATCGTTGAGCATCACCCCCTGGTCTTTCGCCATATCAAAGAGGACCTGAGCTCGTCTCGTGACTCCATGTTTGGCGTATTCCGCGAGCAGTGAGTCGTTGCATCTCTGCACTACCTTGGGATGCTGCACCTGCAGCCTCCGGGGCTGCCTTGATGGAATGGGCTGTGTGCCGTGTCCGAGGACCTCGTGGAAGTCAAGATCCACCCATAAGGCCTTGTGGTCCGACGGGATTGCCTCGCTGAAGTCGTAGTATCCTCCGTCCACAATATGCGCTCCTGAAGAGAGAAATATCGCGTCGATAGGAATGCCTTTCTGGTTGCGCTGCTGTGTCGCAGTGCGTGCCCCTTCCCCCATGAAGGACCACAGGGCGTTGGGCAGTCCGCAGTCTGACATGGCTTGAGCGGTAGGTCCGTCCACCGCGTCATCGTTGACGTCCACACCGATCACAATGGTCTCGCCAGATTCCTTCCATCGCTTGATGTCATTATCCAGATCGATTTGCCATGCGAGTATTGGGTCAATGTCCCGTCCAGCGGACAGTAGGGCTCGGGTGTGCTGCGCCCATACCGTCTGGTCGCCTTGATCGGATTTGCAAGGCCGGTAGGCAGACACGACTCGCAGTCGTTTGCCTTGTTTTCCTTCAAACGCAAGGGAGGACCATCGTCCCATGCCCGAGGGGTCGGACTCCTGGCCGCAGACTCGGTGCGACAGCTCGTTGAAAGCTGACACGGCTGCGCCGCCGTATTGTTGCGGCTCCAGGTGTGTCTCATGGGCATTGTGGGCGAAGATTGACTTCTCCTTCCTGAGGGGCGCGGGCAGGCGCTCCTTCCATTGGTCTGTGACGTACACATTGTCCCAACGGATGTTCGTCTCTGCCATCGCTATGATATCGACTGCTTCCAGGTGAATGAATTCGAAGATGGCGTTGTTCTTCTCTTGATACTTTTTGAGGGGAATCTGCGCCACATTCTGGAAGACAACCCGGATGGTGTCTTTCCGCTTGAGCTTCTGTGGGTATTCCATGATGTCTTGTCGCATCCGTGTAGATGCCCGAAGAGTTGAGGATGCGCGACGTGTCGATGTCACGTGCTTTGGGTGTTGAGTGATAGTGCCAGTTGGTTGGCTTTGGGTGGTGAGGTGTGGTAGTGTTGGTAGGGCTGTCGGTAGTGTGGGTGACAGTCGTGGTGTAGGTTTGTTGTGGTGGTGTGCGTGGTGTTCGTGTGTTTGGGTTGGCGGCCCTTGGTGTGTCGGAATTCGTGGTTGGCGAGGCGAGGTTGGTTCCTGCGTCGTGCGTAGTTGTCTGATTTGTAGAGTCAGCTGGGTATGGTGCGTGTGTGTGTCGTCTGTCGCCGTAAGCGTGGGCGTTGTCTTGGTCGTTGGCGTTGTCGTCGTCGCCGCGCTATTCGTATGGTCGTCTTCAGGACCTTACTCGTTGGCGCTATCGGCGTTGCGGATGTTGTTGTCGTGGTTGGTCTGCGTGTGTTTCGTGTGTCTCGTTGTTGTTTTTTTTACTGTGATTTTCTCGTGTATTACATACGTTGGTCGATTCTGGACCAGGTGGGGTGAAGAGGTTTCCGATTCCTCCGGTGTCTACCGATCGTTCTCCTACTCCGAAGAATCCATGGCGTCTTTGCTGCCTGTGTTCGTTCCTTCTGGAAGTGGGGATAGGACCGTTGATGGAAACACGATCGTGCCGTCTTCGGCTGTCGCCGGCATCTCGACGTCATGCAGCGCTGTTGGGTCGTTTGCGAACTGATCTGGGCGTGCTACTTTGGCGCGTGTTGTCTTGGACATTGCATGCCCTGCAAACTCGACCTGCTGGTGCAGAGAGATATCCGCGAATGTGGCGAGGGTGTTGGATCCCACTGTGTGGTTGTCGCCCGTCTGGTTTTTCGGGATATTGTCCAGATCGATCTCAATTTTCAAGAGCGGGATGCGTTTGGCACGACCTTCGTCGTCTACGGCCCCTTTCCAGCCCATGTCTTCTGCGAGGACTGAGCTCATCGCCTCGATGTCGGAGTGCAGGACACTCTGCGCGATCTCTGTGTATTCGTCCACTTCATCTTCATCAATGCCTGTGACAAAGCCGGTGACCCAGTCTTCCGTGAAGTTATCCGTGTCTGCCCAACCTGACGGGGTGAACCAGTGATGGAAGTTTCCGCCAAGAAGCTTGAGGCACAAGAATGGGAGTTTAGAGATCACCTCCTGTGCTTCAACCTGTCGTTCCTCGTGGTAGACGAAGTTGGTGCGGAACGGGTCGACTCTGTCGGTGTCAACTGATACAAAGAGGGCGTATTCCGGATTCGCAAACGACCGGAAATTCATGATCACCTCTCGAAGGGAGACGAGGTACACTGACATGGGTACGTCGAGCTCTTGTACCGATTCCACCCCTTGGGTGAGCATTTTTGCTTCGAAGCGGTGCTGTGCTTTTGCCATGTACTCTAATCCGAGCAGCTTCTTTGGGGAGGGCACGAATCGTGGATCGAGGGTGTCCGGCATGAATCGTAGTTGCTTGCCCAAGACCAGGTTGGCGCCTTTCGCATTGAAGATGCGTTTCATCGCGGCTCAGCATTCTTTGGCTTTGGAATGTCCACACATAATGTGTGCCGCACGCTGGCGGTCTTTGAATTCTTTCCGCTTGACTTGTCGGCCTGACTTGAGGCGTATCTCCTTCAATCGTATCTCGATCTCCATCACTCCTTTGACTTTGCTGTGTCCTCCAAGAACCTCCGCCAAATCCTTATTGTTGGTTGTGCTATGGCTCCCGAAGAGCCAACCAGCGGAAACGATGGTTTTCTCCTGGATTGCTGAGCGCTTCATGTTGATGCCTTCGTCGACAAGGGTGCCGTCATCTTTGAATGATTCGAAGTCCTTCTTGTGTGCCAGTAGGATGCGGGTGAAGATGGTGTTACCTGTTCTTGCGTAGAGGTTCTCCACGAACAGCTTGACTGTTTCCCGAGACTCCCATTTCCCGTCTCGCTTCGACCAGGGCCTGGTGGTGCCGTGGTGCCAGGACATGAATTTGGCGTTGGCGTCGTTTTGAAACACGAAGTCCACAATGACGTTAAGGCTGTCAATTGCTTGCGCTGGCGCTGTCTTGGCTCCGTCGCAAGGGGCCGGGAGTCTGAGGTCCACGAAGGTCCGGTGAAAGTCGGACAGTACGTTGTTGACCGAATTCCTGGTTTTTTCCGTCGCCTCTCTGCGCAGGTAGAGTGTCTCCTTCGTTTTTTGCTTCTTCTTTTGCGCCGGGTTGGGTGAGATCGTCTTTTCTCCGTCAAGGTTGTCGATGTCGATCTGCTTGTCCTTCATGAATACCAGACGAGCCGCAACCCATCCAGCCGATTCGTGAGTCTCCTGCAGCTGCCCGCTCTTCCACATGGACGTGAACAGGTTGTCCGTCTTGATGAGGCGCAGGTAGAGGTCGATGGTGCGCGTGTTGTACTCCGGCTCCAACTTATGTAAGATCGCTTTCTCGAAGATGTCGACCCATTGATCGGCTTTGACGAGGGGCGGGTTGCCTGCCAGTCCTTTGATGTATCTTGCAGCATCGTGGACGGTGTCTCCTTCTCCGAAGAGGGTTACAAAGGGTTGTACCAGGCGCGTAGCGAAGTTGCGTTCCTTGAGCATTTTTCGCCATTGCTGCTCCAGCGCGTGACTCCACAGCCAGCCTTCTTTATTGGTTGTGCTGGAGTTTGTCGCGGTGGGTGTGGTTACGCCGGTCATTCCCTCGTCCTCAGCGACCTGCGGGTCGTTCGGACCTGGGATTTGGACAGGTGGGAGAGGGTACCTCGCCGTAGGCTTGCGCGGTGGCGGTGGGGGAATCGAGGCCATGGTGTCGGCTTTGTGGCTACGGTCACTTCGTTTTGTTTTCGTCATTGTCGACTTTTCGCTCCCAGTACTGGTTTAACGTGCTCTACACAAGATTTTTGTACCAGATCTACGTACGTCTTCAACAGGGGAAGGGTCACGAGACTGTCTTGCCAACACGAGTATCGCATCCGTTTTGGTGGGTTGGGCTTCGGTTCCTTCCCTGAGGCATGTGCTTGGCTTGACAATGAGTGCCCCATTTTTGACAGTGATTTCTTTGTCGATGTTCACATCCTCTTCCAGAACATCTTGGGCCGCATGACAGGCAGCAGCAACCTCAAGATGCTCACCATCCTCAAGAAGACAGGGATATCATCCTGGAATGTTGGTATAGCGATCGAGCCGTTCGACCATTCCATCCCTTTGTTCTTCTTATCTCCTGGGGTGAGCTGTCCCGTCAACGCATCCCAACCCTTCTTCGACAAGATCCTGAACTTTGCTGACTGGTCAGTTGCAAACACTGGCTACAAAGACAAGCTGGAGTTGCATTTGCATGCAATCAGCAATGATTTTGAGCATGCTATCAGAGACCAATACCACTTCACTTCTCAGCACTATGGTCTCATGAACTCCGCACTTGGTAGATCCACCAAATGGATTCATTCCTTCATTTGGTTCATCGACGATTACTATTGGTGTTTAATGATGTCGTATCAAGCTTCATGACGTCGATGACGGATTAGGCAAGCACAGGACAGAATGGATGTAAATGCGTACTCACCGCTTCCCCCACAACTCTACAACTAGTGCTATCGTGGATGGACTGTTGGATCGTTTCATCGGAACACCTCAAAAAAGACAAAACAATTCGAAATAGAGAGGTTTCGCATTGTTGAAATTTCCATCGAGAGAGTCCCGCGAGGGAGTCATAACCTGATAGAGACATTTTTCTGGGGGTGGCGAGAAAATCACCCCCTCGCTCGATGGAAGTGATTTCCATTCGTGCTGCACGAATGGAAATCATGTCCATCGAGAGAGTGGATTTCCATCGGGAGAGTCCCGGAAAAATGTATCACTTCCACGCGGAGATATACATTCATCCAATCAGAGAACTGATATTGATGTCTACAAACGCAGTTTTCTCTAGTCACTTTCTTGCTTCGAAAACAATCTAGTACTAGTATTGTCGTAGCTCACAACAGATTTGACAACCATATCCATGCTATCATCAAATTAGAGGATAACATCAACCATTACAATATTACAGTGTCAAAATCTCTATTTATTGTCCTCCAAAGACTTCCAGGAATAAAATGTCTAGATGCTAATCAGAGTGGAATCTGAAGCGTGACTAGATGGACTACTTTCAGTCCTTCCAAGAACCAGAAATTCTTGAGAACTCTTGTTGGCACCATGTCGCATGTGACATGGCGCCTGGGGGCCTCTCGATGGAAATCGCAACAATGCGAAACCTCTCTAATGGGAACAAACTCGCTGAAATAGAGAACAGCAATACATTAAGTTGGATCGATGTAGTCGGAAGCAAAAGGCTGAAACCCGAAAGAGATCCAAAAGTATGCACATCCATCGGTCCATAAAACTTAAAATCGGACCGAACTAAAGAGATGTATTGGCTATTTATTTGTTTTAGACCTACGAGGATTACGAATATTTGCTTGGGTTGGAAATCCCAGGAAAAAAGAAAGGAGGCTCATTTCAAAGTCCGGGTCGACTTGTCCGTTGTCATAGTACAACGGACAAGAACAACTGTCGGCATGCGAACATGATGCCCAGTGGCACATTTGTCTCTGATGCGTCATCGGGACGCAAAAAGAGCATTTGTTGCGGCGTGGAGACCGCGTTTGCGAAAATAGTTGACCAATCCCGCTTTTGGTGCCGCTGTTCCATCGAAGTAATCGTACCTCCGGGTTCAATACCGGCATCATATCACAACTTGAAGGGAGCAAAGTTCTCCCACACGCTCAAGAAGCAGCTTGTGCAGTCGTCGTGACCAATGTGCGCGTCAATGGAACAACTCGCCAAAGAGGTACAATTGCGTGATGGACAATTACCCTGCCTTGCGGCTTCATTCATGAAAAAGGACCCAACAAAGACAGTAGCAAGAAGGAGAAGCGAATCAAACCAGACACGCAACGAGCCACCTCGTCTTGCACTGGTTCGTTGACAGCTTCATTGGTCGTGATTGTTGTGTATTGCGACCTTTTGGTCCTTGTCGTTGCGAGGAAGCAACTCTGTCATGACATTGATGGTTGTTGATGGCTTATCGGCTTCGACATTTCTTCCTTCTGACGTGTGCCGAAGTTGCGTCGCCACAAACCAGCACACAGGTCATGCATCAAACGCGAGTCCCCCCCTGGGTTTGGTGGAGGTCGCGCCTACGACAGTGGACGCGGGTGGCAACACACAGCCCCACCCGTCGCCATGTGGCCTTCCTCCCATTTGGGGTGAATGTCGCCCACGCCAACACTGCAACGAAGCGAAGACTTTGAACATGACTTGCACAGAACCAACCCCGACCATCGCACATCAGTACCACCAACAACACCAACCAACAACACCCAACACGGAGATCTACTCGAGTCTCCACTTGTACCACACATCGGGTCCTCACATTCCACTTTCCAAACCAAAACGGCAGCAGCATAGGTATCAACAGCGGAACCAACACATTTATCTCCATCAGCTCCATCAGCATCGCTGGCGCCTTTGACCATACTCCAGGAGTACCAACCAACAGCACCATGACGGACGTCCTTCAACAGAACGACCCATCGAAGATGCATGGACATGAGAACAAACAGCACTGCAATCGCCATCGTCAGCATCATCACAAACCGAACTTCTCGTCAGGCCGCGAGTTCTACGATGATGGGTACACGGAGGAGGAGCAGAACGCTGCAGAGCTGCCAACCACCATGATTGCGGGATCGGTTCCTGGCCTTTCTACTCACGTGGGAAGGCTTGGCGGTTGCACGGAGGATACCATGGGTGGTGGTCACGTTGATGGCCAGCACGGTACTGCCAGCGGCGATGACGACGATGAGAGCCCGTCTCCAGCGGCAGGAGTGCCTTCGTCTTCGCCAAATATCTTCTTTGGCATGCAAAAAGAGCTCAAGAAGCTCCATCAAATCCGAGATTGCATCATCCATGGAACAACCTTCCACAGAAGACAACAGCCCAATGATGACGATGACAATGATGACGATGAGAACAAGACGACGCCCTTCTCCGGCTCTAACCAGAGTCGTGGCACGAGCACGAAGGAAATGGATACTGCGACGATACCTTCGACAACAGCATCATCGCTGGGAACGGACCTCGAGAGAGACAAGCTGCTACCGGCAGTGCTGGTCTGGGGAGTCAGTGGAACAGGAAAGTCGCGGCTTGTCGACCAATTCTTGCAAGAGTCTTGCACTTGCATCCACCATGCGGGAGTTCAAGAAGGCAGCGGGGATGAGACGGGTGAGGCAGGGCGGCCTCCAAGACATGACCTCACATGCTGCTCGTGCTGCTACGTCCTGCGGGGAAAGTACGATGAGTGCACCGGCGGCAGCGATCCGTTCTCCGCAATTGTGCAAGCACTCAACGACTTCTCCAGACAGCTCCACAACGGATCCAAGGAGGAGTTGGAGCGCATGCGTGTCTGTGTGAGGCAGGCATTTGCGTCCGATGAGAAGCTTCAGCAACGACCAAGCACCAACACCAATCCTTCGAATGTGACGATGAACAAGGCCTCATCGAACATGTCTTGTGACAATAGCACCAGCCATAGACAGCAGCAGCAACAACAACAACATGAAGGCGGCGATGAGACTTCCCGAGTATCATCCTCTCTCAGGGCACTGATCTCGGTGATCCCATCCTTGTCCATACTCTTACCTCCAACGGATATGGGGATGAGTATGAGCATGAGTATGAGCATGGATAAACAAGGCAGCCACAACACACACGGGAACTCATCCAACGAACTCACCCACGACCGCGGGTCACAAATGGATGATGGCAACGACGGTGTGAGCGTATCCGTCGCATCCGCAGTACGCCAACGTCAGACAGCCCAAAGTGCTCCAGGCAAGTCCTTCGACAGTGCATGGAAACAACTGCAGTTCATCTTCCAGAAGTTCGTCAAGGCGATCTGCACGCCTCAAAAGCCGGTGTACTTCTTCATCGACGACTTGCAGTGGTCATCGACCGTCAGCTTCGACCTCCTTGCTGGTCTCATCGCTGATCCAGAGATGCGGAACTTCATGTTCCTCGGTATCATCCGCCAGGAGACCGACCCACACAGCAACGAAGCCATGGAGCTGACTGAAGACGCACCACTTCGCACATGCTTCTTGGACGTCCTGTCGGCCAGGAAGCTCGAACAGATCACCATCCACAACCTGTCCCCCAGGAACCTGACGAAGTTAGTGTCGGAACTGCTGGATCGACCAGCGGAGGATGTGGCCGTCCTCTCCAAGAAGCTGTATGCCAAAACCCAGGGCAACGTGTACTTCACGCTGCAGGCTTTGGAGGAGCTGGAGCGCAAGAACATCCTCATCTACAGCCGCATCTTCTTCCAGTGGGAATGGAACCTTGGCGACGATGAAGAGCTCCCCGTGAGCGACAACATCGTCAGCGCGATCGAATCCAAGCTCAAGGAGCTGCCGGAGCAACTCCAGCTGGTGCTGTCCGTCGCCGCCTACATCCGTGCCAGCTTCGACCTCCAGACGCTCTGGCTGGTGCTGCAAAACGAGGCCGAGCATGCCGCGGGTGTCTTCTCCACCATGCCGGGACCCAGCAGCAAGGAAGGCGCCCCTGTTTCTCGAAAGTCATTCCAGGAGCACGCCGTTGCCAAACTGATGGATGCCAACGAAGTCTCTCACCTTCTGGAACAGGCCGTGCTGGAGCGACTCATCCTCAACCCCATCGGTGGATCGAACTATCGATTCGCTCATGATCGGATCCAGCAGGCCGCCTACGGTATGATCCCGTACGGCGAACAGCGAGAAATGCTGCGGGTGCGCATCGGTCACTGCCTACTCGATCACTATCGCGCACTCACGGATGCGAATCAGTCAATATTGGACTCATCTCCGCCGCCAACAAACAACGATACTGACCAGGCCAACGATGCTGACGGCCTCTTGTTCGTTGCGGCGGACCATCTGAACAGCGTCCAGTGCAAGGACCACATGTTCTCAGTCGTGATGAACTTGGAAGTCGGCGAGAAGGCCCTGCAAATGGCCGCCCTTGCACCAGCTGCTGGGTACTTGCAAAAGGCCACCAATGCCCTGCGGCGGGTTCAAAATCCTTGGGATGAGCACTACTCCGTATGCTTTCGACTGTATTCAGCCAGATCGGCCGTCGAGCTGTCTCTCGGTCACTTCGATGTGGGCTACAAGCTCGGTTACGAAGCCATCGACAAGGCTCGCAGTCTGGACGAGAAGCTTCCCATCTACCTCTCCATCATGCACAGCCTGGGTCGCGAAAATCGCCACCTTGAAGCATTCAAGATCGGCATCAGCACAATGCGCCAAATCAAAGAGTTCCCCAAACGCTTCCTTGCCATGCACGCAGTGGCGGGGCTGAGCAAAGTTAAGGCTTACTTCAAAGCCTACACCGACGAAGATATCCTGAATCTCCCGCTGATTCAAGACCCGAGGAAGGCCATCACGGTGAAGTTTTGCAATGAAGTCGGCATCCGGGCGCACTTGTGCAAGAGCATGCTCAAATTGGTTGTCAACCACTTTATCTCCATACAGATCACATTTGAATATGGGCTCTCTGTGGAATCAGCCATGGCCATTACGGCATCCGGAATGATGGGTCTGGCAACGGGTGATTTCGAGTTCGCCATCCGCTGTGGAGATTTAGCGCACCGTGTCGTTCGCAAGACGAATGGCACGGCAGTAGCTGGCTGGGTCACAATGGTCACGTCACTGTATATTGACCCCTACACCGTGCCATTAACCGATATCATCCAGCGTCTCCGCACGGGATACATGATCTCGATGGAGGCAGGCGAATTTGAAGTCGGTTTCATGAACTGGCAGATCAGCAATGTCTTTGCGTTCTTCGCAGGCTACGAACTCAGGCCCCTGCTCAAAGCAGCAGAAATCACCCACGAGCAATACCGGATGTACCGTGTCGAATCCATGATTGGTACGTCCCAAGCGTTCCTCACGTTGTTCCGAGTGCTCTCCGGAGCCGAACCTCCTGACTGGGACAAGCTGGAAGAACAATCACGAAGAAACCTGAAGAAGGAGAAGCTCGATGGATCTGAGACCTACGAGCTCATTCCGTACTTCCAGACCACACTCATCCTTGCAGTGTACATGCGACGCCACCACATTGCACAAGGCCTGCTCAAATGCTTCAACTTGGTTTCGAGCGAAGACACTTCTTTACTTACGATTGCGCCGCGCGAATTCTTCGGTGGTCTGGTCTACGCTAATCTTTACCGCGAGACCGGCAAGAAGAAGCACCTGCGCAAAATGCAGAAGCTCCACAAGCAACTGCGGACCGTCACAACCGCAAAAGGACCCAACTGCCTTCATTACCCCTTGATTCTAGATGCCGAAGAGCTCGCCATCCGCAAGGGTGGAAGGAAGGTGCGGAGCGTGAAGAACGCTTACGACAAGGCCATCGCAGTTGCCGCCAGGTCATCTTACATCCAAGACGCTGGTCTCGCTTGCGAGATGGCTGGTGAGTACTTCGTGCTGCATGGGCAGAAGGAGCTGGCCACAGAGTACCTTTCTAAGTCGGTGCAGTACTTCAGGGCATGGGATTGCGTCCTGAAGGTCGATGATATCAAGCAGCGGAGGTCAGAGTACATCAGAGACCTTTCAATGGAGGGTGGTGGCCTCCCAGGCATCCGTTCTCATGGCATCCTTTCTGGTACTGACGGCGACATGATGAAGCACACATCGGAGAGAACGAAGATCGATCTGGTGTCAACGTACACCCCCACAAAGTCCCATGTTGCGCACAGTATGAAGAGTGTCAGCCAATCGGCATCAGAAGAAGCAGACCAAAGCAATAGCCACAGAGTCGAGACAGAGCAGCAGGACATCGATATCGACCACGTTTCTGTGCTGACAGATGCAAGTTAATATAAAATAAATTGAGCAGAGTAAGTATGTAAGCTCTTGTACCTCCAAATACACACGTGATGCTACCAGGCCCAGGTTACCATACGTAGACACCATAGGACTCGATACCGTCTGGTAGTTTATCGCTTTCCCCATCCCATCATGCACAGCATGTCAAGATAATGAATAAGCAACTAGCGAGAGTGCTCTCTAACATGCACGACCTCCAGCTTGCAGTGTGGTACTGTAGACTTCATCACTGAGCAACAACGCTTTCCCGCAAGTCCTACTGGTTTGGGCATGGGCTGGTATTGTAACAGCAGACTCGTGAATCAATCTAACCACCTGCCTGCTCGGCACAGTTCGCAGCATTCGCATGTCTTCCGATGAGTCTCCAGGTATCGGTGGAGAGAAAGAGCAAAGTTCTTTGGACTTGCTTTGTTGGCCTTGTATCATCTGTCAGTCTACGACCTAGCCGCACAGCAACTCAAATACCAGAACATTCAAGATAACGAACAGACTCTGTTCTGCAAAACAATGAAGCCACCGAAACGGTATCAATATTGACTAAGTGGATCGAAATAGTTGCCGTAAGCGTGTCCCTTGTTGTATTGTATAAGAGCCCATTCAGTCACAAACCAACGAGTCGCGGGGGGAGCAGTCTACATGCGTTTTCAGGTTATTGCAGAATAATATGCAACGTGTTGTGAAGTATATATAAAAAAATATCCGAGGTGGATCATCATTATATTAGATAAGTTATGGGCTGCTGTGGGTTTCAGGTAGACTCCTTGTAGGCACGCACGAAGTGAAGACGAACGGATGGTGTCAGAACACGATTTCGTTGATGGGGCTTCGGATCGACGAGAAATACAGCATCACAGTGGCCAGCTGGTGGTTTCTGGTGGATTCCAAAGAGAGACGCTAGCGCTAAGTAGCGAGAAGCCTTGAAACCTTTTTGTTGGTCTTCGAAGATGTCAAACAAGACAAGATTGATCTTTTTGGGGCAACGAGATAATATCAACGTTAAACATGAATCATCCTTTGTATGTGCTTTTTTCGTGCGTTCTCTGTTTGACTCGTGCTGGAAAATATTCGAATTATTTCGATCCAATCGTTGTGTTTCCTACTGATCGACAGTTTGGGGGTCATGCGTACAGACGGATGTTTTGTCATGTACATAGCACCAGAATGAATTGACGATCTTGTGGTTCCGTTTCTGTTCCCGTTCCTGTCTCACCAAAAGACGCGCCGAATTGGTTGCATCTGGCAGGCGTGCTTCATGACCGTCGCAACGAAACGTCAGGGGAGCGAGACGAAATGATTGGACTGAGAATTAAATGATGACGTTTGATAGTGTCAACAACGAAATCAAGTGAACAATCATCTCATTTTGAATGTGAACCTGCATCATACACGTATCACGCATGTAGACATTATGTAGACAAGTCCTTTTGAGGACGAACTCTATTGTAGGACGTGACGCAAGCCAATATGTAAACTGAACACCCTTGCTCCAAAGTGATGATGAGCGGGAGGGTTCCACCATTTCCCTCCCCCAGCTTCCTCACTACCACCCAGAAGACTACAGTTACTTCAATGCTTCATCAATGCTCTACTTCTGAGGTTCGAAATGATGGTGTCATATATATACCTCACTGATTATAACTGTTAAGTTATGCGCTGGGGGGTGCTTTGATTCTGCCTTGTTTATTCTCCATGTCTGCACGCAGTGGGAACGGATGTGTCAGTATTATGATCGTGTTGGGAGAGAGGGCTGTGTCCATTGGGCAGGTCTGTTTGCTGGCGATGTTGTGGTGGCAGGGGAATCGTCTCAGGGTGCGATCCGCCTATAGTTCCATTTCCAATTCACAAGCACTGCCGTGGCTGGTGGCACATTGCCTCCAAGGCCTTGGTGCATGGCTTGGACCCACGGAATGAGCTGGGCGGTCTGCTCAGTGTGCGGATGATGCTCCCAAAGTGGGTGCAGGACTGCAGGGATGGTAGTTGGCGGGCATATTCGCAGCATCTGAAAATATTGGAGCAGCACGGGCGTCGTGTCATTGGAAGTCTGGGACGCTTTGACCTTGGTCTGGTCCTGCCATTGCATCAGTGTCATGTGCCACATGAGGTTGGTGACACTGTCCTGCCAATTGTGAAGTAGTCGAGGGCGCGCCTGTGATGGTGAGGTGCCATGGGAGGTGCTTGTGCACTCCACTGCATTGCCCATCCGCCCTAAATCATGGCCATCCAGCCTACTTTTCTTTGCTGCAGCTGTATGGATTTGGTGGGGGAGTCGCGAACGCCAGAGAGATGATGGTGTCAACATGGCTTGGATCCAACACCTGATGTCGAACAGTGTGGACAAGACTATCCACAAATGTCTAACACAACCATCAACCATGTTGTTGATCACAGCATCACTCTCCATCATCATCTCAGTCTGAGGATGCATTGAACTGGAACGCCTGTCAAGTATGTCCATGACACAGTTACTTCTACAGAAGGTCAAAACCTCAGAATCCTGGATGGAACCCATCACTCTCCAATCTTCACGACAGTGGAAAGCTGGAATGCAACTGCTGGCCGATGAAGTGCCAATAAAGTACACAAACAAAGCATCACTGCAAATACACAAAAAACATATGTAAAATGTGCATGGGTGCTCCTCCAACCAAAGCAAGCTCATGTGTGGTACAAAGTAGCTATTCTGCATCAATTGTGATGAGAGCATGGTGTGAGAGCCTGTACAAAGCAGAGAACACAAGAATTATGGTTTTGGTGTGAGGTGGAGTAAAAGCGTGAAGTCTCTGTCCACACAGATGGACAATATCCAGACTGTGACACCTGCTACAATTGATGGACTGGGATGACCAAACGATCCAAAAGTATGTAACTACTCTAATCAGTTTCAGCCGCTGCTTGCTTCATGTTGCTGGCCACACAGGGACATCACTCAGGAGATGTGGTCCCAGTGCCTCGTGAAGAGGGGCGGAGAGGTCTGCTTGGTAGACATGTCGGCAGCAATCAAAGCAGACAAGTTTCTGCGAACGCAATGTGGTCGTTTTCCACCCAGTGTTGAACAGCAAAATGTCGAATGGCGCCGTGGCGTGTGCGACGCGAGGGCTGCTGTGCGTTGGCCATCATGAGCGCAATTCAGTTGTTCTCGTACAGCACCGTACCACATCGCTGAAGTACACCAAGCTTGCCAAGGATGCAACGAATGCATAATGTCATGCGACCAGCATCGGAAGCACAGAGAAGTTCAGCCTCTGTGCTGGACATGGCGACCGTGATCTGCACTCTCGGTTTCCATGCGATGGCAGCAGCAGCAAGATGGAAAACGATGGACGACACTAACTGTTGTTGCTGAGTGTCCATGGCCCAATCACTGTCAGCATACCTTTAGAGGAAATTGGGTTGTTCTGCTGGATGGCCAAATACATCATCATGTGCTGGCATTTGCTTGGCTGGAACAGGCATGGGCGGTAGTGCAGGGACAGCGTCAGTGCAATGTAGCGCGATGCCTTGAGCGGGAGTGCGGAAGAGATATCAAGAAACCTGCTTGGCGACAGCGAAATGATCTATGGCCAGCCTTGCCAAGAATTGCAAAAGTTTCACGATGGGAAAAGCGATGGCTGGCCTACAGGTGATCATGGGACAGATGAGTTTGCCAACAGCCTCACAATAGCATTCAATGTCTGCCTGTGCCTGCTTGAGACCAAATGTATCCAAGGCTTCAGAATCGTCCAGCTTGCGTATGTGCGTATTGCCATAGTTGAGATTCAATAAGGGACAGACTATTACCGGACACGGTATCAACCCAATTGGAGAAATTCTTGTTTTGGCGCGAAATCTTCCGACTTGATTGACCACCAAATCTTTTCTCCTCCTTTCTCTCCTCCATTCACGAATCCATCATGACTCAAGCATTACCAACCTGACTCACACCCTACCTTGGGAACTATTTGCTCCTCAGATCCTCTTACTACAACACACCTCGATTCCCTCCATGCTGATGACCACTACACTACCGCCGTGGCTCTGACGTGTGTATCCAACTTGCTTCAACCCAAGCAATGGAATCCGAGGGTCAGCTCCAGCCACAGCCACTGCTTCATGACCACCTCAATCAGCTGTCATGATCTACACTGCAGTATGTCTATGTGTACGGAGAGCAAGGCACTGTAATGATCGCCTACCCTGTTGCACTGAACCAAGTACATCAGTGCAGGGTCTCGCCAAGTTGTGTGGCATCGTTTCTTCACCCTACTAAAACTACAAGCTAACTCATATAACAAAGACAAGGATTAGCTACAAAGCACCCTACTACTCATCGTTACAGTTAACTCTTCAATCAGTGCACCTCTCTTGAACTGCATCACACGACTATCCCGAAGTCGGCAGATCCAAGAGACATTCTCCACCGATTCGCGCCGACTACGCCCGAATCCTAACTGCCATCATCCATTGGAGTGAGCACACCATTCATCTTCTTCTGCTCATTCCATTTGAAAACTTTGTTGAGATGTGTACTATATTTTGGATGGAGACATGTGTGGCGGTTTGGATCAGATCTGCACCAATGAAGTGTTGGAGAACGCTGAATCATTTCATGGGAATGAACAGGAACGAATCCAAGCTCATCGCAGATCATGGAGCAAGCCACTACATTGCTGCATGCAATGGCAAAGTCATCAACCTGACATAGAAAGAGCATGTTGTGTTCTTTGTAAGCGCCGTGGCATAGGCATAGAGCATGCGTGGTGGGCCTGAAACCCATGCGCTACAGCTGTGCATCGATGTGCACCGCCCACTGCCATAGTGCTCAGGAATGACCCTGAAGATTCTTGCTGATGAGAGTCATGCAGCCACACGGAATGGGTACGCGTCCTTACGACTGCCACCAGTCAGCAAAGGGGCTGTCAACATGCATGAAGTACTTCTGTGCACCACAAGAAGCCTCAGCAAATGCATTGTAAATGTCAGCGCCATAGATGGTCTTGTTCTCCATGGTTGTGACAGCAATGAACAGCCAGAAATCCGTAGCAGCCAGAGTAGCCGTGAACGTGTGCCCTGTGATTGCTGCCTTGCCTGTTGGAATGTACATATGTGTATGTGCATCGCTCACCCATTGTTCTCTTATGCTCTACGCACAAGCGGCGCAAACATTTGTGTTGTGAGTGATCTGTGATTGACCTGTGAGTGATCTGTGATTGATCTGTGATTGATCTGTGATTGATCTGTGATTGATCTGTGGTTGATCGAAATCACATCACAAAATCAGGCACACACGAAAAATCAGAATTTTGGAAGGGCATTTGTGAACACTCATTTCTGAGAGCATCAGGAATGCAGTCTGTCCATCAACTGACAGAAATGCATGACATCGAGCAAGGATTGATGTATTTCACAACTAAACCTCAAATGACAATATCCTTGCCATACCACTGCATCATTGATGGAATATGGAATCTGAAGGATCATGGAAGACGACAGCTGACATCAACAGGATGTCATCATGTCACCACATCAACATCTGTCTCCACATCAGATCAAGAAGGTGAAGATTCAATGACCAAGTGACATCAAGATCGTGGATATGCAAGGAGGAGTTCAGATGAGACATTGGCGAATACTCACAGAGTAGTGCACCAGTAGAGGACAAAATGATGGAATATGTATCAAATACAGAGTATGTATCTATCACTGATTATCGCACAGTACCAACACACAAGAGAGAGAGAAAGAGCAAGAGAATACAAGAAATAGCAAGAGAGCATCTCACATGCCAACTCATAGTTGGACGATAGTTGAGAGACAACAAGAGTATTGGGAGACTCCAAGAGGCATTGGAACAATGCAATGAAACAGCAAGAAAAAGAGTAACAACCACCACCACCGTCAACAGTCGCAAGAGTATCCGTGAGCAGAACTTGCCAATATGCCACATTGCCCAGGATCCACACCTCATGTTTGCTGCTATCCATGAGATATGAATGCTGCAGTCTGGATCGCCACTACGGAATGCGACAAGAACGATGTCCAGGGGCGATGTCGAAGACATGTAGCTGCTCTTGGTTGTTCATGCTGTTCCAGGTGATGTCAGCAGGTGGATGGTTGCCAGATGACAACATGTCGATGTCAAACGCCGTATTGTTGGGATGGCTTGATATTTTGAGCATCATGACATGCCATGTGGACACACTGACGGCGACCCACTGCAGCCAATGCCGCAGGGTGCATGCTGGCACTCTCGTGCAGCGTCAGCGGAAGCATAATGACATCATTCATGTGGCCGATTGGCTTCTTGAGGTCCAACGGTGGCTGTGGATCAGGTGTTATCACAGTATCTGCCGCAAGCCTGCCTGCAGCAAATACATTACAAATGCATTGGACAAGTTGGAACGACAACATGGATCAATACACAACCAACATGGTCCCATGCAGAACAAGAATCATCTGGAAACGGATGACTCCAAACTACTAACACCTGACTAACAACACCAGTTCCAGCAGCTCATCGGGATGATGAACCGAGTTGTTCAACTTGGACGTTTTGATTTTGCATTTGCAACTTCTTCACTTTCACGTTTCGCTGCATCATCTCGCAAAGGACGCCTTGAGAGAGCCATCAAAGTATGGGGATATCTAGAGCACAAGTCCACATTGCAAACACAGATTGGCTCTTGCCCGATGATATTTGACAACTTCAATGCAACACCATCCAATCCAGCAATGGCCTCACAGATGAAGGAGGAATACCTGGAAGCATCAGAGGAAATCGACAACAGATCGCCAAAGCTGATCTACCTACAACTGCCAATGTATGCATTCGTCAATGGCGATCATGCACACGATTGAGTCACATGAAGATCCAATGCTGGCATCATTCTATGCCTTGGAAGAACACCAGTATACTTCTCAAGCAAGAGGCAATCATCAGCCACAACTTCAACATACGGCACCAAATTCAATGTCATGGGATCCGTGGCAGAAGAGATCATTGTGCTACAATGTGCACTCCAATTGCTGAGGGTGCAAGTCAAGTTGCCAGTAATCGCATCATGTGACAACAATGCTGCAATCTCGAACACGACGATCACAGAGAGCCTGCTACAAAAGAAGCATGCAGCGATATCATTTTGCAAAGTCCGCGAATCTGTGTGAGCTGGTATGCAAGTGCCGGTATATGTTCCGCCAGCACAAAACTTTGCAGATATGCTCACAAAAGCACTGGCGAGACCAGCACTCGCCACTTTCGTCACTGCTCTGTTCGACGGGAGTCATCCTCAAGATGAAGGGGCGTGCCAGCTTTCACTGTAAACTATACCACTTACAAATCAAATTGGTGTGCGCTTCGGCACTTTGTTTGGCTGGTTTTCTGCGTTGGCGACTTTGCTTGTTGTGCAAAACTCCTCTGTCGGCCACCATGATCACCCGACTGAAAAAAACACCCGAAGCAAAAACGACTCTTTTGCACCAACAACAGTAAAAAGCGCAAAATATATGTCTGTCCGTCAACACGGCCACCAGCAATCGCGAAGGTTCAGGCAGCGACGGCTCGGATGTGTGATAAAAACATCCAGTACTAAATCTACGGGCGATGGTGATGGTTCTCGCCAAAACGAGCATGCCCGCTTGCACAACACAACTCCGCGACGTGCCGGACGAGAACAACAAAAACATGGCCCAAATTGGGCGGAAATGTTGGGTGCACCCTCAACACGAAGTCTTGCTGCAACCCGTTTTTGTTGAACCGGCATTGACGGAAGATTGACGGTTCTCGTCAAAAAGTCGGACCGACGGAGCATTGCTACAACACGGCGCACTGCGAGAGCCTCGGAAGGACGGACCAACTGGCCAAAAAATGTCTCCCCCCGCGACTCGTTGGTTTGTGACTGAATGGGCTCATAACCCAAGAACGACACACACAGGAAACAGACACGGTGACAACGTGACCAGCGTAACAGCAGGAACCCAGCAACAGTTGGGACTCAGAGGCAAGCTCATTGATGGCTTCCAGCCTTGGAATGCTGGAAAGTCCGACTGCCGTAGGTCCGTTGCTGCATAGTGATGATGCTCACAGTGACCACAACAACAGCAGAGCATGGAACAGGATCACAAATACGGACATCTTGTGCAGCAACAACAGCACAAGTTGGTGCAGGAGATTGTTTGGATCCTCTCTTTTCTTTTTCTTTGTCATGCCATCTTCTTCCAGCCTTGCCAAGGCCGCGACTAGTCTTGGTTTCGATGGTTCTTGCTCCTTATTGCTTGGCGGCGGGTGCAGTTTGGGTGGTGAGTGTCGCGGTGCGATGCTGGTTGATCTGGTGGGTTCGCCCGAGCTGAAGCTCGTCTCTCTCTCTCTCTCTTCGAAGTGAGGATGCCTGTTGGAGTGGATTTCTGTGGTCGTCTCATGTCGTGATGTCCATGTGTGTATATGCATTGTTCACCTGCTATTCTCTTATACTCATGTACAGATGGTACAACTACATTGGTATCAATAGTGAACTGTGATTGTCAAAATCATATCACAAAATCGAACACAAGAAAATGAGCAGGATTTTTGGAGGAAATTTGCAAACAATGATTTCTGAAAGCATCAGGAATCTCGTCCATCCATCAACCAATGGAAACATATGGCATCAAGCGAAGCTCAATGTATTTCCCAACTAAACCTCAAATGATAATACCCTTGCCAGACCACTGCATCATCAATGGAATGTGAAATCAGAAGGACCATGGAAGCTGATGTCGAGATGTACATGTGAGTATATGTCAAGATGTACATGTATATGTGCATCGTTCACCCGTTATTCTCTCATACGCACTTGGACGGTATAACTACATTCGTGTCGATAGTATGCTGTGATTCGTCAGAATTACAGTGGAAATGGAACACAAGAAAATGAGCAGAATTTCTGGAGGAAATTTGCAATCGACGATTTCTGAGAGAATTAGAAATATCGTCCGTCCATCCATCAATGGTACCAAGAGAATCTTGAGGTACTTCCCAACTAAACCTCAGATGACGATATCATCTGACAGACTACTGCATCACCAATGGAACGTGACATCTGGAGAGCAGAAGGACGCCTACTGACGTCGACAGGATGTCATCATGTCACCACGTCGACATCTGTCTCCAAGTCAGAGCAGGAGGCGAAGATCCGATGACCGAAGGGCATCAAGATCATGGATACAGGAGATGAACTTCAAATGGTAAGTACTCATGGAGTAGGAACCAGTACTGAATGAATGGAGTGTCGAATGTGGAGTACACATCGAACACGGAGTATCGTGTAGTACGAAGTACACAATGCTGAGACAGAGAGAGAGAGAATACAGAGAGGAGCGAGAGAGCATCTCGCGTACCGACTCATAGATCGGAGACTGAATCTACGAAACAGATTGAAGCACCTAGAGCATCAGGCAAGAGAACGGGTGTACACCGAGAGGATCGGAGTAGCCAAGTAATGAAATATCAAACGAACGACTATCAACCAACACCATCTTCCACGATCGTAGGTTACCAATCACGGAACTTGCCAACAGACGCATCGCCGTCCTTGGCATTGCTCCCTTCCGTCCGATGGTTGTGAAGCTGTCTGCGTCCGTTGTTCCTGCTTCGATGAATATGTTCGGTGCTGGTGCCCAGCCACGGAACTGTCCGTATGATTGGTTGAGCCACTTGATATCGCGAGAACAGACCAGTGATTTGGTCGATGGTCTGTACATGTTGTATACTCCTGATGCATGTTGGTGTGCATATCTGATGAACACCATCTCTTCTCCTCTATTCTTGAGTTTGGCGGTGATCCCGCCGTAGGTAGTCGTCACAACACCCACCTCTCCGAATGTGCGGAGTGCATCCGCATATGGTGCATCGTTTCCAAAGAATTGGCGATGTGGTGACTCCTTCTGATTCTTTGCTACGGTGATGTTGGCAATGGCGGTGGCAGTACTCGCAGCTGCTGCCCACAGGCCATGCCTATACTCTTCGTTGAGCTGTGCTCCGTTGAGCATGGAGCGGATCTTGGTGTAGAGGTACGCGAACTTGCGTTCCACTCTACCGTTCTGTTGCGGCGTGTTTGATTCCGTGAATTCGAATTTCACGTTGAGTCCTGCATCGATGAGAATATCCTGCGTGGATTTGTTCTCTCCGCTGTTGTCTCCTCGGAAGATGATTTGTTGATCACCAGTCTGTGACTTGATCGTCTGGATGAATCGTTTGATGTATCCTGGTTGATCACTTTTGTTCTTGAGAAAGAAACTCCAGCAGTGATCCGTGCAGTCGTCCACGATCAGGGTCCAGTAGCGTTTATCTCCAAAGCTTATGTGTTTAGTGTAACTAATGTCAATGAAGAGACGTTTGCTGCGGCGAGTTGCTCTTGGAATTGTTGCCTTCAGAATGTTCTTCACTCTTGCGTTCGCGACCGCGCAGTCGCGACATACCGGCATCTCGCCGATGATCTTCCATCCGTATTGGGCGGCTGTCCGCTTCATGGTCTCGTGTGGCGCGTGGCCGAGCATTCGATGCAAGTTCACCGCGCTGATCTCCTTGGATGGATTCTTGATGATGGCTGTGCAAGCCTTGTCGTCGTCCGTTGGCATGATGGGATGCATCTGCACTCCCGTGATGAATCCGTTGGATGTGGGGAAGACCCGATCGAACACGATCTTCGTTCCGGATCCGTTGATGATGTCCATCAGAATGCCGTTGTTACCAAGCTGGTAACTGTTGTACAGAGCCTTGTTCGTTGAGAAAAGGTTCACCACCATTTTGGGTGTGTACTTCACATCATCGAGCCAGATGATGTGGCCAGTGTTGTCTCGTTGCTTGACCTTCAAGCGAATGGATCCCATTTTGGGAGAGTCCAGCTTTGTGCTGTCTCCCACTTGGACGAAGGACTTGATGTGCTGCACGTTGAAGAGAGCAGCGTCCGAATTGACGATACGACACAAAGCTCCGCCGTCGGCGAGCCAGGTGTCCTTGTTGACCTTGTCCTTGTATCTGGTGCTCAGCTCGTGGAGCTGCTCCATGGCAGCTGCAGCTATCTCGTCGTCAAAGCTGCCGTCGTCTTTGTCTTCATGAACTCCATCTTCGTTGTATGGATTATGGTGATCCTCATCATCCATGTCATTGGGTAGTTGCGCGTAGTCCGATGGAACCGTACTGTTTTGATGTGATCCTGTGGCTGGATCATAAGGGTTGACGCGTGGTCGTTCGCGTAAGAGCATGCACATGCATCCTCCAAGGATGTAATGCAGATCCGTCTCTGGGATCGTCTCTGTGTTATCCGCCTCCAACAGTCGGTTGATGATGACCGAGTTGGCAAGAATCTCTTCGATTGATCTGAAGTTCTTGGATAGGATGGATCCCATCATGTTCACCCATATTGGTCTGAGCACTCCTTGTGCGACTCCTGGGAACATCTTCACTCCTGCTTCCATTACGGCATCGAAGATGAGTTGCTTCTGGATTATCAATGCTGTTGCCGTTGCGTAGGGAATCGTATCATGTCGGTGGACGTGATTCGAGTTGTTGGGACTCTCGATCGGTGGGAATTCGATGTTCGTTGGATAGATGACACGCTCGTTTGGGTTGAAGCTGTCGTCTGGATGGTTTTCTGTTTCGTCGCTGTTGTCTTCATCGAAGATGCCCGATCTGTTGTTCCCCGCCACTGGAGGAGGCGGTGCTGCGCCGCCGTTCGTCTCGTCTCGATCTCTGTTGTTCTCGTTGGTCTCATCGTCATCCTCTTCGCTCATGGCCTCTTCGATATCGCTATCGATGGCCTCGTTGCCCATCTCGGCTCCGTCGCCGTATGGACCGATCAGGTCGTTTGCGTTGAAGCAGCACTCGTAGCTCACATCACGTCTTGGATCCTGTCAAATGCATAAATAACCACTATGCTACTATGTGTACACATAGTAGCATAGTGGTTATTTATGCATTTGATAGATCCACCTCGTGGATGATGGGCTCTTCGCTGAGCCACTCGGGGACGATCTCATCGTCCTGCACTTCGTTGTCGCTCCCGACGTACTCGAAGTTATCGAAGAAGGAGTCTTCGATGTAATCATCGGACACCAACATGCAGAGCGGCATGTCTTTCGCTGAGAGTACCATCTCGTGCCCGCTCTTGTCGTGTCCTTGTGTTGCTGTGTTGGCCTGCTTGTCAGCCTTCTTCTTCTTGTTGAACTTCTTCTTTCGGCACTCCGCCTCGCGATGTCCAAAGATGCCGCAGTAGTTGCATTTGCCATTGAAGCCGCTTCCCTTGTTGCAGTTGTTGTTACGCTTTCCGTTCATTTTGTTGTTGTTTTTCTTGTTGTTCGATTTCTTATGTTCTGGGCAATCGGCGGATCTGTGACCATACACACCACAGTTGTGGCAGGTCCCCTTGAAGTTACCGGTGCTAGTGAAGCCAGTGTCGTTGCTCTTCGTGTTGCTGTCTTGGAAATCGTCGATGTACGCCTTTCCTCCTTGATGAGTAGCGTGTGCTGTGCGGAGCACTCCTCTGATCGCATTGATGGTGACTACGTCTGGATTGAACGTGAGTTGATGTTGGAAGTTCATGATGTGAGTTTGTATTCGCTACTCACCGTGCTGAGGATCTGCATGATCATCTCCTCGTCTGTGATCTCGTACTTGACATCGTGGAGACGCGAGTGTAGACCCTCGAGTCGCGTGATGTAGATATCGGGGTCCGTGTCTTTCTTCATCCTCTCGTTGTTGAATTGGCGCTTGAGTTTGATCTTTGTCGCCACATCGGATGGACGGAACTTCTCCGCAAGAACGTTCCATGCTGCGTGTGGATCTCCTTTGGGATAATTGTCGGAGACGCATTGGTTGATGTATTGGATGGCCTGTTTGCCTTTCCCTTTCTCTGCATCCATCATGAGGATCAGATTGCTGAAGCAGTCGCATGCCAGCTCGTAGGTTTCTTCCAATGCTTCCTTGTCTTCTCCGGTGGCTGTTTTGATCTCACTCACTGTTGGGACCTTGGTCTTGCCCAACATCACGTCTCTCGTCTTCTGTGCACGAGCGTACGCCTTCGCTTGGGACTCCCATGTGCTGTAGTCTTCTTGTTCCCCGCTGAACATTGACGCCTTGATGCGCCGCTTGTTGTTGTTGACTGATGTCGCCATGTTGATTTGTTGTTTCATTGTTGGTGCGCTCGTGCCCTTGATTTCCATTTGTTTCTGTGTTGTCGTTTCTTCGATTTGCGCTTGTTGTTTCGCGAGGGTTGTTTTCCTCACAAATTCTCCTCCTGGTGGTGTTTCACTTTTCCCACCCTGTTTGGCTGTGCGAATGCTCTCCGTCACACCAGTCTCCTCTTGCTTGACCGCCTTGAGAATCCTCTTCTCCTCGCGGTGTAGTCTTGCAGACCGTTCTTCTTCGGTCTTGTCGATCGCGCTTGCCTCTGTGCTTGATAGGACAGTAGCCGCGGCTTCTTCCTTCTCTTGTCGTGGTCAAGTCTCACTCGCACCTTCTTGTCTCTTGATAGTCGGGTTGGACAGAGGGATGTCTCTCAATTCCTCTTCCTCGCTCATTCAGCTTGCTGCTCTTGAATGATGTTCGTCTTCCTCGCACGATCCGATCCGCGGGCTTGCCCTGATCTATCGTTTATAAACGTGTTGGCAAGTTCCGTGATTGGTAACCTATGATCGTGGAAGATGGTGTTGGTTGATAGTCGTTCGTTTGCTATTTCATTACTTGGCTACTCCGATCCTCTCGGTGTACACCAGTTCTCTTGCCCAATGCTCTAGGTGCTTCAATCTGTTTCGTAGATTCGATCTCCGACTATGAGTCGGTACGCGAGATGCTCTCTCGCTCCTCTTCGTATTCTCTCTCTCTCTCTCTCTCTCTGTCTTAGTATCGTGTACTTCGTGCTACACAATACTCCATGTTCGATGCGTACTCTGCATTCAACACTCCATTCATTCAGTACTGGTTCCTACTCCATGAGTACTTACCACTTGAACTTCACCTCTTGTATCCATGATCTTGATGCCCTTCGGTCATCGGATCTTCGCCTCCTGCTCTGACTTGGAGACAGATGTCGACGTGGTGACATGATGACATCCTGTCGACGTCAGTAGGCGTCCTTCTGCTCTCCAGATGTCATGTTCCATTGGTGATGCAGTAGTCTGTCAGATGATATCGTCATCTGAGGTTTAGTTGGGAAGTACCTCAAGATTCTCTTGGTACCATTGATGGATGAACGGACGATATTTCTAATTCTCTCAGAAATCGTCGATTGCAAATTTCCTCCAGAAATTCTGCTCATTTTCTTTTGTTCCATTTCCACTGTAATTCTGACGAATCACAGAATACTATCGACGCGAGTGTAGTTATACCGTCCAAGTGCGTATGAGAGAATAACGGGTGAACGATGCACATATACACGTACATCTCGACATATCCCTTCATGACCTAGGGGATTACTTTGATCCAATATAAATTTCATTCTCACCCCATTCCGTTTTTGACCGCAACTTTTACATGTACCCCTCCACTTTTCTTGTACCAACGGAATCCTTGGGAGTTGGCGCTTCTTCTGATCTTCCTGAATCAGGGGTCTTCTTACTGCGGTTGGGTCGCCATCGTCCTCCGAAGTACTCGTGAATCGTTTTTTTCGGCGACGAGACTGATGGGAAAACTCATCAGCGAGGCCATCATCGCTGATTTTCGTGACACATCAATGATTTCTCGGTGCTCACATCTCTCAACTCGATCGCCGTTTTCGCATGCATCACTTGGCATGCGTGTTCATACAGCTCCATGGATGCCTCCCAGCACATTGCTTTGCTGATGATCTCTGTGGCCCATTGCTCATGGATCATTCTTCGGTGTGAGCAATCTCTTTGATTGTTTCTTCTCACCGTCGAAGAGATCATCGCGATTGGTGATCACAAAATTGCAATCGCAATTCCAACCATTCCACATCATCGATCGCCCATCACAACACAAGCACAGCCGATCTCATGCACCCGCGGCCATGCCTGCATCATCTCCGGCTTCTCCCACATCCAAGCGTGCCAAAGCATCCAAGCCTTCTTCCAATGGCGCGGCAAGCTACAATTGCGCCAAACCCTTCGTGGTATTCCTCAACAGCAATCGGAGAAAATCCCTTCATGCTACCAATGGAGTGACGGGAGACCGTTACGCAGGAGCACCAATCGCAAGCAGCAAGAGAGTATGCAATGGCAACAGTGCCTGCATCAGTGTGGCTGGTACCACCACTGCAAGCATAATCGAAAGCAACAGGCGCAGCAGTCGCATTATCGAGCGCCTCAAACGCAAACTTGCGTTGAGGTGCGGAAGAAAAAACGAGAGGAGTGGCCCAATTGCAACCAACAACAGCAACGATGGCACGGCCAGCAACAATGGCACAGCCAGCAGCAATGGCACGGCCAGCAACAATGGCACAGCCAGCAGCAAGGGCACGGCCAGCAGCAATGGCACGGCCAGCAGCAAGGGCACGGCCAGCAACAATGGAGCAACTGCTGTGGATGGCACAGCCATTCCTGTGCATGGAGCCGACAACAATGTTGCCTATGAACCACTCCCCATCAGTTCCCACAAGCCACTCTTCCGGTCAGTTGGAGGTTTCAACCCATCAGTTAATACCATCCTGGAGGTTTACTTCTCACGGCAACTCATCAAGTCCATGCAAGTCCACACCAACAACCATATCTTCAACAGTGGATCCACGGCCAGCTTCGTTTCAGTGAAGGAGATCTACCTCTTCCTTGCAATCTACTACTACATGGGAGTCTTCAAGGCACCAGCCAAGCGGGATTATTGGCGCGCCCCGTCCATTGGTGTACCATCCCACCTGCTCACAAAGTACATGACACGAGCAAGATATAAAGTTGTGTGGAACCACATTCACTTCTCAGCTGTGAGGAATGCAGTTGCTTCTGATACAACCAATGCCACTGACTCGGAAGATGAGGATATCAGTGACAGCAAAGACGATCTCATCCAGAGCCGATATGAATCTCTCATGAGTGTAACGGCCAGCAGCTGCTCTCCGTCAAGTCGGTCTGCAACTTTGAGCAGCTCCACATGCACAGGCAGCAACCAAACCCTGCACACACAGCCCCTGATAATCAGCAATTACACACAGGAAAAGGGCACCAAACACTGCACTTACTACGCCGCCAGGGTGATCAATCCGTCAGGTGGAGTTGGAGATGTTTGGTGTTTGTTGTTGTTCTAATAGGTTGTGTTCAATTGATGATTGAGTTTGGATTATGAGATGATGATCTCCTATTTCTAATGATGGTGCCTATTGCACGGTTTCTAACGTGCTGCTTGATTACCTCATGTTGTATCTCGCAGTCTTTCCTAAAACATTGCCCAAGATGGTATGTTGATCTACACGATATCTCGTGTTATCTCCACCTTTGGTCTTTCTTCATCTCTGCCTGATCTTGTCTGGTCTTGATCTCTGTTTGATCACATATGGATTGATCCGTCTACGTCGGTGGGGTGCATGCATCACCCCTGACGATGTTGTTCTGGATCCTAAATGTTGCTGCCACGTGCTCGATGATGCATTCGGCTAGGCTAGACAGGTCAGCATACCATGACTAAAATATAATCTCGATTCCGAGGATCACAATGACCGATCCTCTGACGTCATACGATGATGTCAGTGCCTACGTCAGATTCGATGACAGTAGTGACTGAATCTCAATCGTGTATCAAGACTCACTCGACTATACTCTCAAAATCGAGTCGAATCAAAAATAATGAATCACGTTTCAGTCATGAGAGATGAGTACCTAATTTCGCTCTAGATGTTGATACTCCCCTATAGTCGGGAGTCTTGTTCATCCACCCAGAGTCTCTCCTTTCCAGAATAGAAGCGGCCTCACTAACGGCCAGTACTTCGCCCATGGAAGGAACTTGGTCATGACGTCGGCTACGTTTTCCGTTCCGTCTATCTTGCAGAAATGCAGGATCTTCGCAGCTACTGCGGCACGCACGCGGTGGTACGCCAATGCGTTGTGTCGTTTGGACAACACACTGTTGGGAATGGTGGAGGAAGTGATCACACTCTGGTTGTCTCCGAACATCCAGGCGGGTCCGTCCAGGGGAATTCCCATTGCGCGAAGAGTAAGGCGCATAGCAATCACTTGCTCTGTTGCCTGTCTTGCCGCGACGAATTCCGATCCATAGGTTGCAGTCTCGACAGTGGTCTGGCGTTTGCTGAACCATTCGATGGGTGTCTGGTTGAGCAGATGGAGAACACCAGTTGCAGATTTGCCTGTCACTTTGCAGTGCATGAGATTGGCATCTACAAACGTCGTCATTCGAACTGCCTTGCCTTTGGGTGTTGGATCGTCGTCTGCGGTCTCCTCTTCGGCGTCACCATACACAGAGTACATCCATTCATGATCAGGAACCTCGAAGAAGCGCTCGTGATCTGGAATTCCCGTTCTGAACCTGATGGCGGCATCAGAACGCTTTCGGAGGTATCCATACACACGTTTAGCACGGTCCATGTGACCAATCCTGGGTTGAGCTCTGAATCTAGACAAAGTCATCACAGCTGCAGCAATATCAAACCGTCCCAATGTGATGCACCATTGAAGGGCGCCGATGAGTGATTGAAACTGTCTGGTCTCTACAGGGTTTAGTTCACGTGATGTGTCTAGCTCGGGGGCGTCGTTGTGTTCCATGGGACTGGTGTAGGTCCGTGGAAGCTCCCCATGCACCTGTTCGTAGTTCGCCAGCATCCGTTTGATGTAGGATTGCGGGCTCATAGTCAGGGTTCCGTCTTTGTCTCGGTCGAAGTCTGCGCCGAGGTGATACTTGATTGGTCCTACACCCTTCAACTTGTACTTGTACTTGTTGATGAGCGTGTCGAAGAATGACTGTGGGTCTTCCATGACGGCCATCAGATCATCTACGTACACACAGATGTATTCCCAGCATCTACCAGCATCCCTCATCCACACATCCGGGTCAGCTTTGCACTGAAAGAACTTCATGTCGCGGAGTGTGTCGGCCAGAGACTCGTGGAATCGAGCACCGGATGTGCGTAGTCCGTAGAGCGCTTTCACAATGATCATCATGTGACCAGCAAACTCTTGGAACTCAGGACCAGCTACGAAACAGATCTTTTCTTTTGTGTATGCTTCTAGATAGGCATTACCGATATCACCCACCATGGGCTTGAGGTTGTTGAGTTCTGCAGCAAGCAGTGCAATCCTGAATGATCTGAGATTGACTACTCCAGCATATGCCATATCCTTGCATGGATCCGTTAGGTGGCCTCCTGCTACGCATCTTGCCTTGTGTCGAAGGTCGTGTTTCACGTCGTACACCCAGAGGAGCTTGATCTGCTTGTATCCGTCTGGTTTCCGAGCGTTCTTTCCGAGATCCTTGAACGTGCCATACTCGTGGAGCTGAGCCATTTCTTTTCTCTCAGCGTCTACCCACTTGGAGTTGCCATTCTTTTCGTCAAGCTGGCGTGCTTCCTTTCCGTTCCGTGGAACCTGAACACCAAACTTGAAGATAGGACCTTGTGCACGTGTTTTGCGTTTCCCAGCATTGATAAGACGATTGAGTTTCTTCTTTCTCTTTGCTAGTTTACGGAATCTTTTCCAGCCAGGCAGACCGAGGAGGTTGTTGTCTGCGGCGTACTTCGCACAGGATACAGGGTCATCTTTGGCGATCACATCCAGTGGTTCCATGGTCACACTGCCATCCTCCCATTGTACCTTCACATTGTAGGAGGAGCCATTGTACTTGCTGTGACTGGAGTGGAATGGGCCTTCGTGTCCGGTGATGGCTTTGAATACGCACATCTCCCCATCGCCGATCTCCTGTTCGTGCTGCTGTTCGATGATGTCAGCTAGATCCGTGTACGCGATGAGCTCTTCGGTGTCATCATCGCCGTATGCGATCAGCATCTTGATGTTGTCATGGTTGGCTGCGTCTCCGTCCTTGATCTTGCGGATCACTCGAGCTCTCCATTTGAGTCCATCCTGTTGATGGAGGAAGGTCAATCCGAGCAGCTCATCAGGACTGAACTTGGGGACTTTGGCTACACCTGGATCTGGTTCTCCATGTGATGTGGCTACCAGGTCAGACAGTGCATGCACAACGGGTTGTCTAGCTTTAGGTGTGCTGTCACTACCGAAATCATCTGGATTTACGGTTTCGCTAGCTTCGTCACCCACGTCACCATCCTCCCCAGAAGCAGGCAGGGGGTAGTCTGCCCGTAGGTTTCGCGCGTCATCAGACACACGTCGGATGCTCGAGCGTGGCAACAGCCGTTGCGTCGCGTCATCGAGTACCCAGAACGTCAGTTCATCACCCTTGTGTTCGCATGGTCCAGCCCAGCGTCCACGCCGTTCCTGCGTGGTACCTGGGAAGGCAGCGTCCCCGACCTTGTAGTACACTGGCTCCCACCAGTGGAAGCTGAGGTACTTGCTGACATCAGGGCGCTGGCCTGTGGCGGCTTGGATGGGCGTGATGTGGCCAGCCGTGGACTGCGACAGATGGTTGAGCAGTCCCACGACATACAGGGTGCAGATGAGCCAGAACCTGGCAGGAGTGCCAGTTCTGTCCATGATGCCGTTGGTGGTGCGCTTCACATCCTGGATGCGTCGCTCGACAGGATTCTGATGTTGGTGGTGTGGTTCGGACTGGTGGTCTGCAATGCAGTACTGTCGGAGGATGTCCTTCATCTTACCTCCGAGTTGCGCCGTGGCATTGTCGGACATCAACACGTCCATGGCACCATGCTCCCGAATGAAGTCTTGGACAACATGGGGAACATGGGATTCGCTTGCCAGAGGGTACGCCGCTGTGAGGCGCGTGTTGGATCCTACAAACACCTGTACCATGGTACATCCACCGTGTCCGGGGACTCCGTCATGGTGAGCAGGCGTGTCGGAGAACAACGTGTCCATGGAAACAACATCATGTAGTCGGTTGACATTGGCTGCGGGGAATCTAGACTTATAGTGTTTACGCATGGGGTAACGCTCAGACATGCGATACCACTGGGTAGTACATGCAAGAGTGTCACGCACGCGGTCTGCTGGAATCCACCCGAAGTACGGCCGTAGCGCATGGAAGTTGGGCGCTTTACCCACGATGTTGCGTGGCCCGGCCTTGGTCGCCTTCTCCCCATCCCCGAGCGTCGCAGCGGATTGAACGTACTGAACGCACTTGGAGATGGTGATGTCGATGTCGTCGTCTTCGCCGCGTTCGGTTGCGGGAATGTTGTCCAGATCAGCCTCCCCGTCCAGGACAGATGGGTCCCATTCTTGGTCGGAGGTGAAGAACACGTGTGGCAGATCGTCTAGCTCCGCCTGAGTTGGCTTGTGCATATCCATGTATGCGAGGCCGTGACGCACGGTGAGCGGGATGATGAATCCGTCTGGCGTGACAATGGTTTGCCGACCGCCAGGGAGGTTCTTTGGTCGCTCATTGACATCCAATCCAAACGCCGCGAGCTGGTTGGCAGAATGGATGGTGCGCCCTTTCCCGTAGTTGGCGTACTGATGGAACCAACCGATCACCGGCCCTGAGGTGGTCTGGATGACAGCGGTGGCCGTGACCAGCGCTAGATCCTTGATCTCTGCGTCGCCGATTCCAGAGACATCAGCACGGTTGGACGTGGACTCCATCACCAGCATGTCATCGCCAACGAGACCGCCGTTCGCACCTCCATCCACCAATGCGCCTTGCACAGTCACGTTCGCGTTGTTGAACTTGTACGATACGTTCGTGTGAGACAGGGTGTAGGTGCGACCGTCAATGACGAGGGTAGTCGGCGGGCTCCCGGACGCGCTAGACATGGCACTGGATAGCATACGGTTGATTGCTGTTCCAGCGGTAGAACTAGATTCGTTATTGTTACTACCTTTGTCGTTGGTCTGGGTGTCCTGTTGGTCGTTCTGGTTGGATGTGGATCCACTGCGGTTGGTGTTGTTGGCAGAACGCCTAGGCTTGTCCTTCTTACCACGTCCAGACTTGGCTCGCCGGGCTTGGAGGAAGTCGCTGCGTTGCTTGTCAGTCAGCTTTTGGAACTCCTCTCGCGGCAGCCGTTCTCGTGTCTCCTTGCTGTAGTCCTTGTTGGACTTCCAGAGATTGGGTCCGTCGTCCTTATCCTTCCCACGTTGCTTGCGCTGGTCGGTGTTGTTAACTTGCCGTGGCGTCTTTGGCTTGTTGGCGTCGTGGCCATCGAGTTGGACGGCGTACGACCGAACGAGCTCAACGAGGGTATCGAACTCCATGGTGGTTGCGGAGGTGCCGGGTGTGTAGGCCAGGATCGCGGTCTGCAGGTAGTCAGTCTGGAAGATAGACTGGTACAGAGCCTTGTCGGCCTCGATGGCGTTCGTCAACCACTCCTTCTTCGTCGCATCGTCGATCGGATCATCACGCAATGCCTCAAGTTCGTGCACCTTGTGTTGCCACAGGTCCAGGAACTGCTCACGAGTTTTGCGCCACTGCTTGTCCAGCTTGAACTTGATGATCTCGTCTCGGATGCGTCGGATGGTGTTGACGGCGGTGGCACCGGTGGTGTACTCGCGGACCAGCATGCAGTAGACGGCTTGACCATCACAGATCGACTCATACGGAGTGACACACTTCCTACTCTTCGTGGTCTGCAGGTTGGATACAAACACGTTGAACAGGAAGGTGGACTGCACTTTGAAGAGCTCGGCTTGTTCATCGGGTGGGGTGTAGTCAACATCGAGAACATTTGAGATGCCATGAGCAGCAGCAGTGGCACGCAGACGACGATGGAATGTAGCGAAGTATTTATCATCAGACAACTTGGGATAGTCGCTAATGTTACGCTTGATGCTACGGTTGAACTCTGCGGCGAGGTCGCGTCCGGTCTTCTCCGTTGGGTCGGTCTTTGTTGGTTCGAAGGGGAATGCGCTGGTGGCTGTGTCAGGCATGGCGGTTGAGGATGCGGGCGATGGTGTGAACGTCCGGGCGACATACTCCATGTATGAAGCTGGGTTGAGTTCCCGCCATGTCTCTACAGTGGGACTAGGTTGAACACTGAACCAGCCAATGGCATTGGAGAATTTCCGGATTGCTACCTTAGACAGTTGGGCTACGTAGTCGGGTTCCGGATCAGATCGCGCGATGGTGGCGTTCATGTCAAGCATGTCTTCGCGATGAAGCGAAGCGAAATCCATGATGGTTCGGATCTCTTCGGTATGCAAGATAAGCCATTCGGTAGACGAGTCGTCATATCCGAGAACGCTGAGGACGTGCGCCAGGATGGTGTCGTTGATTGGGATTGCGTTGGACATCGTGTAGCTGGGTGTTGCGAGGACGTGGTCGTTGGTCCAATTTGTTATTATTATCGGACGAGTATTTTCCCGCAGCTCCCAGGAAAGTGGTCACACTTGGAAATGACTGCGCCGTCCGCTGTGATGTCGAAGTGTTCGCCGGGATGTGACGGTGGATTTCTGCGCTTGTCGGAATTCGTCGGGAATGGAAGTGGTGCCGGATGGAAAGCGCCAGTGATGGCGAAGGTGTCAACGGTATCTCAAGTGGACTGTAGTCGGGTGATCTTGGATGACTGATTGATAAAAACACCCAACGGGACCAAGTGAATTTCCCGATTGACCAAATGCGAAGACGGTGAGAAATGTCAGTCAGGACCGTATGAATTTCCTGGTTGGGTTATTTGTTGGCGCGCGACCCGAAGTCCGATGGATGACTGGGATGGCGAAGGAGTTGTGAACCGATGTGACGCGCCAGTGATGGTACGAACCGAAGGAATTCGTAGCCAATCAGAAGGTGGACTGAGCGCGAATGGCTGTTGTTGATGGAACGATTGTTGTTTTGTTGGTCTTGAAACGATGAAACGTCGCGGATGGATTGCGCGTTGGATGGCCCTGCCCGTTCGGATTTCGTCTCTCCGAGCGCCGTATTCTTGCGCTTGTTCAGCTGTGCTTCACCAAGATGTGATGCACCTTTGGTTTTACCCAGTTGGACCTTCGATCCAATCCGTGCCTCCTTTGAGTGCCACGGACCAGCTTGCTATACGTGTTTTAGATCTGGCAGCAGCTTGCCCGATGTACCTGATGCTAACAGGATTTTGCACGCTAATGAGCGCGGTGCCCCCCAGGTGCCAGCAACTGCTTTGATTCACCTGGTTCCACCACTCGCGTTTTCATCCAGCTTAAACCAGCCTTTCGGTGTCGTTAGACTTATTCGCGTGATATTGCTATCAACACAATGCTAGCTTTACGGGTTGCTTCCGCGGTATCTCTACCGATCGCGTTTCTTCCCCAGTCAAGGGCGGACGCTAGTCCGGTTAGCAGTTATCTCTGCGTCCCTTTTGGACGTTAACCGATCTCAAGTACGGCTTAGACTTAGTGTTAACGACTGACCAGGTCGCGACAACTCACGGGGAGATTGCCGATAGGTTTCAGAGGGCCTTTCCGCTCCAAGTTTTTACGTGTATCTTGCTTCACGGGCTTTCACCTTTGTCGATGCTGACCAGGCCAAGTGTTTACGTGTGTCTTGCTTCACGGGCTTTTACACCTTTGTCTTTTAGCTGACCAGCTATCGTAAGTAATGCAGTGATGCGATACTTGGTTGTTGGGATGAATTACTCCGCCTGCGATATTCGCAACAGCGGGTGAGCCTTTCTGCACTTTGGCAGGGCAAAGCGGGTGTGGCGGCACGTAGCAATCTGCACACACGAGCGATTGGGTTCGTCGTCACGAACGCGTTGGGTTCTTCGGCCGGAATCAAAGGAAGGGACAGCGTGATGTCACCAAGGCAGCACAGCGCTTCAGGATTCGTTCATGTACTCCGATAGAGACTGCGACTGTTAATCTGATAATCAGCAATTACACACAGGAAAAGGGCACCAAACACTGCACTTACTACGCCGCCAGGGTGATCAATCCGTCAGGTGGAGTTGGAGATGTTTGGTGTTTGTTGTTGTTCTAATAGGTTGTGTTCAATTGATGATTGAGTTTGGATTATGAGATGATGATCTCCTATTTCTAATGATGGTGCCTATTGCACGGTTTCTAACGTGCTGCTTGATTACCTCATGTTGTATCTCGCAGTCTTTCCTAAAACATTGCCCAAGATGGTATGTTGATCTACACGATATCTCGTGTTATCTCCACCTTTGGTCTTTCTTCATCTCTGCCTGATCTTGTCTGGTCTTGATCTCTGTTTGATCACATATGGATTGATCCGTCTACGTCGGTGGGGTGCATGCATCACCCCTGACGATGTTGTTCTGGATCCTAAATGTTGCTGCCACGTGCTCGATGATGCATTCGGCTAGGCTAGACAGGTCAGCATACCATGACTAAAATATAATCTCGATTCCGAGGATCACAATGACCGATCCTCTGACGTCATACGATGATGTCAGTGCCTACGTCAGATTCGATGACAGTAGTGACTGAATCTCAATCGTGTATCAAGACTCACTCGACTATACTCTCAAAATCGAGTCGAATCAAAAATAATGAATCACGTTTCAGTCATGAGAGATGAGTACCTAATTTCGCTCTAGATGTTGATACTCCCCTATAGTCGGGAGTCTTGTTCATTATCAACATCTAGATCGAAATTAGGTACCCATCTCCCATGACTGAAACGTGATTCACTATTTTGATTCGACTCGATTTTGAGAGTATAGTCGAGTGAGTCTTGATACACGATTGCGATCCAGTCACTACTGTCATCGAACATGACGTAGGCACTGACATCATCGTATGACGTCAGAGGATCGGTCATTGTGATCCTCGGAATCGAGATTATATTTTAGTCATGGTATGCTGACCTGTCTAGCCTAGCCGAGTGCATCATCGAGCACGTGGCAACAACATTTAGAGTAGAGATCGTCGTCGTCAGAGGTGATGCATGCACCTCGTCGACGTAGACGGATCAATCCATATATGATCAAACAGAGATCAAGATTAGGCAAGACCAGGAGAGATGAAGAAAGACCCAAAGGCGAGAATAACACGGAATATCGTGTAAATCAACATGCCATCTTGGGCAATGTTTTAGGAAAGACTGCGAGAGAAACCACGAGGTAACCGAGCAGCACGTTAGCAACCGTGCAATAGGCACCATCATTAGAAATAGGAGATCATCATCTCATAATCCAAACCTCAATCATCAATTGAATACAACCATAACTTAGCAACAACTATCACCAAACACACCGGCTTCACCTGACGGATTGATCACCCTGGCGGAGGAGTAAGTGCAGTGTTTGGTGCCTGTCCTGTATTGAATTGCTGATTATCAGATTAACAGTCGCAGTCTCTATCGGAGTGCATGAACGAATCCTGAAGCGCTGTGCTGCCTGGTGACATCACGCTGTCCCCTTCCCTTTGAATCCGGAGATAACCAAAGCGTCCGTGACGACGGACCAGATTGCTCGTGTGTGCAGATTGCTACGTGCCGCCACACCCGCTTTGCCCTGCTAAAGTGCAGAAAGGCTCACCCGCTGTTGCGAATATCGCAGGCGGAGTAATTCATTCCAACAACCAAGTTCCGCATCACTGCGTTACTTACGATAGCTGGTCAGCTAAAAGACAAAGGTATAAAAGCCCGTGAAGCAAGACACACGTAAACACTTGGCCTGGTCAGCATCGACAAAGGTGAAAGCCCGTGAAGCAAGATACACGTAAAAACTTGGAGCGGAAAGGCCCTCTGAAACCTATCGGCAATCTCCCCGTGAGTTGTCGCGACCTGGTCAGTCGTTAACACTAAGTCTAAGCCGTACTTGAGATCGGTTAACGTCCAAAAGGGACGCAGAGATAACTGCTAACCAGACTAGCGTCTGCCCTTGACTGGGGAAGAAACGTGATCGGTAGAGATACCGCGGAAGCAACCCGTAAAGCTAGCATTGTGTTGATAGCAATATCACACAAGTGAGTCTAACGACACCGGAAGGCAGGTATACGCTGGACGAAAACGCGAGTGGTGGAACCAGGTGAATCAAAGCAGTTGCTGGCACCTGGGGGGCACCGCGCTCATTAGCGTGCAAAATCCTGTTAGTATCAGGTACATCGGGCAAGCTGCTGCCAGATCTAAAACACGTATAGCAAGCTGATCCGTGGCACTCAAAGGAGGCACGGATTGGATCGAAGGTCCAACTGGGTGAAACCAAAGGTGCACCACATCCTGGTGGAGCACAGCTGAACAAGCGCAAGAATACAGCGTTCGGAGAGACGAAATCCGAACGGGCAGGGCCATCCAACGCGCAATCCATCCGCGACGTTTCATCGTTTTTCAAGACTAACAAACCGACAACAATTCCATCAACAACGCCCATTTGCGCTCAGTCCACCTTCTGATTGGCTACGAATTCCTTCAGTTCGTACAATCACTGGCGCGTCATCACCGGCTCACAACTCCTTCGCCATTCCAGTCATTCATCCGACTTCGGGTCGCGCGCCAACACATCGTCCAAACGGGAAATTCACACGGTCCTGACTGACGTTTTTCCATCGGTCATCCTTCGCCTCGGGTTAAGCACGGTCATCTTCGCATTCATCGATCGGGAAATTCACACGGTCCCGTCTGGCCTTCCATCCGTCGGTCAGTCACAATTCGAGACATCGCGCACGGATCAACGGCAGTCCACTCGTGACATCACGTTCCCGCTGACGCCTTCGCCATCACTGGCGCTTTCCATCCGGCACCACTTCCATTCCCGACGAATTCCGACAAGCGCAGAAATCCACCGTCACATCCCGGCGAACACTTCGACATCACAGCGGACGGCGCAGTCATTTCCAAGTGTGACCACTTTCCTGGGAGCTGCGGGAAAATACTCGTCCGATAATAATAACAAATTGGACCAACGACCACGTCCTCGCAACACCCAGCTACACGATGTCCAACGCAATCCCAATCAACGACACCATCCTGGCGCACGTCCTCAGCGTTCTCGGATATGACGACTCGTCTACCGAATGGCTTATCTTGCATACCGAAGAGATCCGAACCATCATGGATTTCGCTTCGCTTCATCGCGAAGACATGCTTGACATGAACGCCACCATCGCGCGATCTGATCCGGAACCCGACTACGTAGCCCAACTGTCTAAGGTAGCAATCCGGAAATTCTCCAATGCCATTGGCTGGTTCAGTGTTCAACCTAGTCCCACTGTAGAGACATGGCGGGAACTCAACCCAGCTTCATACATGGAGTATGTCGCCCGGACGTTCACACCATCGCCCGCATCCTCAACCGCCATGCCTGACACAGCCACCAGCGCATTCCCCTTCGAACCAACGAAGACCGACCCAACGGAGAAGACCGGACGCGACCTCGCCGCAGAGTTCAACCGTAGCATCAAGCGTAACATTAGCGACTATCCCAAGTTGTCTGATGATAAATACTTCGCTACATTCCATCGTCGTCTGCGTGCCACTGCTGCTGCTCATGGCATCTCAAATGTTCTCGATGTTGACTACACCCCACCCGATGAACAAGCCGAGCTCTTCAAAGTGCAGTCCACCTTCCTGTTCAACGTGTTTGTATCCAACCTGCAGACCACGAAGAGTAGGAAGTGTGTCACTCCGTATGAGTCGATCTGTGATGGTCAAGCCGTCTACTGCATGCTGGTCCGCGAGTACACCACCGGTGCCACCGCCGTCAACACCATCCGACGCATCCGAGACGAGATCATCAAGTTCAAGCTGGACAAGCAGTGGCGCAAAACTCGTGAGCAGTTCCTGGACCTGTGGCAACACAAGGTGCACGAACTTGAGGCATTGCGTGATGATCCGATCGACGATGCGACGAAGAAGGAGTGGTTGACGAACGCCATCGAGGCCGACAAGGCTCTGTACCAGTCTATCTTCCAGACTGACTACCTGCAGACCGCGATCCTGGCCTACACACCCGGCACCTCCGCAACCACCATGGAGTTCGATACCCTCGTTGAGCTCGTTCGGTCGTACGCCGTCCAACTCGATGGCCACGACGCCAACAAGCCAAAGACGCCACGGCAAGTTAACAACACCGACCAGCGCAAGCAACGTGGGAAGGATAAGGACGACGGACCCAATCTCTGGAAGTCCAACAAGGACTACAGCAAGGAGACACGAGAACGGCTGCCGCGAGAGGAGTTCCAAAAGCTGACTGACAAGCAACGCAGCGACTTCCTCCAAGCCCGGCGAGCCAAGTCTGGACGTGGTAAGAAGGACAAGCCTAGGCGTTCTGCCAACAACACCAACCGCAGTGGATCCACATCCAACCAGAACGACCAACAGGACACCCAGACCAACGACAAAGGTAGTAACAATAACGAATCTAGTTCTACCGCTGGAACAGCAATCAACCGTATGCTATCCAGTGCCATGTCTAGCGCGTCCGGGAGCCCGCCGACTACCCTCGTCATTGACGGTCGCACCTACACCCTGTCTCACACGAACGTATCGTACAAGTTCAACAACGCGAACGTGACTGTGCAAGGCGCATTGGTGGATGGAGGTGCGAACGGCGGTCTCGTTGGCGATGACATGCTGGTGATGGAGTCCACGTCCAACCGTGCTGATGTCTCTGGAATCGGCGACGCAGAGATCAAGGATCTAGCGCTGGTCACGGCCACCGCTGTCATCCAGACCACCTCAGGGCCGGTGATCGGTTGGTTCCATCAGTACGCCAACTACGGGAAAGGGCGCACCATCCATTCTGCCAACCAGCTCGCGGCGTTTGGATTGGATGTCAATGAGCGACCAAAGAACCTCCCTGGCGGTCGGCAAACCATTGTCACGCCAGACGGATTCATCATCCCGCTCACCGTGCGTCACGGCCTCGCATACATGGATATGCACAAGCCAACTCAGGCGGAGCTAGACGATCTGCCACACGTGTTCTTCACCTCCGACCAAGAATGGGACCCATCTGTCCTGGACGGGGAGGCTGATCTGGACAACATTCCCGCAACCGAACGCGGCGAAGACAACGACATCGACATCACCATCTCCAAGTGCGTTCAGTACGTTCAATCCGCTGCGACGCTCGGGGATGGGGAGAAGGCGACCAAGGCCGGGCCACGCAACATCGTGGGTAAAGCGCCCAACTTCCATGCGCTACGGCCGTACTTCGGGTGGATTCCAGCAGACCGCGTGCGTGACACTCTTGCATGTACTACCCAGTGGTATCGCATGTCTGAGCGTTACCCCATGCGTAAACACTATAAGTCTAGATTCCCCGCAGCCAATGTCAACCGACTACATGATGTTGTTTCCATGGACACGTTGTTCTCCGACACGCCTGCTCACCATGACGGAGTCCCCGGACACGGTGGATGTACCATGGTACAGGTGTTTGTAGGATCCAACACGCGCCTCACAGCGGCGTACCCTCTGGCAAGCGAATCCCATGTTCCCCATGTTGTCCAAGACTTCATTCGGGAGCATGGTGCCATGGACGTGTTGATGTCCGACAATGCCACGGCGCAACTCGGAGGTAAGATGAAGGACATCCTCCGACAGTACTGCATTGCAGACCACCAGTCCGAACCACACCACCAACATCAGAATCCTGTCGAGCGACGCATCCAGGATGTGAAGCGCACCACCAACGGCATCATGGACAGAACTGGCACTCCTGCCAGGTTCTGGCTCATCTGCACCCTGTATGTCGTGGGACTGCTCAACCATCTGTCGCAGTCCACGGCTGGCCACATCACGCCCATCCAAGCCGCCACAGGCCAGCGCCCTGATGTCAGCAAGTACCTCAGCTTCCACTGGTGGGAGCCAGTGTACTACAAGGTCGGGGACGCTGCCTTCCCAGGTACCACGCAGGAACGGCGTGGACGCTGGGCTGGACCATGCGAACACAAGGGTGATGAACTGACGTTCTGGGTACTCGATGACGCGACGCAACGGCTGTTGCCACGCTCGAGCATCCGACGTGTGTCTGATGACGCGCGAAACCTACGGGCAGACTACCCCCTGCCTGCTTCTGGGGAGGATGGTGACGTGGGTGACGAAGCTAGCGAAACCGTAAATCCAGATGATTTCGGTAGTGACAGCACACCTAAAGCTAGACAACCCGTTGTGCATGCACTGTCTGACCTGGTAGCCACATCACATGGAGAACCAGATCCAGGTGTAGTCAAAGTCCCCAAGTTCAGTCCTGATGAGCTGCTCGGATTGACCTTCCTCCATCAACAGGATGGACTCAAATGGAGAGCTCGAGTGATCCGCAAGATCAAGGACGGAGACGCAGCCAACCATGACAACATCAAGATGCTGATCGCATACGGCGATGATGACACCGAAGAGCTCATCGCGTACACGGATCTAGCTGACATCATCGAACAGCAGCACGAACAGGAGATCGGCGATGGGGAGATGTGCGTATTCAAAGCCATCACCGGACACGAAGGCCCATTCCACTCCAGTCACAGCAAGTACAATGGCTCCTCCTACAATGTGAAGGTACAATGGGAGGATGGCAGTGTGACCATGGAACCACTGGATGTGATCGCCAAAGATGACCCTGTATCCTGTGCGAAGTACGCCGCAGACAACAACCTCCTCGGTCTGCCTGGCTGGAAAAGATTCCGTAAACTAGCAAAGAGAAAGAAGAAACTCAATCGTCTTATCAATGCTGGGAAACGCAAAACACGTGCACAAGGTCCTATCTTCAAGTTTGGTGTTCAGGTTCCACGGAACGGAAAGGAAGCACGCCAGCTTGACGAAAAGAATGGCAACTCCAAGTGGGTAGACGCTGAGAGAAAAGAAATGGCTCAGCTCCACGAGTATGGCACGTTCAAGGATCTCGGAAAGAACGCTCGGAAACCAGACGGATACAAGCAGATCAAGCTCCTCTGGGTGTACGACGTGAAACACGACCTTCGACACAAGGCAAGATGCGTAGCAGGAGGCCACCTAACGGATCCATGCAAGGATATGGCATATGCTGGAGTAGTCAATCTCAGATCATTCAGGATTGCACTGCTTGCTGCAGAACTCAACAACCTCAAGCCCATGGTGGGTGATATCGGTAATGCCTATCTAGAAGCATACACAAAAGAAAAGATCTGTTTCGTAGCTGGTCCTGAGTTCCAAGAGTTTGCTGGTCACATGATGATCATTGTGAAAGCGCTCTACGGACTACGCACATCCGGTGCTCGATTCCACGAGTCTCTGGCCGACACACTCCGCGACATGAAGTTCTTTCAGTGCAAAGCTGACCCGGATGTGTGGATGAGGGATGCTGGTAGATGCTGGGAATACATCTGTGTGTACGTAGATGATCTGATGGCCGTCATGGAAGACCCACAGTCATTCTTCGACACGCTCATCAACAAGTACAAGTACAAGTTGAAGGGTGTAGGACCAATCAAGTATCACCTCGGCGCAGACTTCGACCGAGACAAAGACGGAACCCTGACTATGAGCCCGCAATCCTACATCAAACGGATGCTGGCGAACTACGAACAGGTGCATGGGGAGCTTCCACGGACCTACACCAGTCCCATGGAACACAACGACGCCCCCGAGCTAGACACATCACGTGAACTAAACCCTGTAGAGACCAGACAGTTTCAATCACTCATCGGCGCCCTTCAATGGTGCATCACATTGGGACGGTTTGATATTGCTGCAGCTGTGATGACTTTGTCTAGATTCAGAGCTCAACCCAGGATTGGTCACATGGACCGTGCTAAACGTGTGTATGGATACCTCCGAAAGCGTTCTGATGCCGCCATCAGGTTCAGAACGGGAATTCCAGATCACGAGCGCTTCTTCGAGGTTCCTGATCATGAATGGATGTACTCTGTGTATGGTGACGCCGAAGAGGAGACCGCAGACGACGATCCAACACCCAAAGGCAAGGCAGTTCGAATGACGACGTTTGTAGATGCCAATCTCATGCACTGCAAAGTGACAGGCAAATCTGCAACTGGTGTTCTCCATCTGCTCAACCAGACACCCATCGAATGGTTCAGCAAACGCCAGACCACTGTCGAGACTGCAACCTATGGATCGGAATTCGTCGCGGCAAGACAGGCAACAGAGCAAGTGATTGCTATGCGCCTTACTCTTCGCGCAATGGGAATTCCCCTGGACGGACCCGCCTGGATGTTCGGAGACAACCAGAGTGTGATCACTTCCTCCACCATTCCCAACAGTGTGTTGTCCAAACGACACAACGCATTGGCGTACCACCGCGTGCGTGCCGCAGTAGCTGCGAAGATCCTGCATTTCTGCAAGATAGACGGAACGGAAAACGTAGCCGACGTCATGACCAAGTTCCTTCCATGGGCGAAGTACTGGCCGTTAGTGAGGCCGCTTCTATTCTGGAAAGGAGAGACTCTGGGTGGATGAATGATAATCAGCAATTCAATACAGGACAGGCACCAAACACTGCACTTACTCCTCCGCCAGGGTGATCAATCCGTCAGGTGAAGCCGGTGTGTTTGGTGATAGTTGTTGCTAAGTTATGGTTGTATTCAATTGATGATTGAGGTTTGGATTATGAGATGATGATCTCCTATTTCTAATGATGGTGCCTATTGCACGGTTGCTAACGTGCTGCTCGGTTACCTCGTGGTTTCTCTCGCAGTCTTTCCTAAAACATTGCCCAAGATGGCATGTTGATTTACACGATATTCCGTGTTATTCTCGCCTTTGGGTCTTTCTTCATCTCTCCTGGTCTTGCCTAATCTTGATCTCTGTTTGATCATATATGGATTGATCCGTCTACGTCGACGAGGTGCATGCATCACCTCTGACGACGACGATCTCTACTCTAAATGTTGTTGCCACGTGCTCGATGATGCACTCGGCTAGGCTAGACAGGTCAGCATACCATGACTAAAATATAATCTTGATTCCGAGGATCACAATGACCGATCCTCTGACGTCATACGATGATGTCAGTGCCTACGTCATGTTCGATGACAGTAGTGACTGGATCGCAATCGTGTATCAAGACTCACTCGACTATACTCTCAAAATCGAGTCGAATCAAAATAGTGAATCACGTTTCAGTCATGGGAGATGGGTACCTAATTTCGATCTAGATGTTGATACTCCCCTATGGTCGGGAGTCTTGTTCATCCACCCAGAGTCTCTCCTTTCCAGAATAGAAGCGGCCTCACTAACGGCCAGTACTTCGCCCATGGAAGGAACTTGGTCATGACGTCGGCTACGTTTTCCGTTCCGTCTATCTTGCAGAAATGCAGGATCTTCGCAGCTACTGCGGCACGCACGCGGTGGTACGCTAGTGCGTTGTGTCGTTTAGACAACACACTGTTTGGGATGGTGGAGGATGTGATCACGCTCTGGTTGTCTCCGAACATCCAGGCGGGTCCGTCCAGCGGAATTCCCATTGCACGAAGAGTGAGGCGCATCGCAATCACTTGCTCTGTTGCTTGCCTTGCCGCGACGAATTCCGATCCATAGGTTGCAGTCTCGACTGTAGTCTGGCGTTTGCTGAACCATTCGATGGGTGTCTGGTTGAGCAGATGGAGAACACCAGTTGCAGATTTACCAGTCACTTTGCAGTGCATGAGATTGGCATCCACAAACGTCGTCATTCGAACTGCCTTGCCCTTGGGTGTTGGATCGTCGTCCGCGGTCTCCTCTTCGGCGTCACCATACACAGAGTACATCCATTCATGATCAGGAACCTTGAAGAAACGCTCGTGATCTGGAATTCCCGTTCTGAACCTGATGGCGGCATCAGAACGCTTTCGGAGGTATCCATACACGCGTTTAGCGCGGTCCATGTGACCAATCCTGGGTTGGGCTCTGAATCTAGACAAAGTCATCACAGCTGCAGCAATATCAAACCGTCCCAATGTGATGCACCATTGAAGGGCGCCGATGAGTGATTGGAACTGTCTGGTTTCTACAGGGTTTAGTTCGCGTGATGTGTCTAGCTCTGGGGCATCGTTGTGTTCCATGGGACTGGTGTAGGTCCGTGGAAGCTCCCCATGCACCTGTTCGTAATTCGCCAGCATCCGTTTGATGTAGGATTGCGGGCTCATAGTCAGGGTTCCGTCTTTGTCTCGGTCGAAGTCTGCGCCGAGGTGATACTTGATTGGTCCTACACCTTTCAACTTGTACTTGTACTTGTTGATGAGCGTGTCGAAGAATGACTGTGGGTCTTCCATGACGGCCATCAGATCATCTACGTACACACAGATGTATTCCCAGCATCTACCAGCATCCCTCATCCACACATCCGGGTCAGCTTTGCACTGAAAGAACTTCATGTCGCGGAGTGTGTCGGCCAGAGACTCGTGGAATCGAGCACCGGATGTGCGTAGTCCGTAGAGCGCTTTCACAATGATCATCATGTGACCAGCAAACTCTTGGAACTCAGGACCAGCTACGAAACAGATCTTCTCCTTTGTGTAGGCTTCTAGATAGGCATTACCAATATCACCCACCATGGGTTTGAGGTTGTTGAGTTCTGCTGCAAGCAGTGCAATCCTGAATGATCTGAGATTGACTACTCCAGCATATGCCATATCCTTGCATGGATCCGTCAAGTGGCCTCCTGCTACGCATCTTGCCTTGTGCCGAAGATCGTGCTTCACGTCATACACCCAGAGGAGCTTGATCTGCTTGTATCCATCTGGTTTCCGAGCGTTCTTTCCGAGATCCTTGAACGTGCCATATTCGTGGAGCTGATCCATTTCTTTTCTCTCAGCGTCTACCCACTTGGAGTTGCCATTCTTTTCGTCAAGCTGGCGTGCTTCCTTTCCGTTGCGTGGAACTTGAACACCAAACTTGAAGATAGGACCTTGTGCACGAGCTTTGCGTTTCCCAGCATTGATGAGACGATTGAGTTTCTTCTTTCTCTTTGCTAGTTTACGGAATCTTTTCCAGCCAGGCAGACCGAGGAGGTTGTTGTCTGCGGCGTACTTCGCACAGGATACAGGGTCATCTTTGGCGATCACATCCAGTGGTTCCATGGTCACACTGCCATCCTCCCATTGTACCTTCACATTGTAGGAGGAGCCATTGTACTTGCTGTGACTGGAGTGGAATGGGCCTTCGTGTCCGGTGATAGCTTTGAAAACGCACATCTCCCCATCGCCGATCTCCTGTTCGTGCTGCTGTTCGATGATGTCAGCTAGATCCGTGTACGCGATGAGCTCTTCGGTGTCGTCGTCGCCGTATGCGATGAGCATCTTGATGTTGTCATGGTTGGCTGCGTCTCCGTCCTTGATCTTGCGGATTACGCGAGCTCTCCATTTGAGTCCATCCTGTTGGTGGAGGAAGGTCAATCCGAGCAGCTCATCAGGACTGAATTTGGGGACTTTGACTACGCCAGGATCTGATTCTCCATGTGATGTGGCTACCAGGTCAGATAGTGCATGCACAACGGGTTGTCTAGCTTTAGGTGTGCTTTCAATGTCGAAGTCGTTTGGATTTCCGGTCTCGCTAGCTTCGTCACCCACGTCACCCTCCTCCCCAGAATCAGGCAGGGGGTAGTCAGCCCGAAGGTTTCGCGCGTCATCAGACACACGTCGGATGCTCGAGCGTGGCAACAGCCGCTACGTTGCATCATCCAGTACCCAGAACGTCAGTTCGTCACCCTTGTGCTCGCACGGTCCAGCCCAGCGTCCACGCCGTTCCTGCGTGGTGCCCGGGAAGGCAGCATTCCCAACCTTGTAGTACACCGGCTCCCACCAGTGGAAGTTGAGGTACTTGCTCACGTCGGGACGTTGGCCAGTGGCGGCTTGGATGGGTGTGATGTGACCGGCCGTGGACTGTGACAGATGGTTGAGCAGTCCCACGACGTACAAGGTGCAGATGAGCCAGAACCTGGCAGGGGTGCCAGTTCGGTCCATGATGCCGTTGGTGGTGCGCTTGATATCCTGGATGCGTCTCTCGACAGGATTCTGATGCTGGTGGTGTGGTTCGGACTGGTGGTCTGCGATGCAGTACTGCCGGAGGATGTCCTTCATCTTACCTCCGAGTTGCGCCGTGGCGTTGTCGGACATCAACACGTCCATGGCACCATGCTCCCGAATGAAGTCTTGGACAACATGGGGAACATGGGATTCGCTTGCCAGAGGGTACGCCGCTGTGAGGCGCGTGTTGGATCCTACAAACACCTGTACCATGGTACATCCACCGTGTCCGGGAACTCCATCATGATGAGCAGGCGTGTCAGAGAACAACGTGTCCATGGAAACAACATCATGTAGTCGGCTGACATTGGCTGCGGGGAATCTAGACTTATAGTGCTTTCGCATGGGGTAACGCTCAGACATGCGGTACCATTGGGTAGTACATGCAAGAGTGTCACGCACGCGGTCTGCTGGAATCCACCCGAAGTACGGCCGTAGCGCATGGAAGTTGGGCGCTTTACCCACGATGTTGCGTGGCCCGGCCTTGGTCGCCTTCTCCCCATCCCCGAGCGTCGCAGCGGATTGAACGTACTGAACGCACTTGGAGATGGTGATGTCGATGTCGTCGTCGTCGCCGCGTTCGGTTGCGGGAATGTTGTCCAGATCAGCCTCCCCGTCCAGGACAGATGGGTCCCATTCTTGGTCGGAGGTGAAGAACACGTGTGGCAGATCGTCTAGCTCCGCCTGAGTCGGCTTGTGCATATCCATGTATGCGAGGCCTTGACGCACGGTGAGCGGGATGATGAATCCGTCTGGCGTGACGATGGTTTGCCGACCGCCAGGGAGGTTCTTTGGTCGCTCATTGACATCCAATCCAAACGCCGCGAGCTGGTTGGCAGAATGGATGGTGCGCCCTTTCCCGTAGTTGGCGTACTGATGGAACCAACCGATCACCGGCCCTGAGGTGGTCTGGATGACAGCGGTGGCCGTGACCAGCGCCAGATCCTTGATCTCTGCGTCGCCGATTCCAGAGACATCAGCACGGTTGGACGTGGACTCCATCACCAGCATGTCATCGCCAACGAGACCGCCGTTCGCACCTCCATCCACCAATGCGCCTTTCACAGTCACGTTCGCGTTGTTGAACTTGTACGATACGTTCGTGTGAGACAGGGTGTAGGTGCGACCGTCAATGACGAGGGTAGCCGGCGGGCTCCCGGACGCGCTAGACATGGCACTGGATAGCATACGGTTGATTGCTGTTCCAGCGGTAGAACTAGATTCGTTATTGTTACTACCTTTGTCGTTGGTCTGGGTGTCCTGTTGGTCGTTCTGGTTGGATGTGGATCCACTGCGGTTGGTGTTGTTGGCGGAACGCCGGGGCTTGTCCTTCTTACCACGTCCAGACTTGGCTCGCCGGGCTTGGAGGAAGTCGCTGCGTTGCTTGTCAGTCAGCTTTTGGAACTCCTCTCGCGGCAGCCGTTCTCGTGTCTCCTTGCTGTAGTCCTTGTTGGACTTCCAGAGATTGGGTCCGTCGTCCTTATCCTTCCCGCGTTGCTTGCGCTGGTCGGTGTTGTTAACTTGCCGTGGCGTCTTTGGCTTGTTGGCGTCGTGGCCATCGAGTTGGACGGCGTACGACCGAACGAGCTCCACGAGAGTGTCGAACTCCATGGTGGTCGCGGTCTTGCCGGGTGAGTAGGCCAGGATAGCGGTCTGCAGGTAGTCAGTCTGGAAGATAGACTGGTACAGAGCCTTGTCGGCCTCGATGGCGTTGGTCAACCACTCCTTCTTCGTCGCGTCGTCGATCGGATCATCACGCAAAGCCTCAAGTTCGTGCACCTTGTGTTGCCACAGGTCCAGGAACTGCTCACGAGTTTTGCGCCACTGCTTATCCAGCTTGAACTTGATGATCTCGTCTCGGATGCGTCGGATGGTGTTGACGGCGGTGGCACCGGTGGTGTACTCGCGGACCAGCATGCAGTAGACGGCTTGACCATCACAGATCGACTCATACGGAGTGACACACTTCCTACTCTTCGTGGTCTGCAGGTTGGATACAAACACGTTGAACAGGAAGGTGGACTGCACTTTGAAGAGCTCGGCTTGTTCATCGGGTGGGGTGTAGTCAACATCGAGAACATTTGAGATGCCATGAGCAGCAGCAGTGGCACGCAGACGACGATGGAATGTAGCGAAGTATTTATCATCAGACAACTTGGGATAGTCGCTAATGTTACGCTTGATGCTACGGTTGAACTCTGCGGCGAGGTCGCGTCCGGTCTTCTCCGTTGGGTCGGTCTTCGTTGGTTCGAAGGGGAATGCGCTGGTGGCTGTGTCAGGCATGGCGGTTGAGGATGCGGGCGATGGTGTGAACGTCCGGGCGACATACTCCATGTATGAAGCTGGGTTGAGTTCCCGCCATGTCTCTACAGTGGGACTAGGTTGAACACTGAACCAGCCAATGGCATTGGAGAATTTCCGGATTGCTACCTTAGACAGTTGGGCTACGTAGTCGGGTTCCGGATCAGATCGCGCGATGGTGGCGTTCATGTCAAGCATGTCTTCGCGATGAAGCGAAGCGAAATCCATGATGGTTCGGATCTCTTCGGTATGCAAGATAAGCCATTCAGTTGACGAGTCGTCATATCCGAGAACGCTGAGGACGTGCGCCAGGATGGTGTCGTTGATTGGAATTGCGTTGGACATCGTGTAGCTGGGTGTTGCGAGGACGTGGTCGTTGGTCCAATTTGTTATTATTATCGGACGAGTATTTTCCCGCAGCTCCCAGGAAAGTGGTCACACTTGGAAATGACTGCGCCGTCCGCTGTGATGTCGAAGTGTTCGCCGGGATGTGACGGTGGATTTCTGCGCTTGTCGGAATTCGTCGGGAATGGAAGTGGTGCCGGATGGAAAGCGCCAGTGATGGCGAAGGTGTCAACGGTATCTCAAGTGGACTGTAGTCGGGTGATCTTGGATGACTGATTGATAAAAACACCCAACGGGACCAAGTGAATTTCCCGATTGACCAAATGCGAAGACGGTGAGAAATGTCAGTCAGGACCGTATGAATTTCCTGGTTGGGTTATTTGTTGGCGCGCGACCCGAAGTCCGATGGATGACTGGGATGGCGAAGGAGTTGTGAACCGATGTGACGCGCCAGTGATGGTACGAACCGAAGGAATTCGTAGCCAATCAGAAGGTGGACTGAGCGCGAATGGCTGTTGTTGATGGAACGATTGTTGTTTTGTTGGTCTTGAAACGATGAAACGTCGCGGATGGATTGCGCGTTGGATGGCCCTGCCCGTTCGGATTTCGTCTCTCCGAGCGCCGTATTCTTGCGCTTGTTCAGCTGTGCTTCACCAAGATGTGATGCACCTTTGGTTTTACCCAGTTGGACCTTCGATCCAATCCGTGCCTCCTTTGAGTGCCACGGACCAGCTTGCTATACGTGTTTTAGATCTGGCAGCAGCTTGCCCGATGTACCTGATGCTAACAGGATTTTGCACGCTAATGAGCGCGGTGCCCCCCAGGTGCCAGCAACTGCTTTGATTCACCTGGTTCCACCACTCGCGTTTTCATCCAGCTTAAACCAGCCTTTCGGTGTCGTTAGACTTATTCGCGTGATATTGCTATCAACACAATGCTAGCTTTACGGGTTGCTTCCGCGGTATCTCTACCGATCGCGTTTCTTCCCCAGTCAAGGGCGGACGCTAGTCCGGTTAGCAGTTATCTCTGCGTCCCTTTTGGACGTTAACCGATCTCAAGTACGGCTTAGACTTAGTGTTAACGACTGACCAGGTCGCGACAACTCACGGGGAGATTGCCGATAGGTTTCAGAGGGCCTTTCCGCTCCAAGTTTTTACGTGTATCTTGCTTCACGGGCTTTCACCTTTGTCGATGCTGACCAGGCCAAGTGTTTACGTGTGTCTTGCTTCACGGGCTTTTACACCTTTGTCTTTTAGCTGACCAGCTATCGTAAGTAATGCAGTGATGCGATACTTGGTTGTTGGGATGAATTACTCCGCCTGCGATATTCGCAACAGCGGGTGAGCCTTTCTGCACTTTGGCAGGGCAAAGCGGGTGTGGCGGCACGTAGCAATCTGCACACACGAGCGATTGGGTTCGTCGTCACGAACGCGTTGGGTTCTTCGGCCGGAATCAAAGGAAGGGACAGCGTGATGTCACCAAGGCAGCACAGCGCTTCAGGATTCGTTCATGTACTCCGATAGAGACTGCGACTGTTAATCTGATAATCAGCAATTACACACAGGAAAAGGGCACCAAACACTGCACTTACTACGCCGCCAGGGTGATCAATCCGTCAGGTGGAGTTGGAGATGTTTGGTGTTTGTTGTTGTTCTAATAGGTTGTGTTCAATTGATGATTGAGTTTGGATTATGAGATGATGATCTCCTATTTCTAATGATGGTGCCTATTGCACGGTTTCTAACGTGCTGCTTGATTACCTCATGTTGTATCTCGCAGTCTTTCCTAAAACATTGCCCAAGATGGTATGTTGATCTACACGATATCTCGTGTTATCTCCACCTTTGGTCTTTCTTCATCTCTGCCTGATCTTGTCTGGTCTTGATCTCTGTTTGATCACATATGGATTGATCCGTCTACGTCGGTGGGGTGCATGCATCACCCCTGACGATGTTGTTCTGGATCCTAAATGTTGCTGCCACGTGCTCGATGATGCATTCGGCTAGGCTAGACAGGTCAGCATACCATGACTAAAATATAATCTCGATTCCGAGGATCACAATGACCGATCCTCTGACGTCATACGATGATGTCAGTGCCTACGTCAGATTCGATGACAGTAGTGACTGAATCTCAATCGTGTATCAAGACTCACTCGACTATACTCTCAAAATCGAGTCGAATCAAAAATAATGAATCACGTTTCAGTCATGAGAGATGAGTACCTAATTTCGCTCTAGATGTTGATACTCCCCTATAGTCGGGAGTCTTGTTCATCCACCCAGAGTCTCTCCTTTCCAGAATAGAAGCGGCCTCACTAACGGCCAGTACTTCGCCCATGGAAGGAACTTGGTCATGACGTCGGCTACGTTTTCCGTTCCGTCTATCTTGCAGAAATGCAGGATCTTCGCAGCTACTGCGGCACGCACGCGGTGGTACGCCAATGCGTTGTGTCGTTTGGACAACACACTGTTGGGAATGGTGGAGGAAGTGATCACACTCTGGTTGTCTCCGAACATCCAGGCGGGTCCGTCCAGGGGAATTCCCATTGCGCGAAGAGTAAGGCGCATAGCAATCACTTGCTCTGTTGCCTGTCTTGCCGCGACGAATTCCGATCCATAGGTTGCAGTCTCGACAGTGGTCTGGCGTTTGCTGAACCATTCGATGGGTGTCTGGTTGAGCAGATGGAGAACACCAGTTGCAGATTTGCCTGTCACTTTGCAGTGCATGAGATTGGCATCTACAAACGTCGTCATTCGAACTGCCTTGCCTTTGGGTGTTGGATCGTCGTCTGCGGTCTCCTCTTCGGCGTCACCATACACAGAGTACATCCATTCATGATCAGGAACCTCGAAGAAGCGCTCGTGATCTGGAATTCCCGTTCTGAACCTGATGGCGGCATCAGAACGCTTTCGGAGGTATCCATACACACGTTTAGCACGGTCCATGTGACCAATCCTGGGTTGAGCTCTGAATCTAGACAAAGTCATCACAGCTGCAGCAATATCAAACCGTCCCAATGTGATGCACCATTGAAGGGCGCCGATGAGTGATTGAAACTGTCTGGTCTCTACAGGGTTTAGTTCACGTGATGTGTCTAGCTCGGGGGCGTCGTTGTGTTCCATGGGACTGGTGTAGGTCCGTGGAAGCTCCCCATGCACCTGTTCGTAGTTCGCCAGCATCCGTTTGATGTAGGATTGCGGGCTCATAGTCAGGGTTCCGTCTTTGTCTCGGTCGAAGTCTGCGCCGAGGTGATACTTGATTGGTCCTACACCCTTCAACTTGTACTTGTACTTGTTGATGAGCGTGTCGAAGAATGACTGTGGGTCTTCCATGACGGCCATCAGATCATCTACGTACACACAGATGTATTCCCAGCATCTACCAGCATCCCTCATCCACACATCCGGGTCAGCTTTGCACTGAAAGAACTTCATGTCGCGGAGTGTGTCGGCCAGAGACTCGTGGAATCGAGCACCGGATGTGCGTAGTCCGTAGAGCGCTTTCACAATGATCATCATGTGACCAGCAAACTCTTGGAACTCAGGACCAGCTACGAAACAGATCTTTTCTTTTGTGTATGCTTCTAGATAGGCATTACCGATATCACCCACCATGGGCTTGAGGTTGTTGAGTTCTGCAGCAAGCAGTGCAATCCTGAATGATCTGAGATTGACTACTCCAGCATATGCCATATCCTTGCATGGATCCGTTAGGTGGCCTCCTGCTACGCATCTTGCCTTGTGTCGAAGGTCGTGTTTCACGTCGTACACCCAGAGGAGCTTGATCTGCTTGTATCCGTCTGGTTTCCGAGCGTTCTTTCCGAGATCCTTGAACGTGCCATACTCGTGGAGCTGAGCCATTTCTTTTCTCTCAGCGTCTACCCACTTGGAGTTGCCATTCTTTTCGTCAAGCTGGCGTGCTTCCTTTCCGTTCCGTGGAACCTGAACACCAAACTTGAAGATAGGACCTTGTGCACGTGTTTTGCGTTTCCCAGCATTGATAAGACGATTGAGTTTCTTCTTTCTCTTTGCTAGTTTACGGAATCTTTTCCAGCCAGGCAGACCGAGGAGGTTGTTGTCTGCGGCGTACTTCGCACAGGATACAGGGTCATCTTTGGCGATCACATCCAGTGGTTCCATGGTCACACTGCCATCCTCCCATTGTACCTTCACATTGTAGGAGGAGCCATTGTACTTGCTGTGACTGGAGTGGAATGGGCCTTCGTGTCCGGTGATGGCTTTGAATACGCACATCTCCCCATCGCCGATCTCCTGTTCGTGCTGCTGTTCGATGATGTCAGCTAGATCCGTGTACGCGATGAGCTCTTCGGTGTCATCATCGCCGTATGCGATCAGCATCTTGATGTTGTCATGGTTGGCTGCGTCTCCGTCCTTGATCTTGCGGATCACTCGAGCTCTCCATTTGAGTCCATCCTGTTGATGGAGGAAGGTCAATCCGAGCAGCTCATCAGGACTGAACTTGGGGACTTTGACTACACCTGGATCTGGTTCTCCATGTGATGTGGCTACCAGGTCAGACAGTGCATGCACAACGGGTTGTCTAGCTTTAGGTGTGCTGTCACTACCGAAATCATCTGGATTTACGGTTTCGCTAGCTTCGTCACCCACGTCACCATCCTCCCCAGAAGCAGGCAGGGGGTAGTCTGCCCGTAGGTTTCGCGCGTCATCAGACACACGTCGGATGCTCGAGCGTGGCAACAGCCGTTGCGTCGCGTCATCGAGTACCCAGAACGTCAGTTCATCACCCTTGTGTTCGCATGGTCCAGCCCAGCGTCCACGCCGTTCCTGCGTGGTACCTGGGAAGGCAGCGTCCCCGACCTTGTAGTACACTGGCTCCCACCAGTGGAAGCTGAGGTACTTGCTGACATCAGGGCGCTGGCCTGTGGCGGCTTGGATGGGCGTGATGTGGCCAGCCGTGGACTGCGACAGATGGTTGAGCAGTCCCACGACATACAGGGTGCAGATGAGCCAGAACCTGGCAGGAGTGCCAGTTCTGTCCATGATGCCGTTGGTGGTGCGCTTCACATCCTGGATGCGTCACTCGACAGGATTCTGATGTTGGTGGTGTGGTTCGGACTGGTGGTCTGCAATGCAGTACTGTCGGAGGATGTCCTTCATCTTACCTCCGAGTTGCGCTGTGGCATTGTCGGACATCAACACGTCCATGGCACCATGCTCCCGAATGAAGTCTTGGACAACATGGGGAACATGGGATTCGCTTGCCAGAGGGTACGCCGCTGTGAGGCGCGTGTTGGATCCTACAAACACCTGTACCATGGTACATCCACCGTGTCCGGGGACTCCGTCATGGTGAGCAGGCGTGTCGGAGAACAACGTGTCCATGGAAACAACATCATGTAGTCGGTTGACATTGGCTGCGGGGAATCTAGACTTATAGTGTTTACGCATGGGGTAACGCTCAGACATGCGATACCACTGGGTAGTACATGCAAGAGTGTCACGCACGCGGTCTGCTGGAATCCACCCGAAGTACGGCCGTAGCGCATGGAAGTTGGGCGCTTTACCCACGATGTTGCGTGGCCCGGCCTTGGTCGCCTTCTCCCCATCCCCGAGCGTCGCAGCGGATTGAACGTACTGAACGCACTTGGAGATGGTGATGTCGATGTCGTTGTCTTCGCCGCGTTCGGTTGCGGGAATGTTGTCCAGATCAGCCTCCCCGTCCAGGACAGATGGGTCCCATTCTTGGTCGGAGGTGAAGAACACGTGTGGCAGATCGTCTAGCTCCGCCTGAGTTGGCTTGTGCATATCCATGTATGCGAGGCCGTGACGCACGGTGAGCGGGATGATGAATCCGTCTGGCGTGACAATGGTTTGCCGACCGCCAGGGAGGTTCTTTGGTCGCTCATTGACATCCAATCCAAACGCCGCGAGCTGGTTGGCAGAATGGATGGTGCGCCCTTTCCCGTAGTTGGCGTACTGATGGAACCAACCGATCACCGGCCCTGAGGTGGTCTGGATGACAGCGGTGGCCGTGACCAGCGCTAGATCCTTGATCTCTGCGTCGCCGATTCCAGAGACATCAGCACGGTTGGACGTGGACTCCATCACCAGCATGTCATCGCCAACGAGACCGCCGTTCGCACCTCCATCCACCAATGCGCCTTGCACAGTCACGTTCGCGTTGTTGAACTTGTACGATACGTTCGTGTGAGACAGGGTGTAGGTGCGACCGTCAATGACGAGGGTAGTCGGCGGGCTCCCGGACGCGCTAGACATGGCACTGGATAGCATACGGTTGATTGCTGTTCCAGCGGTAGAACTAGATTCGTTATTGTTACTACCTTTGTCGTTGGTCTGGGTGTCCTGTTGGTCGTTCTGGTTGGATGTGGATCCACTGCGGTTGGTGTTGTTGGCAGAACGCCTAGGCTTGTCCTTCTTACCACGTCCAGACTTGGCTCGCCGGGCTTGGAGGAAGTCGCTGCGTTGCTTGTCAGTCAGCTTTTGGAACTCCTCTCGCGGCAGCCGTTCTCGTGTCTCCTTGCTGTAGTCCTTGTTGGACTTCCAGAGATTGGGTCCGTCGTCCTTATCCTTCCCACGTTGCTTGCGCTGGTCGGTGTTGTTAACTTGCCGTGGCGTCCTTTGGCTTGTTGGCGTCGTGGCCATCGAGTTGGACGGCGTACGACCGAACGAGCTCAACGAGGGTATCGAACTCCATGGTGGTTGCGGAGGTGCCGGGTGTGTAGGCCAGGATCGCGGTCTGCAGGTAGTCAGTCTGGAAGATAGACTGGTACAGAGCCTTGTCGGCCTCGATGGCGTTCGTCAACCACTCCTTCTTCGTCGCATCGTCGATCGGATCATCACGCAATGCCTCAAGTTCGTGCACCTTGTGTTGCCACAGGTCCAGGAACTGCTCACGAGTTTTGCGCCACTGCTTGTCCAGCTTGAACTTGATGATCTCGTCTCGGATGCGTCGGATGGTGTTGACGGCGGTGGCACCGGTGGTGTACTCGCGGACCAGCATGCAGTAGACGGCTTGACCATCACAGATCGACTCATACGGAGTGACACACTTCCTACTCTTCGTGGTCTGCAGGTTGGATACAAACACGTTGAACAGGAAGGTGGACTGCACTTTGAAGAGCTCGGCTTGTTCATCGGGTGGGGTGTAGTCAACATCGAGAACATTTGAGATGCCATGAGCAGCAGCAGTGGCACGCAGACGACGATGGAATGTAGCGAAGTATTTATCATCAGACAACTTGGGATAGTCGCTAATGTTACGCTTGATGCTACGGTTGAACTCTGCGGCGAGGTCGCGTCCGGTCTTCTCCGTTGGGTCGGTCTTCGTTGGTTCGAAGGGGAATGCGCTGGTGGCTGTGTCAGGCATGGCGGTTGAGGATGCGGGCGATGGTGTGAACGTCCGGGCGACATACTCCATGTATGAAGCTGGGTTGAGTTCCCGCCATGTCTCTACAGTGGGACTAGGTTGAACACTGAACCAGCCAATGGCATTGGAGAATTTCCGGATTGCTACCTTAGACAGTTGGGCTACGTAGTCGGGTTCCGGATCAGATCGCGCGATGGTGGCGTTCATGTCAAGCATGTCTTCGCGATGAAGCGAAGCGAAATCCATGATGGTTCGGATCTCTTCGGTATGCAAGATAAGCCATTCGGTAGACGAGTCGTCATATCCGAGAACGCTGAGGACGTGCGCCAGGATGGTGTCGTTGATTGGGATTGCGTTGGACTGTTGGCAAGTTCCGCGCACGGTAACCTACGATCGTGGAAGATGGTGTTGGTTGATAGTCGTTCGTTTGCTATTTCATTACTTGGCTACTCCGATGCTCTCGGTGTACGCCCGTTCTCTTGCCCGATGCTCTCGGCGCTTCAATCTGTTTCGTAGATTCGGTCTCCGACTATGAGTCGGTACGCGAGATGCTCTCTCGCTCCTCTTTGTATTCTCTCTCTCTCAACATCGTGTACTCGTCGCACACGATACTCCGTGTTCGATACGTACTCCGTATTCGACACTCCGTTCATTCAGTACTGGCTCCTACTCCATGAGTACTCGCCATTTGAAGTTCACCTTTCGTATCCATGATGCTGATGCCCTTCGGTCATCGGATCTTCACCTTCTGCTCTGACTTGGAGACAGATGTCGACCGTGGTGACATGATGACATCCTGTCGACGTCAGTAGGCGTCCTTCTGCTCTCCAGATGTCACGTTTCATTGGTGATGCAGCAGCCTGTCAGATGATATCGTCATCTGAGGTTTAGTTGGGAAGTACCTCGAGATTCTCTTGGTACCATTGATGGATGGACGGACGATCTTCCAATTCTCTCAGAAATCGTCATTTGCAAATTTCCTCCAGAAATCTTGCCCCTTTTCGTGTGTTCCATTTCCCCTGTAATTCTGACGAATCACAGTATACTATCGACACGAATGTAGTTATACCGTCCAAGTGCGTATGAGAGAATAGCGGGTGAACGATGCACATATACTCGTACATCTCGACATATACTCACATGTACATCTCGACACCCTTCCTATGTGCATTCGGTCATTCGAATGTTCTCGATGTGTCAAGGTACGACTTCTCGTGTTCACGTTGTAAGTCGGCCTTGATGTTCTTGGTGAATCCGTCGCTTGTGTTTTGCTCGGATTTGACAAAAATGATCTCGATGGTTTTGTTGATTACCATGTTCCTCACGTAGTGATGGCGCACGTCGATGTGCCGCGATCGTTGGGATGTTGATGGGTTCTTGGCGATGAAGATCGCTCCGATGTTGTCCACACGGACCTTGATCGGTGTCTTCACTGGAACGCCCACACTTTCGAGTAGCTGCACGACGAAGAAGATTTCCTTTGCCGCTTCGGAAAGGGCAACGTATTCTGCTTCGGATGAGCTGAGTGTGACGGCCTTCTGTGCCTTGGATCGCCAAAGGATTGGCACCTTGCACAGGTATAGGATGAATCCCCCTACGCTGATTCTCGTGTTCTTGTCTCCTGCATATTCGCTATCGCAGAAGAGCTCCATGTCCCAGCCGTCGTCGTCTGGAACGCGCTGGATGGATCTTCAATCCATAGTCCTTTGTATCAATCACGTACTTGATGATCCGATACATCTCCTTCATTGCGGCCTTGGTGGGCCCGATCAATACCTTGGAGAGTTCCCTCACAGGGTTCGCGATATCTGGTCGCGAGTGCTTGATAAGGAAGAGTAGCATGCCGGACGCCTCGGCGGTACTCGACATGTTCTTCCGCTCCGACCTTCTGCAGTCCGTTGTCTTCGGATGGTCGTACGATGATTTGACCCGGGGTTCCCGGTGTCCCATAGCGTTGCATCTTCTCAACCTTGGTTCCGAACTCTTCGATGAGGTGTCGGATGAGGTGTGGTTGACGCAATGTCGCTCTAGTCTTGTCATGGTTCAGTTCGATGTTGCAGCTGAGGTAGTCTCCGAGTCCACGTTCGATTGTCACCTTGAACTTGCTGCCTTGGATGTCCTTCAGGAATGTCTCCAGTGCCTTGGAGTCTCCGCAACAGAAGCAATCGTCCACGTAGATGGCCACGATCATGCTTCCTTCATTCGTCTTCCTGTAGAACAGGCACGGGTCTGCCGCGCTCTGTTCGAAGTTGATATTCTTGAGGGTCGATACCAACATCTTGAACCATTGCCTGGCGCTCTGCACAAGTCCGTAGATTGGCTTGTGTAGGGTCAGGGCTTCGTCTGGTTGATGATCCATCCCGTTGGGACAGTTCATGTAGATCTCCTCGTCGAGGTCTCCGTGTAGGAATGCCGTTACGACATCGACGAGTGCGCAGTCCATTTTCTTGATTAGCATGATCACCATCATGACCCGATAGGTCACGTCATGAATGACGGGTGAGTAATGCTCTTGGAAGTCCACTCCTGCGACTTGTGAATAGCCACATGCAACGAGCCGCGCTCGATGTGTGCCGTCACGCTTCAGCTTGAAGACCCATTTACACTTGCAGCATCTGCGGCCGCGTGGAATGGCGTCTCGTTTGATCTTGCTGTACACTTTGCGTGTGTCCATGGAGTCGAACTCTTTCTTGATGGCTGCTCGATATCCCTTTCGATGGATAGGGTCTGGATGATTGAAGGCTCCATCGAATGTTGTAGGTTCGATGTGCTTCTCTGGTTCTTTCTTCTCGTCCTGCATCGACAATCGATGTCGATCGATGGTGATTCGGTAATGATTGCATTCATTCCGTACAGTCCTGTTGTGCTATAGTGAGTGATTTCGATCTCTTCTTCGTCTGCAATCTCTTCGTCATCTGTAGTTTCGTTGTTGGAATGGTCGGTCTCCTCGTCGCTGAGTTTATCGCTGTCTTCGGTTGGATGATGGATCGCTTTCATATCCTTCTTCCTTTCGACCTCGTTCGTTGTAGTCTGCGAGCTCACGCAGAGCTCTGGGAATGCTCTTTCCCTGTAGTAGATTTGGGATTAACTTCTCCCTTCCTGCCTCGTGCTTCGTGACGTCGGATCCTCTCCTTTCTGTCTATGTCACGTTTGCTTGGTTTGCTCGGTGGAGGTCCTGGATGGTGTGTCATGTGTAGACCTCGCTGGTGTGTTCGGAGGGGTGACGCCTGTGTCATCGTTGGCTTCGTCGCCAGATGGTGTGATCTCGTCATCTTCATGATTGGATTCGCTCCGATCTTCCTCGTCGTTATGAATTAGTTGAGTTACTGCTCCATCGTCCTCATTATCCTCATCGTCGCTGTCCGATAGGATATAGTATCTGTTGTTGTCAGCGAAAGATACTCTCTTCGCTTCCGATGCTTGACGCGTTTGCCGTCCTTGGCGTTGCTCCCTTCCGTCCGATGGTTGTGAAGCCGTCTGCGTCCGTTGTTTCTGTTTTGTTGGATACGTTCGGTGCTGGTGCCCAGCCACGGAACTGTCCGTATGATTGATTGAGCCACTTGATGTCGCGTGAGCAGATGAGTGACTTGGTCGATGGTCTGTACATGTTGTAGACCCCTGATGCGTGTTGGTGTGCATATCCGATGAACACCATCTCTTCTCCTCTATTCTTGAGTTTAGCGGTGATCCCGCCGTAGGTAGTCTTCACAACACCCACCTCTCCGAAAGTGCGGAGTGCATCCGCATATGGTGGATCGTTGCCGAAGAATTGTCGATGTGGTGACTCCTTTTGATTCTTCGCTACGGTGATGTTGGCGATGGCGGTGGCAGTGCTAGCAGCTGCTGCCCACAGGCCATGCCTATACTCTTCGTCGAGCTGTGCTCCGTTGAGCATGGAGCGGATCTTGGTGTAGAGGTACGCGAACTTGCGTTCTACTCTACCGTTCTGTTGCGGTGTGTTCGATGCCGTGAATTCGAATTTCACGTTGAGTCCTGCATCGATGAGAATATCCTGCGTGGATTTGTTCTCTCCGCTGTTGTCACCTCGGAAGATGATCTGTTGGTCACCAGTCTGTGACTTGATCGTCTGGACGAATCGTTTGATGTATCCTGGTTGATCACTTTTGTTCTTGAGAAAGAAACTCCAGCAGTGATCCGTGCAGTCGTCCACGATCAGGGTCCAGTAGCGTTTATCTCCAAAGCTTATGTGTTTAGTGTAACTAATGTCAATGAAGAGCCGTTCGCCGCGGCGAGTCGCTCTCGGAATGGTTGCCTTCGGAATGTTCTTCACTCTTGCGTTCGCGACCGCGCAGTCGCGACATACCGGCATCTCGCCGATAATCTTCCATCCGTATTGAGCTGCCGTTCGCTTCATGGCCTCGAGTGGCGCGTGGCCGAGCATTCGATGCAAGCTCACCGCGCTGATCTTCTTGGATGGGTTCTTGACGAGGGCTGTGCAAGCCTTGTCGTCGTTCGTTGGCATGATGGGATGCATCTGCACTCCCGTGATGAATCCGTTGGCCGTGGGGAAGACTCGGTCGAATACGATCTTCGTTCCGGATCCGTTGATGATGTCCATCAGAATGCCGTTGCTACCAAGCTGGTAACCGTTGTACAGAGCCTTGTTCGTGGAGAAAAGGTTCACCGCCATTTTCGGTGTGTACTTCACATCATCAAGCCGGATGACGTGGCCAGTGTTGTCTCGTTGCTTGACCTTCAAGCGAATGGATCCCATTTTGGGAGAGTCCAGCTTTGTGCTGTCTCCCACTTGGACGAATGACTTGATGTGCCGCACGTTGAAGAGAGCGGCGTCTGAATTGACGATGTGACACGAAGCTCCACTGTCGGCGAGCCAGGTGTCCTTGTTGACCTTGTCCTTGTGCTTGGTGCTCAGCTTGTGGAGTTGCTCCACGGCTGCCGCAGCTGTATCGGTCATGACGTTGTCTTCGTCCTCTTCGTCGATGTGGACTCCATATTCATTCCATGGATTCTCGTGATGTTCGTCGTTGGTCTCATCGGATAGCTGCGCGTAGTCCGATGGAGTCGTGTTGCTTCGGTGTGATCCTGTGACTGGATCGTATGGGTGGACGCGTGATCGCTCTCGCAAGAGTACACGCATACATCCTCCAAGGATGTAGTGCAGATCCGTTTCTGGGATCGTTTCCGAGTCGTTCGCTTCCAGTATGTGGTTGACGACGATCGCATTGGCAAGGATCTCTTCGATTGATTCGAAGTGCTCGGATAGGATGGATCCCATCATGTTCACCCATATCGGCATGAGTACCCCTCGTGTGGTTTCCGGGAACAGTCGCATCCCCGCTTCCATTACAGCGTCAAAGATGAGCTGCTTTTGGATCGTCAATGCCGTTGCCGTTGCGTCTGGTGTGACAGTGTGACGGAGTAGATAGTCGACACTGTTGGGATCCTCAATATCCGGGAAGTCGATATTCGCTGGATAGATGACACGCTCGTTTGGATTGAAGCTGTCGTCTGGATGATTGCCGTCCTCGGATTCGTCGCTGTCATCCTCGTCGAAGATGCCCGATCTGTTGTTCCCCGCCGCTGGAGGAGGTGGCGCCGCTGCGCGGTTCGTTTCGCCTTGGCCTTGGTTGATGAAGGTTCCCGTTCTCTCGTATCTCCCAACTTGGGGAGGAGGCATTTCGTCGCGATTCGCCTCGTCGTCTTCATCTGCGCCGTTCTCGTCGGCGTCGTCGTCGTCATCACTCATGGCCTCTTCGATGTCGCTATCGTTGGCCTCGTCGTCCATCTCAGCTTCGTCGCCGTATGAACCGATCAGGTCGTGCGCGTTGAAGCAGCATTCGTAGCTCACCTCGCGTCTTGGATCCACCTCGTGGATGATTGGCTCCTCGCTGAGCCACTCCGGGACGATTTCATCGTCCTGTACTTCGTCGTCACTTCCGACGCACTCGAAGTTATCGAAGAAGGAGTCTTCGATGTAGTCGTCGGACACCAACATGCAGAGCGGCATGTCCTTCGCAGAGAGTACCATCTCGTGCCCGCTCTTGTCGTGTCCTTCCGTAGCCGCGTTGGCTTGTTCGTTGTTCTTTTTGCTTTCGTTGAATTTCTTCTTTCGGCACTCCGCCTCGCGATGTCCGAAGATGCCGCAGTAGTTGCACTTGCCCTTGAAGCCGCTTCCCTTGTTACGCTTTCCGTTCATTTTGTTGTTGTTGTTGTTGTTTTTCTTGTTGTTCGATTTCTTGCGTTCTGGACAATCGGCGGATCTATGGCCATACACGCCACAGTTGTGACAAGTACCCTTGAAGTTACCGGTGCTTGTGAAGCACGGTGTCGTTGTTCTTCGTATTACTGTCTTGGAAGTCGTCGACGTATGCCTTGCCTCCTCTGTGAGTGGCGTATGCAGTACGGAGTACTCCTCTGATCGTGTTGATGGTAACCAGTTCTGGATTGAACGTGAGTTGATGTTGGAAGTTCACGATGTGGGTTCTGTACTCGTTGCTCACCGTGCTGAGGATTTGCATGATCATTTCCTCGTCCGTGATCTCGTACTTGACATCGTGGAGACGCGATCGTAGACTCTCGAGTTGCGTGATGTAGATGTCGGGGGTCCGTGTCTCTCTTCATCTTTTCGTTGTTGAATTGGCGCTTGAGTTTGATCTTCGTCACCGCGTCGGATTGGTCGGAACTTCTCCGCGAGAACGTTCCACGCTGCGTGTGCGTCTCCTTCGGGGTAGTCGTCGGAGATGCACTGGTTGATGTTACTGGATTGCTCTTGCTTGCCTTTTTCCTTTCCTCTGCATCCATCATGAGGATCAGATCGCTGAAGCAGTCGCATCCCAGCTCGTAGATCTCTTCCATCGCTTCCTTGGCTTCATCGGCGGCTTGCCGCGATCTCGCTCACTGTTGGCACCTTGTCTTGCCCAACATCACGTCTCTCGTCTTCTGTGCACGAGCGTATGCCTTCGCTTGGGGACTCCCATGCGCTGTAGTCTTCCTGTTCACCGCTGAACATCGGCGCCTTGATGCGTCGCTTGTTCACGTTGGCTGATGTCGCCATGTTGATTCGTTGTTTCGTTGTTGGTTGCGCTCGCGCCCTTGATTTCCGTCTGTTTCTGTGTTGTCACTTTTTCGATTTTCGCCTGTTGTTGCGCGGAGATTGTTTTCGTCACAAATTCTCCTCCTGGTGGTGTCTCACTTTTACCACTTCGTTTGGCTGTGCGAATGCTCTTCGTCACACCAGTCTCCTCTTGCTTGATCGCCTTGAGGATCCTCTCCTTCTCGCGGTGTAGCCTTGCAGACCGTTCCTCTTCGGTCTCGTCGATCACGCTTGCGTCTGCGCCTGATAGGACAGTAGCCGCGGCTACTTCCTTCTCTTCTCGTGGTGGAGTCTCACTCGCACCTTCTTCTCTCTTGATAGTCGGGTTGGACAGAGGGATGTCTCTCAATTCCTCTTCCTCGCTCATTCAGCTTGCTGCTCTTGAATGATGTTCGTCTTCCTCGCACGATACGATTCGCGGGCTCGCCCTGATCTATCGTTTATAAACGTGTTGGCAAGTTCCGCGCACGGTAACCTACGATCGTGGAAGATGGTGTTGGTTGATAGTCGTTCGTTTGCTATTTCATTACTTGGCTACTCCGATGCTCTCGGTGTACGCCCGTTCTCTTGCCCGATGCTCTCGGCGCTTCAATCTGTTTCGTAGATTCGGTCTCCGACTATGAGTCGGTACGCGAGATGCTCTCTCGCTCCTCTTTGTATTCTCTCTCTCTCAACATCGTGTACTCGTCGCACACGATACTCCGTGTTCGATACGTACTCCGTATTCGACACTCCGTTCATTCAGTACTGGCTCCTACTCCATGAGTACTCGCCATTTGAAGTTCACCTTTCGTATCCATGATGCTGATGCCCTTCGGTCATCGGATCTTCACCTTCTGCTCTGACTTGGAGACAGATGTCGACGTGGTGACATGATGACATCCTGTCGACGTCAGTAGGCGTCCTTCTGCTCTCCAGATGTCACGTTTCATTGGTGATGCAGCAGCCTGTCAGATGATATCGTCATCTGAGGTTTAGTTTGGAAGTACCTCGAGATTCTCTTGGTACCATTGATGGATGGACGGACGATCTTCCAATTCTCTCAGAAATCGTCATTTGCAAATTTCCTCCAGAAATCTTGCCCCTTTTCGTGTGTTCCATTTCCCCTGTAATTCTGACGAATCACAGTATACTATCGACACGAATGTA